>CM056208.1:8060030-8437530 GCA_029692085.1 Gymnothorax javanicus | reverse complement strand
CTCGGCCGCTGCGCCTCTAAATTACCACCTCAGGTTCGGGGATCAGAAATGAGCTGGATTATCTGGCAGCCGCAGATGTCCAGGGGCCACCGTCCCTCTTGCTGATTCAGTACGGCCCGAGAACAGCCACCATGCAAACACACTGTCGACGGTCACGAAATGAACTTGTCACAGAATTGAAAAAACATTTTCTACCGCAGGTGAGAGCGAAAGTTTTTTTTTTTTTTTAAATAATTGTTTGTTCCCCTTTTTAATTCGCAAATTCAGTCAAAGAGAGCTGCAGAAGATCGCTCGAGATTCGACGATGAGATGTTTACCCGCGCTCCCTTCAGCACGAGGCCGCCGCACCGCGCTCCCGTCGCCCGCGTCCAGGGCCGAGACGAACCGCGCGTTCTGTTTCGCCGTCTCCCGATTTGCGCTTTTGCTGCTGCGATCGCATCGCCATCCTGCCAAAATCACTGTTTCTTCAAACACTTCTTTATGCTAACGCAGGGCTGCTGTATTGTGTTGCTTTCCTTAGATTCTGTTGAGGGGGAATCGGGCAACACAAATTACCATCTGGAAGAGAAAGAGTCATTGATTTCAATGGGAGTTCAGAGAAATCCATACTGAATGAAAAGATGTCAGATATACTGTATCTGTGGGGAAAATGTGTTGAGCGTCGCACGTGGGTGAAATTAAATGACGTTTTGATGTATGGCGTACACGAGGGCGCCCGTTATCTGGGCACCTCAGTGCCTGGAGAGAATATCGTTTCCGTGGGCACTGTGCGTCGCCCGCCATTGAATGAACACCGCTGTCGGACATGTTCTCGTGAACGCGCGCAGAGAGAGGAAGACTGACGCAAAAGGCGAGAGCATATCGGAGATAACACACATCACGTACGCATAAAAGAGTCCTTTTATCCAGAAACAAGTCTTCCTCAAAAATAAATGAAAGCATGAACATGAAAAGGAAAGCTTTTTTTTTTCCACTTTTTTCAGTTGCGACTTGAAGTGAAAATTTGTAATGAATTATGATTTTTTTTTGCAAAAACCAGAGAAATGACCAACTGCATTCAAAGGGCCTTCGGCCCAAAAGGACTGTCCGGAGATCTGATTAAGTGTTAATCTGACCAATGGTCTTCTTAGCCTGCAGGAAGCAGCATCACCTTCAGAAGCTGATTTGGGATCAGTGTCTACAAAACCTTTTTTCCCCTTCATCACGCGCTTTCCAGCAGCAGCACCTGATCTGGGTTCAGTGTGTTTAAATGCGCGTCACTCCAATCTCTCTCTGACCTCTCCACAGCTTTGGCTATGACTCAAGCCTTAGACATTATCCTGTGAACCGTTTCACTTTAAGGCAAAAGCTTTGAGTGCTTTGTAAACTTTAGTTTGTAATTCGGATAATTTTTTTCATTAATGGCCTTCATTTTTGCATTATAGCTTGCGACGAAAAACATGGATATCTGTTTTAAGGTGACAGTATTTGATTTATTTACTTATTTCCAAGTTTATTTATATATGGACAATGCAAACTAAACTAGAAGAACTAAAAAAGATGTTTTGCACAATGAAATTATAGCTTCAGTTAATTCGCATCCCAGGTCCCTGGTCAGACTTTTGTCCAGAAGGCATGCACCCTTTATTTACTCTTTATCTATTTTATATATTCATTTAATAATTTAATTACATCACTTCAGTTAATGAAAGGGAAAAATCAACCCCCAGTCAACCTCCGATCAACCCCCGATCAACCCTGACGAGGAGCTGGCGACGGCAGCCATTTCAGTCTCGGGCAAGCTCCCTCCGCAGTCAGGAAATGAGGTCCTGTCGCTTTAAGGAAATTCTTGAGGCGATGCCAGCTGGGCGAGCGTGGCGGTCCCCCTGGCATGGCGCTATGCCCGCCCAGGGTTTATTTGCATACCATATTCAGGGCATGCCGCTTTTTATTGTTTTTAATCAGAGCAGAATGTCAACAAAATAAATGAAGTTGCGAGAGGAAGTGAAATTTTTATCACGTCGGGGATGTGCTTTTCCTCTTATTCATCACGGGCCATATTGAGAGAAGGAAATTTCTGGAAATGTGGTAATCAATGGAGGGGCTCCATATGGCTGGGATCAAAGGTGTCACATAGTGTGTGGTTCTGCTTTATTGCCAGCCAGTACTGTTAATTGGACAACAAGATCAGAGGCAATATTAAAATCCAATTAAATTGATATGAACAGATTGCCAAGTGATGTACACTAATGTATAATTGAGTATCAAGCAAATGCGACTGCCTGTCTCCTGCTCCTGCCTCCTGAATAAATGATGGCGCCGTGGAGGACAGACACAAGTTTGCACATTAGCACCGCCGCTGTGCGCTTTCATTTGTTACTTTCTTAGCGTTTTTTTCCGCTGCTACTTACAGTCTTAAAGGGACACATCCACCTTGTGAACCTACGTGTGTGTGTGTCCGTATCTGTGTATGTATATGCAATGCATACGTGCGTGTGTGTGTGTGTGTGTGTGTGTGTGTGTGTGTGTGTGCAGGTGTGCAGATGTATGTGTGTATGAGTGTGCGTGTGTGCATATGCGTGTGTATTTGTGTGCAGGTGTGTATGTGTCTATGAGTGTCTGTGAGTGTGAGTATGCATGTGTGTGTTTGTGTGCGTGTGTATGCGTGTGTGTGTGTATATATGCTTGTGTGTATGTGCAACCGTGTGTGTGTATGCGCGTGTATTTGTGTGCATGTGTATGTTTGTATGAGCGTGTGCATGTCAATGTGTGTATATGTGTGTATGTTTGTGTGCGTGCTTTTATATGTGCGTATGAGTGTGTGCGTATGTGTGTGTGAGTGAGTGAGTGTATATATGTGTTTATGAATGTGTGCATGCGGGTATACTGTATGTGTGAATGAGTGTGCGCATGTGTACGTGTGTGTGGGTGAATGTGTGTATATTTGTGTGTGTGTGTGTACGTTTGCATGCGTACGTGTACATGTGTGTATGAGTGTGTGTGTGTTTATGAGTGCCTGCATATGTAGATGCCACTGCACATCAGAAACACTGCCATGAACAGTAGCTTTGTGAAGCTCTCAGCACACTGTTTTTACCAAGATTGATTCAGACAGAGACAGATGCAATTATGGACTGATTTTTTAGAGCCTTACTTCTGTGAGTATTCACAACTACCCTTCCAAGTGTCCATCTGTCCTTGTTGGACAGTTTTGACCTAGGGCCACATTTATTTATTTATTTATTTATTTGCTTACTTACTTTGATGTTCCTGTTGTGTGTGTGTGTGTGTGTGTGTGTGAGTGTGTGAGTGAGTGAGTGACCATGTTTCCTTTGCCACCTTAAATCATCTGGCTGTTTCCATTGGCAACTCTGTTAGTCTCCCCATCTTCCTTTAGGTTCTAACCTCGCAAGCAAAGTGCTGTTGTTTAGGCCTTTGAGCCGACACTAGCTATCAAGTTATATAAGAACCAAAAGTAGACATTTTTGTATTTGTGGTTTAGACACCCAAAAGTTAAAGCTTTTTTTCTGGGGTTGCGTCCGCAATTTTGTCCATCCCGTCCGCGTGTTCTTGATCCACTCTGTGTGTGTGTGTGTGTGTGTGTGTGTGTGTAAATCTGTGTATCTGTCATTGTATGCGCATACAGTTTGTTCATAAGTGCCCGTGGTTGAAACTGCTTAGTTGAAAGTGTGTTTTCACACATACATGCTTTCCTGTCTGTTGGATAGGCACAGATGAAGCATAGCGGTTAGCGTTTTATAATTTTGTAATTCCTCCACATTCTGGGTTCCTTTATTTCTGTTTAATAAAATTGAAATGATTTGTTGCTTTCCCGCATTAAATCTCTTCATGGTGGAAGGAAGTAGCTAATCGGCCGTGAACAAAAACTGCCCACCATTTTATGTGAGTGCGCTCTCATACCGAATGCTCTTTATACTAAATAAATAAATAAGATAGTGCTGGATCTGTTGACACTATTTAACAGACCAATGAGGCTTGTATCAAGGTGACATTTCCTGATAAGGTAAGCTTGGAAAGCAGCCCAACATAATCAAAGTTCATCAAAATCCATTCATATTATTAATTGAATATTTTTTTAGCCCTGCATTAATTCTTACGGAGGCATATGCTAATGCGCGATGAGGTGAAATAGCGAGAAGATTTGCATATCTAATCCTAATGACATTCGGGCTCTCCAATCACGCATCTCCTCACTTTATTTTGTTGTTTTGGTAGCTGTCCAGCACACTTTTTAATGCGCCGGGAGCTGATGTGATTTTCTTAATTGCGCGGAGGATCGTGGCACAATAAGAGCGACGGGGTTGGAGGGGTTGGGCCGAGTGTGTACCCCTGTCTCAGCTGACGGCAGAGCCCAGACAAAAGACCGGCGGAGCAGGTGCTAACAAGGTCACCGAACCTCATCTCCATCACCCTTTCACACCCTTTCCCATCAATTCTGCTCAAGACAATCACAAGGCACAGTGTTTTCACTACTCTGTGCCAGCTCAGAGGTAGACAGATAGAGAGGTCCGTAAAATGAAATAGATACTGGACTGCTTTGTGATAATTGGGCATCTGCGCCACGGCGTCTCGCTACACTTAAGAGTGCATGGGCTTCGCCTGTACGTCCAGTCAGTCAATCATTATGTTCCAGATCTCGTTTGGAGTTCAACCATTTCTCCACGCTCAGTCATTTCATTTACTCTCATGTTGGCAGCCAGTGTTTGTTAAATTGCTTTTACTATATCAGAAGAAAACAAATGATATTTGGAGTTTGATTAACTAGCACAGTTTTTTTTTTTTTTTTAATTTTCTCTTCCAAAAAGCCTAATACTGTATACCTCACTATTGCAGTGAGAACCTGCTCATAGGTATTGAAAACATGTTCAATTTGCTTTGATAGACGTGAATAAGAGGACAGCCGTATACCTAAAGGTAAGATGCTTTTAATAAACATGTGCCAGCTAACTGGACAGATGTAGTGGTTATATTCCGCTTAAGTAGAACTGCACGAAACTATAGACTCAAAAGTATCCTGAAATTATCTCAAAACATTTGGCACATTTTGTATCTCTGACAGGGTTAAATTTACTCGCTTCACCCTGTCACACTGTCCACCTCACACATTGTAAGGAAACACCACAACCTGCAACCCGTTGTTTAGGCATCAATAGCTGAACCACTGCATTTCAAAATGAAATAAAGGTAACAAAACAAAATTTTTTAAAATACGTCAAGAAGTAATTATCAGTGCGTAAATGATTGCAGAGTAATTTGGAAACATGAAGTGGAGAAAAAAATTGAAAACCTCACACCTCACAAAAGTAAAAAGGTGAATGTTTTTTTGTCAGTGGCGTGAAACCTAATTCTGCAACAGTGTGTTTACAGGTGTTGTTGTTTGTGTGAATTTAGACTTTTAGCAAAAGAATAGAGAATATAGGAAGCCTAGGACTGTGTAAGTGTACCCCAACAACCCAAAAATGCAGACTGAACATCAGTGGAATATGGAGAGAAAAAGCACGCGTCACGATAAGCATTTCATTTAAAAAGGACCGGGAGAAATTCAAATGAAAGAACAAGGCACTTTTTTCTGCCCGAGAGAGGGCTATTCCTGCGGTGTGTCTCAGGTCGAGCATCACAGGGTTTAGGGAGCCCTGTGAATTTGGATACTTCTTGTTCATGAATGCTGCAAAGAAGCTGGTATTTCAGAAATCAAAAATTGCCTTGCTGATGATCACAAATTGCATTGAAACTTTGACCCACCCACCAATCACAAATTACTAACTCAGGGTTCAAGGACCAGCTTTCCTGTAGCAAGTGCGGGGAAAAATTCTGATCAAATGTCTGGTTCATGAGTCAATGGATATATGACAGTTAACTCTCTGCTGAACAATATTCACAAAACTCCAATAGCTAGAGCTGAGACTCCTGTTTTCCAAAATTTTCCGATTTAAAAAAAAAAAAAATAGGGTTTATAAAGATTTAAAACTTTTGATGTGCTGCACTGTTTATTTGACTTTCTCCTTAGAAAAGTATCTTCATTCTAAGGCTTAATCACTGTCAATACTCAGCATAACTGAACATTAGCTTCCTCCTTATCTGCCCTCTGTTTTGGAGTCATTCTTCGGCCTTTTTTTGAAATCTCACGGCCATTATTACATCGTCATCTGTTTGGCTTTTCGAGCATTCACCTTCTGATTTTCCCGATGAATGTTTCAAATTACGGTTTAAAGAAATATTGAGTAATCAGTTAGCTAAAACTATAGCCTGCTGAGGTCTCTAACTCCAGCAGGACTATAGTGCTGAATTTGGACTCCAAAACCATTTCAAAGGGAAACGACAGTGCGCAATCTCCTGTTTATTTTGAGGATGGAGGGAGGGCTGCATTGTGGTTAGCCATGTGGAGAGAGAACACACATGAAAGGAAATTCCTCGTGCATCGAGACAATATCTTACCATCAGCAGGGTAACCCGTACACACTAAAAAAAAAAGGTTTGTTTCTGCACCTTTTACGGGTGCGCAAATTTGCTACAATAGCAGCACCACGAGCACCCTACAACCGGGTGGACACATGCAACCTAAACGGTGCTCATGAACACCCTAAAAAGGGGTGAACATAAGCACCCCAAAAATGTGTTAATGAGCACCCTTGCATGGGGTGAACACAACAACCGTAAAAGGTGCTAACAAGCACTTCTATAAGGGGTTAACGCAAGAACCCTAAAAGGTGCAGATGAGGACCCTTATTAGCGGTGACCACGCCCACCTCTGTAGAGGGTGACTGCAAGCACCTTTTTAGGTTCTTGTTATCAGCATTTCACTGGGCGCACATATGCACCTTTTCTAATGGGTGCTTGGCTGCGCCTCTAAAGGTTCTCACTTATAGCTTTTTTTAAGCACCCAAAAGGTGCTTGCAGCCTCAGAGAGGGTGTGCTTTTTCCACCCTTACAGATTCTTACCCTGGGTAAAACACCCATGTGCACGCGCACATAAGCAAACACACACATACACACACCCTCAACATAATCCATAGTTTCCACACATGTATCTTTGTCTTTACACTTGGGGCCTGATTTACTACAACCTTTAGCACATGCAAAATCTTTTTGCCCGTGCAAAACCAGAAACCTTACCACTGATTGGTGTAAGGCAAGTACCCTGGCCAATCACGGGCAATGTTATTGGTTTTGCAGGGGCGAAAAGATTTTGTATGTGCTAAAGGTCTTAGTAAATCAGGCCCTTAAAAGGGGCAAACAAGTGCATGTCAATGACAATCACATTACTGCCCAGTTTTAAATGTATGAAAACTTTTTTTTGGTCATGTGCATTCATCCTCTGTCGGCTCCTCCATACTGACACTGGGAAGTAAGAAGAGTGTAATTGTAACGGCTTCGCCTGCCGGATGCCATAAGGCTACCCGGCGATGCATTAAAATGAGAACTGGACTCAAGTGCAGGGTTAGATCTGGTTATGTTCTTAATATTAGTTAACGACACTATTGTTAGCACATACAGAACATAAGATTGTTAGTTAGTTACACATTTCGCAAATTCGGAAAACACATCGGTCTAACAATACAACATCGGCATGATTGCCGCAAGACTAAGCAAACACTGAGTGTGAAGCCTTGTCTTAAATAGCATACAGTGAAGATTAGCAACAGGCGCAAGCAGGGGCGGAGTGGCCATCGGGACGACCGGGAGATATCCGGTGGGCCGGCCGGCCAATGAGCTCCAGTGAACTGGCCCGCAGACTGCCCTACGCGGCCGTGTGACTTTCATGGTTGGCCCAATGGTTAAAACTAGCATGAACCAAGCATAATCCCATGAAAATCTCCAAGGTGTACAGCAATTTCCGTCCACTCAATTCCGACCAATATTTATAACACTTGGTGTCTCTCTACATCTCACTCATGGCTGCTCGAGTGTCAGACTCACTCTCATCAATCCAGCCAACTGATTTTTATTTAGCCTCCTATCTTGATCTAATTCTTTTTATTCAGACGTTACATAACTTTCATCACCACAAATATAAAATTTACTGTCATAAAATTAGTTTGTTTGTTCAAAAATTAATGTAGAATGGTCGGAGCAAAGCCTCATGGGAAATGGAAACTGCGTATCACTCTGCGTTTATCCAATGAGCGTAGGGGGATGAAAGAGCGGCCGTCAGACGGAGAGAAAGCGGGCAGGTTGAAGTAGCGGATTTTTTTACACTCGAAGATGGAAGGCAAGAAGAGAAAGGAGAAAGGAGGGGCCGAAAAGGCCAGAATGAAGAAGAAGTCGATGCTGGAGGAGGGTGCATCAAAATGGTCAAAAATCACAGATTAATTCCGAAACAACCAGGCGTCAACTAGTGATGCAGGTGAGTTGACAGGAAAACAGTTAGCTCAAGCCTTGACGTTATTACTAGGTGCGAATTAGCATAACATTACAGCTGAGTTCTTCATAGTTCCTCCTCAGCGGGGGCGGAGTCATCACGGCGGCTACTACGGCCGCGTTGCCCCTCACTCTCATTTTTCTCTCCTCTCGTCAGCTCCAAACCCATCTGCATCTGCACTACGATTACGGAGTGGTTTTCCACACACACAGCTGTCATTTAACTCGTGTCAGAATAACAACACTCTCAGTACAGATCAGTTGGTGCAGCAATCTACCAGTTGTTATTTTACTGATGCTGAAAACATTTGATTTTGTCTTAAAAAGTATTTTTAAAAAAAAAAAAAAAAAATCTAATGCGTTTTTTTTTTTTCTTGATTGATTAGATTTTTGGCAATTTGGCCTATGTTTAACCCTTTCGCGAGGCACAGCGACATTTTTGTCGTTTTAACCAACGTGTTTTATAAAGTCTTCTTTAAATTCCCCGATTGCGGGAATTCCCTTGTTAGTTACGCTCATTACCATTGGCTGTCTCTCAGGTCACCCAGCACTGTATTTTTAGCCGTGAACGAGGCATGGGATTTCCTAAAAACGCTAAATACTGAGACTACTTCCCGGTCAAATTGTGGGACATGTGAACATGGCATCGATTTAGTACAAATAGCCGCATTCTAGCCGTGTTTCTAAACGTAAATACAACGTGGATGAAGTTTTTGCTTTATTGAATGACTCTGACGATGAGTTTGAATATCCAGAGAGCGGGAGTGACTTGGATCCAAACGATTTTAGCGATTCTGGAGAGGATTAAAACATAAAAACATCAGTTATGGGAAACTTATAATGAGATTTGGTGTTATTTTATTGTTATTTTGAATAACAATCATATTTTGGTAAAAACCCAAAATTAATCCGTCCGTGGGGGTATGCATCTGGGCCAAAATTTGCCTGCGAAAGGGTTAATCACATCTAGAGGACATACAATTATAGATATATGTAATTAGTTTTTCCTTAAATTTAAATTGCCAAAATTGCTCACTTGATTTGCCTTTGTACAATAGAGGATTTTATTGTGCATGATGTAGTGGGGGAAGATTGGATAGGTCTCAGTCATTTTTAAATCACATCTAGATGTGACAAAATCAACTGGTGGTCATATTTCATATTTCCGTTAAGTCCTTCCCAAATGTGTAGATTTGGCTGGTGTTAGAACAGATGGAGGTATTCCACAAAAAGAAACATGACAAAATCTGGGTCTTCATCCAGATTAAAAAAAAAAGATGGTGGAGGGGATGGGTTGGGCCAGTGGTGGGCCGGTGCGGTCAGAATTTTCCCGGTGGATTTTGGTGTCCCACTCCGCCCCTGGGTGCAAGTAATCATTGAATAATTGGAGAGAGCATGTAGTCCAGGGCTTAACAGCCCCTGGGCTGAGGGTGCGAGGCGGAGCCTCACAGTCATAGTCACCTTTACACAATAGATTGAGGCACGATTCGGAAGAACAAAATGGAAAACGATCTTCTCGTTGCGGGATGTCGGCAGCCATGTAACAAAGTGAGCTAGCGTATATAGCTTGATGAACAAAGCCAGCTTGTACGCGATGAACGCCAGTTATTGTCCATGTCGATTGTCCTCGTTCGTACAAGTGTCGCGCTGCCATTGGTTGTTGTATTTTTCGAGGAGTAGTCTGATCGGAAAGTCGTTAATTGTATCAGTTGTAATTTTTGTGTCCCAGTTTATTTTATTACAATAAGTAAGTTTGAAAATGCGGCAGCATTGAATTCTACTAATTTTGTATGGTGAAAAAATATGCTATACAAGAAGTTCAACACAAAATAGGTCCGAAGTGTTAATTAATGATCGGTAGTGCGGTTGAGTAAGAGACTATTCAAGGGTGCAGACGGGCACCCTATAGGTTTTAGCTCCATCTATAGGTTCAGAAGGGAACCATTACTAAGTGCGAACCTTTTCGGTACCAATGAGCACCCTTCAAGAACCTTTTTTTTTTTTTTTTTTTTTTAGAGTTTAGCTCCACACACACACAAGCGCAAACACATGCACTCATACGTACATACCACATGTACATGTGCGTTCGCAGACACACACGTACAAACACATATACTTGCAAATGCATGCATGCACAAACAAGCATCACATGCTCGCAGACAAAAACATGTACACACACACACGCACACACACTCACGCATGCATGCACACACAAATGAGTGTTACAGATAAATGCACGTACATATGCAGAGACAGACATGAATCTGCATATGCATGCACTCACAAACGAATGTTTACATGTGCACAGACTGACAGACAGACATACGCACACAGGTGCAGAAACACGCGTGCATTCGCACACGCATGCATGCACAAACACATGTTCACATACGTACAGACAAACACACGCATACAAGCAAACACACACACATAATAATGCCTACCATACATTGTGATTGGCTAATGTTTAAACTATGGATTCACAGACTTAATTAAACAACAAGGTGTCTGTGATGTCATATGGTGCACAAGCTCCATCATACAAAGATCAGGTGACCACTCAACCAGCCAATAACGGGTAATTGGAGATTAACTCAAATCGCTTTATAAAGGACAGGGCCTGATCCCCAATAAACAAGCCCAAAGCCACCGTAGGGAGGACAGTACACTCGTTATACACCTCTGCGCACAGAACATTGGCTCTAACCTGCTGCAAACTTGAAATATCCTACTGCACGTAGTACATATAACCTACTGAACACTACACATGAAATACGGTCAACTCTGCTGGCTGCACTCAGTATAGTAGTGGGACACAGCACACTGGCTATAACATACTGCATACATTGATATTGCTATTGACAGGAAACCATTATGTGTGGCCATGTATGTATATCTTACAAAGGCCTTTGAAACAGTAGATCACCACATATTAAAAACTAGAAAGAACTCAATAGAGCGCATACCTCTGCCAATAGCGCTATCAGTATTGGCCAAACCTGAATCATCCACTATCACTTTGACCTGTGATCCTACAATGTTGTGCTGGGCCCATAGTTCCTCCTTCCACCAAATTTCATCCAATTTTTCTGGGCCGGTTTCGCTTGTATGTTCATTCCAGTTTTTGGATTATCTGCGATTTAATGAAATACTGCCGAACTCCAGACTTTTGTCTTTAAAATGATGTTCCAAGGCCATGTGGAAGTGAGCAATTAAAATATGCCTGTGTCACAAATATTAACTATAGCCCGGGCAGATCTAAAGCTACAATTACAATGCACATTTGCTTGCCTATATAAGAAGGATATAATGCAGGAATGAAAGAAGGCATTACCCATGTTTGTTTTACATATTAAAATATCACTAGCTATATGTCACTTGTATTAGTTTAGATGAATTATGCACATCATTAATTTCACCTGAACTTTTTATGAAAAGCGCACGTTTGCGTGCCAGAAATAGCAGTAGAGCCGCGTATAAATGTGCAACTAAGGCTGAAAAATAATGTTTACAGGCGCAAATATTTGCGTACCTAAAGATTTTTCAAGAAAAGGTCTGCTTTAGTCGAAAGTATAGGGGACTTGGGTCAAAAATGATGTTCCTCACAGTAATGCTTGTCAGCGGCTTTTTATTCGTCAGTTCAGATTTATTTTCGTCTTCTGATGAGTTGACGAATGGGCTGCGGAAACCCAAGAACTGTGTAGAGTGGAAAATATGCAAGTAACAAAATATCCCCGAATTCCGTCAACCAGCGTTTTACAATCGATACCAAAAAGTCACAATAGCGTTCAATTACATATCAAAAATGAATAAAAACCTACCGAAAACTTAAAAGCCACACACTTCAATTAGGGCACTTGCGGAAACGCAAGCTGTTACTCTCCCGATCCACTCATAGAATGCAAGCAGATCGCCATCAACTCACGCCCTCTTTATCCTCTCCTGCTTACCCCAGGGTCCTAATGCTATGCCGGCTACACATAAACCCAGGGTCTCAACTAAAAAGGGCCACCCTGACCTTGACCTTTGATGTACACTTAACAAAAATATAAACGCCCCATGTTATTTATGTAACATGAAATGTGTTACCCTAAATGAGCTAGCAATGTCTTAATTGTGCAAATGGTTATTTCTCTTGATTTGTATACAACATTTGTGTTCATCTCTGTCAGTGAGCACTTGCTCAGTGATGCATTGATTCCACTCTCAACACAGGTGTGGCATGGGCAGACGCTGCTCAAACAGCGTGAACAGAACTCACACACTCCCTAAAACTGGGGACAATAAAAGTCACCATCCCACATATGTTGCAAATCATGCAGGAACGCGCCATAAGAATGCTGGATGCAGGAACGTCCACCAGAGCGGTTGCTGCACAGCTGAACGTTCACTATTGGACAATTGGGCGTTTAAGAGTTTGTTTTAGACAGACTGGCAGTGCAGCAAATCGACCTCACCCTCGTCATCCGCGTGTGACCACACGAGCACAAGATCGTCACATCCGGCTTCTCCACTTGCGAGATCGCCTCAGACCAGCAACACGCACAGCAGATGAAACTGTTGGTCTGCACAACAGACGTATCACACCTCAAACTGTTCGGAACCGCCTGAGAGAAGCGAACCTACACGCTCGTCGTCCTCATCATGATCTCAACCGTGTCTACGAGTATCCCTGATTGCCATGCGCCACTATCTTGCTTTAATGAACAGTAATCTGTTGCATATTGAACAATAAAATGAATTGTGTATGACTTAATATATTGTAAAACCCTTAATGCTAATTAAAGTTTAAAGGTGTCAAATGGGGCGTTTATATTTTTGTTCAGTGTACATGAACCAGAAGTTAATCAGTTTGTCCTTGACCCATACTTCATCCTTCCACCAAGTTTCATCCAAATCCACCCCAAGTTTTTGAGTTACTCTGTTCACAAACAAACAAACTAACAAACAAACCGACAAAAAACGGAGATGAAAACATAACCTCTTAATAACATCTTGTGGAAGGATGGTACTGGCTGCAAAGCTGCAAATTGGTTGCAGAGCTATCTTTTTGATCAGGTGCAATTTGTCAGGTTTGGAAATGTTATATCTAACCCTGTTGTTCTTTGAGGGGTTGTTCCTCAAGGATGTATTTTAGGTCCTTTGCTCTTTAGTTACTAAATAAATAATATCTGATGTCAAACTAAATACTCAGAGTACTGTTTGTGCGCTGAGGACAGTTTTGCAATCTTGAGCCCCTTCTCCTGAGACAGCTTGTGCAAACTTGATGCTTTTTATTATGGTACAGTAAGATGTACCACTCAGTCTCCCATTTTAGCTATTTTTTTCAGCAGTGCAACCTAATCTTTTTTTAAGATTGCACTTAATCAAAATGTTTTCGGCTTTCAAAAGAATAGGCCGCATTTCTGGGGAAGCGCAGTAGCACACTGGTTTCCACAATACGATAATAACTAGTTTATTAAATTACCAACGCTTCTTACATCGTAACGTTGGTAATTGAATAATTTAGTAAATTTATTATTAGAGCATCCTGAAATGTTGATGCAAGGCATGCATTTAAAATCATTTTAAATGCATGCCATCCATCGAGCTTCTAAGGTAACAAAATCATTGATAAGGTCTTTACAGAGCAGCTTCTGGGAAAGTTGTAGGAAGGCTTCAATATGAGACTGTATAAACAGCAATTGTCAAATTAATTTATTATCCTTATCTAAATACCATCTTTGGCAGCATTAACGACATAAAATTCTACTTTGAGATTGAATTTCAAGAAATTTCAGTTAATTTCCATCCATGCAATCTCATTTTGTAGCCTTCCTCTTTGAAGCAAAGCCATACAGTATGTCATAATCATTAATGGCAAGGCAGCGTATTGGAAGCCTATTTGCTCAGCAAATGAATTCAATTAACTGCCCGATTCTTAATCAGAAACAGGTTGAGATTTAGCTTACATTATGGTAATGTCACTGGTTGCAGACAGAGTTTTATTTTTACGTAAGCAGACTTAACACGCAGACCTGAGTCGGTAAAATCACATTTTCTTAGCATTTTCTTAGGTGTATCAAGCCGATCAGACACTGATGCAGAAAAATAATGCTCTTTTTGTGAGCTACAAGAATTCAGGAGCTTCGAAAGACATTGATATTTTATGTCATCATTGAAGTGGATAGGAAAATGCTTGATAACCATTGCAATGATCAATAATGCAAGCTAAGGGGTAATGGACAGTAATTCTTCTGATTGATCCTCGCAACTGAACAAATTAAGACTTAGTTGCTAAATAGGAAAGGTAAATGGGAACAGGTTTAGAGAAGTAAATGTGCTTTAAGGCAATGTGAAAGCAGGGCTATAATCCCTCTGATGGCAAGTCCAGGGAGGAAAAGGTTAATAAATAAACTAATTTAGTAAACTTTATTGATAATTGGGTTGTTTCACTGGACACACTCAGGTATGACTACGGCCAGCCCTGTTTAATCTAAACTAAAATCATTTTAATATTACCTTTCTGGAAATGTGAAGAAATAATAATTAAAAAAAATATGATTTAAAGAAATTCGCAAACAGATGAGAAACAAAGTTTTTGACATCTATCAGTCTGGAAAGGGCTACACGGCCATTTCGAAGGCTCTGGGACTCCAGTGAACCATGCTGAGAACTATTATCTACAAAAAGTGAAAACTTGGAACAGCGGTGAACCTTCCCAGCAGTGGCTAACCTACCTCAATTCCTCCAAGAGTGCAAAGACGACTCATCCAGGAGGTCACAAAAGAAACCAGACTAACATAAAAATAACTGCAGACCTCACTTGCCTCACTTATTGTCAGTGTTTGCGATTCAACAAAAAGAAGCAGCCTGGGCAAAAATGGCATCCACTGGAGAGCTGCAAGGTGAAAACCACTGCTGACCAAACTGAACAGAAAGACTT
Source organism: Gymnothorax javanicus (assembly GCA_029692085.1). Taxonomy (NCBI): domain Eukaryota; kingdom Metazoa; phylum Chordata; class Actinopteri; order Anguilliformes; family Muraenidae; genus Gymnothorax; species Gymnothorax javanicus. Next base: position 8,422,247 of record CM056208.1, on the reverse strand, counting down.
ATGTCACAAAACTTGTTGCTGACCCTCAAGACTTTTGAAATAATATTCTGTGGACTGATGAGTCAAAAGTGGAACTTTTTGGAAAACAAGGGTTCCTTTACATCAGGTATAAAGATAACAGAGCACACAATGCAGGCGACAGCTGTGATGAGGGTGACATCAGAAACACAGAGTTGTAACCGCATATCAGCAGGGAAGGGAGCACCATTAATAATTCAATTGCTATTGGCAACAAGCTGTAAGACTGAAAGCATGCTGCAGAAATTTGGCTCGACCTGTTTCCATTTAGTTACTTTTAACCTTTCCTTGCTGCTTCTCTGAACTCAAAACCTGAGCGCACTCCCTCTTCCACCTGGCCAGCCCTCCCCCAACCTGTGTATTCTCATTGGCAGACAGCTGAATGATGGGCACACCTCTGCGCTGTGATTGGCAGGTGCCTGAATGATGGCCACCCCTCTGTGCTGCGATTGGCAGATGCCTGAATGATGGCCACACCTCTATGTTGTGATTAGTAAATAGCTGAATGATGGCCACACCTCTGTGCTGTGATTGGCAGATGGCTAAATGACAGCCATACCACTGCGCTGTTATTGGTAGGCTACTGGATGGTGGACTGTGAAATGGAGGAGAATGGGTACCGTAGGCTATAAACGGACGTGGCTGCACTGAGACTAAAGACGAAGGTTCTCGAAGCAAATGGTCATGCCTTATTGTAATTTGGAAATGTTGCGGTATTACTGAAAGTACAACTCCAAACAAAATGTCATTGTTAAAAAAGGTTTATTAATGGGCATTTCAGTTGCTTGTTTCATCTTTCAGGAAGATTTGACAGCAAGTAATGTAGTGGTCAGGATAACATATTTGTAATCCTGAAGTTCCAAGTTTAGATTGGAGATACGTCATTGCTGTCGTATCCTTAAGCAAGCCCCTGAATGGCTTCAGTATCGATCGAGCTAAATAAACTCATGCTTTGTGAACAATAAGCAATGTGTTACTCTTACGAGTGATCTGCTGAGGGACTTTATTGACTGTAATGTGACCTGGAGCAGAAATAGCTGATACATATAGACTCTGTTGGAACGCAGGTTTTCATGCACACCGAAGAAACAAGTACACTAACTCTTTCAAGTCCATAGGGACTCTTGCAACTTAATAATAATAATAATAATAAAAATATATAAGCCGCTAAGAACCGTACTCTGCCAACCTATGTTGGGGTACTTTTGAGAAAATGGGAATCAAAATTGCTGGCCTCCTGTGTCATCGAGAGTAACTGGTGACAAAAAGCACTGCATTTGTTACAAACTCAAGATATTTAAAATTATGTATGTCAATGCACCTCTTCTGCAGGTTTTGGATGCCCTTCTGTTTCATTTAAAGTGAAACCTACTTCCTTCTGAAGAGGAACCATCTGATTCATTTGGAACAAACTCTGGGTCTCTGTCATCTTCCACTTCACCATCATCATCAATCACAGCAAGCAGTTCCTCATCAGTGAGATACCAAGCTGCCATGTTTACAAAGAATTATGGGAAAGTAGTGGGATGGCCCATTATGGCTCAGGCAGTGCAGTGCATATGTACAGTGGCAGAGAAGACATTTGCTTGTGTTAAAAATCCATGTGGGCAGATTGGGTTGGCCCATTTAGGAAATGTAAATCTCAGTTTTCTGCACCTACTGACTACCTCAACTCAATTTCACCAGAAGTGTGGGATGGCCTGGTATGGTTCTTAGGGGCTCATATACATATTATAATATTTTATAATATGTTATATATAATTTGAAAAAAAAAAAAAATCAAGCAAAATGTACTAGCAATATCACTGTCTGTAACAATAATACTGAATATTCTCCAATTGAAAATAATTGCTCATATTGCTACTTTATGATACATTAAAATGTCAGTAAAAAGGTAAATCTTTGGTGTATGTTTATGGAACGTCAAAAATACTCAAACCCTAAAAAAAATGCACTTGACAAATATAGAAATAAAATTGCCAATTCATAATAGGACAAATAAATAAAATGAAATATGCAACACTTGGAAAGTAGTGAAATATCACTAGATTTTTAAAGTGTACAAATCAAAGAGTTTATTAAAATGTAATACTATGAAATTAACAGATATTTCACAATAATGACACATTTTATTTATTTCAAAATCACTGCTAGCTGTATTTGGTTATTTATTGGTATAATTATTCAGATATCTTTTTAAATACATATTTTTTTCCTTTCGAATACTTTGGAGTTATAAAATAACGTGACGATAAACAAGAGCTCGAACACAGAATAGTTAAGTAGCATCCTCAGCCATAACTGCAGGATATAATAACCACGTTCTAAATGCTACCTGCCAGCCACGTGTTTCTCATAACAATATAAGAAAAAAATAATTAATTAAGCTTGAACTTAAAACAATAGCGTGCTCTGTGTGACTGAAACCCTGGAGACACAAACATTCTCGTATGAAGTCTGGCAGGATTTTAACTCCTTCAGCAGAGTTTCTTCACTCATACCTGACCATACATGACCTCGAGCGGAGAGCTATAACAGAGGCAATGACCTAAGAGGAGCTGGTAATACGGTTCACAGATATTCTTTGGTCTCCATGAATGGCCCATTAATCCTCATAATAAATGCCTGGCCAAACATACTGCAACACACAAAGATAAATTTACCACAGCAGCTGACTTCTAAGTAGACAAAAGTAAATTACAGCAATGAGAAAATCCCCCATTCTTAACCCCAATCTTAACAAATTATGAACGATTGCACTCGTACGTGACTCATGTTGCCATCTTGGCAGTCAGTGGTCCTCCTCCACATACCTGTTAGCCGTAGCTTCTTTCACTCCTGGTCGTAGACATCGAATGCAAAGAATGAGATGGGGGACACACAAACTTGTTCTTGCTCAAAAAGCACCCGACACACACTTGGATGGCCAGTAGGAGGTGAATGAGCCACTAACAAAACTAACCCAAAGTGACTGCATCAGTTCCATATCCCTGAGCAGCGCGATGCCAGGCTGCTGGCCGCTGAGGGTTCTGGCATGGCTGGATTTGATCCGAGACCACGGTGGTCACCCTTACCTAGTGTGGCAGCCCAGCCAGTGCATTCATATTTACAATTTATTAAATCTAACATCAAAATGATGCTTTGTAGGTCGAAGCCAATGGTTTGATCTCAGCCCAAACAGGCAATTGCGACCCTACAATTCATTCTCTTTGTATTTCGGTAAGGCAACACCACACTAAGGCTTTCCTCTCAAAACAATCCTCCTGAAAGAGTGCCCTGTATAGCATTGACTCAGTGGACTCTTGAATGGTCCAGTCGTCAGTGAGTGCCCTTTGAAAGGCGTGTGATTTGTTTGCTCAGGTTGATGGCCTTTCCCCTGTGGAGTGGAGTGATCTATCCCTGCTCTACACCCGGGCCAATGAGCCGTTTAATTCCTGACCACTGCCGCCCCGCCCGGTTCTAGTTGCTTTACTGTCCCCAATAAAACCCTGTGGACCTAATAGGTGGGGCTGACAAGCCTTTGGGCAGCGGAGTCTAGTTCCATTGTGAAAGAGATTTTTCCTTCCAAATTTTCAGAGTTCTGTGGGTGAAGGCGGGCAGCTACCTTCAGAAACTGGGACCAACACACATGACACCAACAATCATACCATGCTGAAGTCGCTTAGATCAAGCATATCGACAATTACAATGTTTAGTAAGACAAGGATATTACCACATTACCGCCTCCAGCTTATTTTCATACTGAGTTGCAGCCACACTGTTTGGGGAGCAGGCTATGTGTGTCAACATACAGGTGTACCGAGTCAAGTGCTGAATGAATATTATCTCCTGTTGACAAAAACCTCTTAACCCTGTAAGGCCTGAACCATGAAATAATAGCCAGAAAATTCAAATTTTTTGAGAGTGAAGTATTTATTGAACCTTTAAACAAACCATTTTAAAAAACTGAAAAAAAATATTTGCATTTATGAAATCATTTTGTATCATATTTTGATATTTCTACACAGTGAGGTCAAGTTTTAAAAACTGGTTTCACTGCAACAAAATGGCTGCTTTGGGGACTATAGTAGCATCATCACACATTAATAAAATTGGGCTCACTGAGTCCACAAGAGTCTCAGTTTTCCAGTCATACCCAATTTATTGACTGTATAGGGACCCCAGTAAGCAGAAATATTCAGATACAATAGGCGAAAATAACAAATTGATACTGCATGCAAAAAAAAGTTTTGGTTTTTTTTTTTTTTGGCTCAAAAACTGCATGGGATTTTCATAAAAAGACCATGTCTGTGAGGGGGAGACTCACAGGTAAAGGTAACCCATTTCATTTAGATATCTTTAGGTCAGAGGTCAAATGAACCATGTGAAAATTGCCATGACAGTTTTTCCTTCCACCTAATTTTGGAGCATTACTTGGCCACCTTCCCTACAAGCTAGCGTGACATGGGTTCTTCCAATGCATGCCAAGGTCTTCTAGTTTCAAGGGATATCACTAACTTTGTGCCAGCTTAAAAAATAAGCCTCATAAATATAGTAATGTCAGCGGAGATTTCCAGCACTCCTGCAGATCTCCTAGGGTTAAATACATATAGTATCATATTTGATACATACAGTGCCGTGAAAAAGTGTTTGCCTCCTTCCTGATTTCTTATTTTTTTGCATATTTCTGACACTTAAATGTTTCAGATCAAACAAATTTTAGACATTTTAGACAAATATTAGGCTAAGATAACCCCAGTAAATACAAAATGCAGTTTTTAAATGATGATTTCATTTATTAAGGGGAAAAAGCTATCCAAACCAACCTGGCCCTCTGTGAAAAAGTAATTGCCCCTCCTTCTTAAGTCATGAATTAACTGTGATTAACCACATTTTTTGAGTTCAATTTCACCAGCCACACCCAGGTCTGATTACTGCCAGACCTGTTGAATAAAGAAATCACTTAAATAGAACCTGTCTGACAAAGTGAAGTCGGCAAAAAGATATCAGAAGCAACACATCATACCGCAATCTAAAGGAATTCAAGAACAGATGAGAAACAAAGTCACTGACATCTAACAGTCTGGAAAGGGTTACAAAGCCATTTCTAAGGCTTCGGTACTCCAGCCATCCACGGTGAGAGCCATTATCCACGAATTATGAAAACTTGGAACAGTGGTGAACCTTCCCAGGAGTCGCCAACTGACCAAAATTACTCCAAGAGCGCATCGATGACTCATCCAGGAGGTCATAAAAGAACCTAGAACAACATCTAAAGAACTGCAGGCGTTACTTGCCTCAGTTAAAGTCAGTGTTCATGATTCATCAATAAGAAAGAGACTGGGCAAAAATGGCATCCATGGGAGAGTTCCAAGGCGAAAACCACTGCTGACCAAAAAGAGACAAAAGTTGAACTTTTTGGAAGGTGTGCGTACCATTACATCTAGCGTAAAACTAACACTGCATTTCATAAAAAGAACATCATACCAACAGTCAAACATGGTGGTGGTAGTGTGATGGTCTGGGGCTACTTTGCTGCTTCAGGACCTGGCTGACTTTCCGTAATTGATGGAACCATGAATTCCGCTCTCTACCGGAAAATCCTGAAGGCGAATGTCCAACCATCAGTTGGTGACCTCAAGCTCAAGCGCACCTGGTTATGTAGCAGGACAATGATCCGACACACACCAGCAAGTCCACCTCTGAAAGGCTTAAAAAAAAACTAAATGAAGGTTTTGGAGTGGCCTAGTCAAAGTCTGGACTGAAATCCGATTAAGATGCTGTGGCGTGACCTTAAACAGGCCGTTCATGCTCAAAAACCCTCCAATGTGGCTGAATTTAAATAATTCTGCAAAGAAGAGCGGGTCAAAGATGTGAAAGACTCATTGCCAGTTATCGCAAACGATTGCAGTTGTTGTTGCCAAGGGTGGCAAAACCCGTTATTAGGATTAGGAGGCAATTACTTTTTCACATAGGACCAGGTAGATTTGGATAGCTTTTTCCCTCAATACATGAAATCATCATTCAAAAATTGCATTTTGTATTTACCCAGGTTATCTTTGTCTAATATTAAAATTTGTTTGATGATCTGAAACATTTAAGTGTGACAAATATGCAAAAAAAGAAGAAATCAGGAAGGGGACAAATACTTTTTCATGGCACTGTATATTTTCAATTTGATTTTACCATAAAATAAGCAACAAGCTGTTGTGTATTTATAAGTTGCTTCAATCAAGTAAATATTCATACTGAAGTACTAGTAACAATATGAAAGTTATTCTTATCATAACTTCATTAGCAAACTTTTCCATGAAAAAAAACCTGCAGGTTGGTGAATGGGGGCAGCCATCTTTGTTTTTGTATTCTATGGCCCTCCGCTGCCTGTAGTGCATGGATAGCCCACCAGGGGGCAGATGACATGTATCAAATTGCATACAACAAGATTTTGAGGAAAGTATTGATCATGTGGATGACATAATGGTCACAGAAAATCCGGTATCAAATATGATACAAATAGAGTTACAGGGTTAAAATGTAAAAAGGAAGTTTCTGTGCTGTGTTAAAATTATAACACAGAATAATCATAAATTATATCATTACATACTTAGCCTATACAAAAAAAAAAAAAAAGTTGCACACCATAAAATTTTTGATCACGACGTACATTCATCATGGCATTGTTTTGACAATCCCATACAATGTCACAACATTTATTTCCAACCAGAGTTGCATTCATTTTTGGCCGAGATATTGCATTGAGATTGGGTGAGCCAAACCAGGCCTTTAAGCCTTCGCCAGCTCATCCCAAAGACTGTCATTTGGTTGAGGTCCAGATTCGGAGGTGGCCAATTCGTGTGTGAAAATGATTCCTCATGCTCAATGAACCACTCTTTCAAAGTTGGAGCTCGATGGATCCTGGCATTGTCATCTTGAAATATGCCTGTACCATCAGGGATTACAAAGTCCTTTGATGCATGGCTAGTCTTTCAGTATATTCAGGTAGTCTTCTTAATTAATTTTATTGCTGCGGGACAGTGCTGAGCCTAGATCTGACCAATAGAAGCAACCCCAGATCAAAACACTGCCTCCAGCAGCTCATACAGTGGGCTCTATGCATGACGGGTGCATCGCTTCATGGGCTTCCTTTCTTACCCTGACGTGCTCATCACTCTGGAATAGGGTAAATCTGGACCCATCAGACCACATGACCTTTCTCCATCGCTCCTCAGTCCAATCTTTAGGCTCCCTTGCAAATTTAACTTTTTCCCAATTCGCTATACTAGCAAGTGTCATTCTTGTGGCCATGCAGCTGTTTATTCCACCAAGTTCTTGTCACATCATGCTTGTGGAAATGCTCTTACCTTCATGATTAAACATGACCGTGAGTTCTACCGTGGATTTTTTTTTTTTTTTTTGATGAGACTTTTCCAAACATTTTATTGATCTCCGATCAGGATCATTCATGATTTTTGATTTTTCTCCAACCAATTTCTTCCTCAAAGTTCACAGTCCATTACTAACCTTCCCAGGTTGGACAGTTCATGACCCAATTCTAGCGATTTCAGCAATCTCAGCTGTTTTCTTTACTAGATGCTGGCTAATAATTTGCCCCTCTTGAAACACAGTTACACTACCGGTCCAAAGTTTTAGGACACCCCAATTTTTCCAGTTCTTTATTGAAAATTATGTAGTTTAATGTCTCATTGTACTCTGGAATGAAAGCATAGACATGATAGAACAAATTAACAATCGAAATCAAAAAAGAAATTATGGAATCAATTCATAAACCAAAATGTATTTTAAACTTTTGACTCAAAGCAGCCACCTTCGGCAGATATAACGGCTGAACACACTGGTGGCATTCTTTCAACAATGGAAATCAAATATTCTTCAGAAAGTTCTTCCCAACTCTGTTGCTGAAGTTCCCATAAATGTGTGACACTTGTAGGTTGCTTTGCTTTCACTCTCCTGTCCAGTTCATCCCAAACCATCTCGATGGGGTTTAAGTCTGGGGACTGTGCTGGCTACTCCATGTTTTCAAGCTTACCTTCTTGTTCTTTTTTCCTAAGGCAGTTCTGGCAGAGCTTGGACTTATGTTTTGGGTCATTATCTTGCTGTAGGATGAACCCCTGACCAACTAGGCGCATACCAGGGGGTACTGCATGGTGCTGCAGAATGCTGTGGTAGCTGTTTTGATTCAGGGTGCCTTTCACTCTATAAGTCACTGACCCTGGATCCAGCAAAACAGCCCAAGACCATCACGCTTCCTCCTCCATGTTTGACAGTTGATGTCACACACTGAGGAACCATCCTTTCACCTACTCCACGGCGTACAAAAAACCCGGGTAACCTTACCTTTTCTTTAAAACCTCTGACAGTTCACCACTTACACCTTTGTACTATTTTGGCACATTCGTTGGACTGGAACTGCATAATTTTCAATAAAAAAATGGAAAAATTGGGGTGTCCTAAAACTTTTGACAGGTAGTGTACATCTTTTCAGCTGCCATGAGATACCTCTTTCGACATGGTTGTTTAAGAAATCAGAAATTACGCACAGAATCAGTCAGGATTGAAAGAATTGTTGCCATCTGAAACATATACATAACTGCAATGATTCAATGATAAGCTCTTGAGTACTTGCTTATTTAAATCCAAGTGGTAACTTTTTTTTGGACGGGAACTGTTAGTTTTTATACTAATTATCTATATCTTGTCCTCTTGAGTTTGCATAAAGAATTATACGTTGTATTATATTATCCTACTGCTATAATTGCTGGTGCATGTGTCTGTCTGTCTGTCTGTCTGTCTGAGGTTACAAGGCATACTCTTGCTCCAATCGCCTCAAACTTTGCCAAAACACTACTCAGGGGTCTGGCATAAGTTTGGCCCCACCAAAAATCTGTGTGAATTTACTGTGATTGAAGATATTGTCATTTTTCACAAATGTATCATTATTATTATTAGTCGTAGTAGTAGTAGTAGTACAGTAGTAGTAGTGTTAATGAACTAAATGAAAATTAGTTATGAACATCAATAGATTACCACATAATCGTGAGACATGTAATTCTGCCACTGACACACAGTAATTACCAATTGTCAGGTCGCCAGTTTTAATCTGCTTGAGATAAGAATTGATGAACTTCTATGCAGACCTTATGAAGGATGAGATATAATAAATTACTTACTACCACTGCAAAGGCCAGACACGTTTGAAAATCACCTGTACATGCATTCATATTTTTTCCTAAAAATATTGAGTATTTATCCTCTGAAGTCTTGGAGCAGCTTTTGAGGCCTTGATTAATTAATGCAGAATTGCAAAATATGAGAGCAAATGTGCATTAATGTGATTTTCCCTTTCTATTAAATCCATCTGAGTTTTTTTTTTCTCTTTTTCAAATTAAACAACAATGAGAAGAAGTCGCCCTCTCAGTGGGCAATAAGTACGAGCCTTTTTAAGCTCTGCGACTTCAATTATCTTCGGCCGAGAACCAGGCCGAAACCTTTGTTTTCAAGCAGAACTCTTTTGACTTGACCCTGTTTCCCAGAGCAGTCAGAGGATTATATGTTCTTTTAGCAATGTTCGGTTGTAAGAGCACTTTCATTCTAATTTATTATTCATCTCTTCCCTTAATTTATTATTCATTTGATCAAAAATTTCATTAATTTTCTCAAATGTTCCAAACAGGGTATTTTTCTAGCTTAGGCAAGGATTTCTTTGTGCTTTCTTGTAGTCAACTATTATTCTTTTTATGTGTCAGTGTTGTAGAGGTTATCGTAATTTGCAGAGCAGGCAGCATTTTTTTTTAAATTTCTAATCAGCTTTTAATGAATGGGGTCGGTGTCAGACCTGTGGGAAGAGACGGTTTTTGAAGGCCTTTCCAGAGTCGTCCTCTCTCCATCAAACACAACCGCTAATTACAGCCTGAGCCACAGTAACTGGACTGCACTGTGCAAATGTACCGCACCGCATTCTGTGAACCGCTCGCTCTCAGCTCAGCTTTTAAACGTCGGCGACCAGCTCGTGCTATCACTCGTATTATGGACTTTTGTGCTTCTAATATATTTCAGCAATTGGAGCTATTATTTTTGGGCCAGAGTTCAAAATTATTTAGCTACTTAGTGTTTTTAAGCAAAATTCAGTTCCCTTAAGCTCACAGTCGGAGAAAGTCAACAGTTTATCTCTTCAAAGGAGGTTAAAATTCTCCTGTTCTTTTTCTTTGTCATTTTTTTAAAAAGGATTTCGGAAACTCTTGTGAAATCTCCATCTGTACCTGTCTTCCCCTCTCTTTTTCTGCGCTTTTTTTTTCCGAAGCGGTTTAATTCTCATACCGACTTCAGTGTGGAAATTAATCTGCTTTACAGGGCCGGTCTAATCCCTGACACAATTAGCATGTTACGGCAGAGGCTAGCCTTTCCTAAGAGTGCGGGAGACTCGGCAAGACGAAGTCCGACAGCTCGGGCTGCTGATCTGACAGTAGCCAGATGAAAGAGGAGGCTTTGGAGGGCCGGGGGACAAAGGCGGGGTGGATCGGGCCCGTTTTAGCGGTGCCGAGTGCCTGTGCTTCCTGGGGGAGGCTCCTGTTCGTTCAGTCCGCCGGGTGCAGCTGAAGAGGAGTCACTCATCCAAAATAAGACGATACTCAAAATCAGACTATTTTCCAGCGCCGAGGATGTCGAGCCATTTCAAGCAGGCACAAAGAGACTGCTGTTAAAGTACTGAGCCTTTATTCGACGATTCTGAGCGTTTCAGTTTTAACTGTTTGTTTCATTTTCTTTCAGTATTAGCGCATATTGCGCCATTACAGTCACATTTCTTGCATTTGGAGTAACATGAAAATATTTTGAGTATGTGTACTTGCTTGTTCGTGCATACGATAGGTACTGTGTCTGCAGGTGATGGTTGTAGTTTAATTCTTGATTACCAAAAACAATCAATTCATTTGTACAGAGTCTACCCGTTTGCTCTGGTCAGCATCAGTCCGCTCGCCGCTAAGAAGAGCGCAGTAGAGGTCAGAGCAGCCATAGGTGGGCGTTACATTGATACGCAGCTGCTCAGAAGCAGAACCGAACTGTCAGGGGGAAAAATAGCGCTCGCAGAGTCAAAGCTGGATAAATTCCTCAGTCCCAGCTCAGTTGTCCTGCCGCAGGTTCAAAGAGACCGAGCGACAGGATTAAGGAAAGCGCCGAGACAAACTGTCAGGTCCATTCGTAAAGCGTATGCGGTCGCCGAGCAGTGTGTCGGTCGCTTTTAAATGAAGGTGTAATGCAGGAGGAGGGTGGCTGTCATAATTCCAAAAACTGCATTCAACCCCCCCCCCCCCCCCCCACACACACACACACACACACACATACCTACATATCAAACCCGCAATCCTCTGCCCCATGAACACGCCTAACAGAGCGCGTGTGAAGTAAGCTGGGTTTTTTGGCTTCTGTGCGATGTTCGAGCCGAAGGCTTCCGCGGGGCCTCGTTACTGTCATTAGAGGGCTGACACGTTGAGCCCGATCCCGCTGAAGTGGGGCAGGGCGGGGGCCGCGATGCGCTCCTGGCTGAAGGAGTCCCCGCGCTCTGCCGTGCGCCAATAGTTACAACTGACCCCTTCATAACCGAACACTTCGCTCCGCTATAACCCATTAATATTCTAGCTACGCCCTGTAACAACATCACGAGAGAAAGGTGAGCAGAAGCGATTAATCTTTATAGGGCCGATTAATGAATCATGCTGGAATCACAGAGGTGTGGGGGGGAGCGGTTTGGCCTCGAAAAGGCAGGAACAGCTGATCTGAATCTTAGCCACGAGGAGAGAAAGGCAGGAGACACGTAGGACGAGAGTGTAGTTCTTGTTCAAACGCTCCAGGCAGAAATAGCCGCTGTAGGAAGCTGTGTTTGGGCAGTTGTAATGTTTTGTCTCGGGGATGGGAAACCGGCCTTCTAGTGACACAACAGACTGATACTGGACTCTCAAAGCGAACAGACTGCACAGCAATAACTGTGTCAATACCTTGCCACAGAATAACCAGGGGCTGCGTCACGAGCCAAACCAATGCCGTCATGAAGTTGTTAGCATGATTATACAGCACGACCATGAGGCCCGAGAGCTAATGGGAGCACAGGAGTCCCCATCTTATAAAAATACTGAACAAAATTTGGCTGTCCTGGCCACAGATCAACAGATTGTTCACCAGTGAGGCTAAATAAGGGCCAAATAACCACTCACAAGCAATGTGCCGGACAATAATTTAAGTAGCTTTCAATGCAAATTGATCTCAAAGATAGGCTTGAAGAGGAGTTACACTTGCATTAATTTAATGACAAATAGATCTGAATCTCTTCTGCTGATTTCATAAAGGTGCATTCAGTATTTCTAGTGATGAAAAAAACGACTTTCTCCAAATTAAAAAAGAAATGATATTGTGTTCTGTTTATACTGGTTGATAGATCTCTGCTTAGGCCTATTACGGTTGAAGATTCAATTTTCTTCCCTCATCCAGTAAGAATTTATATAAATAGCTGAGGGACACACCTCCAGATGTGGCCAGCCTGAAATCATGTGAACTTCAACAACATAATGAATCTAGAAGAAGAAATGTTTTGCGCTCAGTAGGGTATTAGCACAAGATGCCGCTACTCGCATCCTGAAATAAGTTAGTGAGCACAACAACTTCCTGTTTGCTTCTGCTGCTCATTGGTCTGCATCAGAGGATGGCCAGCTGACAGACATTTCATCCTAAAAAAGGCATCTTATAACTGATGATCACAAGCTTTGTGTCAATTAACTGTTAGTAATGTTCACCAGGTCTTTGATGAAACATCTGCAGCTCCAGCATGCATAAAGAAGGGATTCAAACTACACAGCTGTGAAAAAGTATTTGCGTCCACCCTAGTTTTTTTTTTTGTTCATGCATATTTGTCGCACATTAATGTTTCAGGTCATCAGACTTATTTTAATATTAGACAAAGATAACCTAAGTAAACACAAAATGCATTTTACTGAATGATGGATAAAAGCTATCCTACCCTGCATGGCCCTATGTGAAAGAGTAATCGTCTCTTCAGTTACTAAATCAACCAATTAAACACATTTGAAAGATAACTGGGTTCAATTTCACTAGACACACCCAGGCGGCTCTGTTCAATCTAAACATCACTTAAATAGACCCTGTGAAGTAGGCAAAAAGCATCACATGATGCCGTGATCTAAAGAAATTCTAGAACTGATGAGAAACAAAGTTCTTGATATCTGTCAGTATGGAAAAGGTTACAAAGCTATTTCTACGGCTCTGTGACCTCGGTGAGCCATGTTCAGAACACTTGGAACAGTGATGAACCTTCCCAGGAGTGGCCGGCCAACCAAAATTCCTCCAAGAGTGCATTAACGGCTCACCTAAAAGGACACAAAAGAAATCTGGCTAACATCTGAAGAACTGTTAGCCGCACTTGCCTCAGTAAAAGTCAGTGTTCAGAATTCCACAATAAGAAAGAGACTGGGTAAAAATGGCATCCATGGGGGAGGTGCCAGGTGAAAACCACTGCTGCCCAAAAGAATACAAAGCCTTGTTTCACATTTGCCAAAAAATATTTTGATGACACCGAGTACTTTTGGGATAATATTCGGTGGACTGATTTGTCAAAAGTGGAACTTTTTAGAAAACATGAGTCCCGTTACATCTGGCATAAACCTAATACAGTTCCACGATTAGAACATCATAACATCAGTCAAACAGAATGGTGGCAGCATGATGGTTGGGGGCAGCTTTGCTATTCCTGGACCAGGTCATAATTGATGGTACCATGCTGCCTGCTGTCAACCAGGAAATCGAAAAGGAGAATATCTGTCCGTCTGGCCATCAGTTTGTAATCTAAAGCCCGTGCGCAGTTGGGTTATGCAGCAGGAGCATGCAAGCAAGTCCTCATCCAAATGGCTCAAAAGAAAAAAAAACAAAGGTTTTGGAGTAGCCTAGTCATAGTCTTCACTTGAATTTAATTGACATGCTGTAGCATGACCTTAAACAGGAAGTTCATACTATGAAACCCTCTAATGTGGTTGAATTAAAACAATTCTGCAAAAAAAAAAAAAAAAAAAAAAAAAGTGGGCTGAAATTCCTCTTCAGTGATGTATAAGACTCACTGCCAATCATAGACAGTGTTTTATTGCAGTTATTGCTGCCAAGGAGGGCACTACCCATTATGAGGTATATGGGGACAGTTATTTTTTCACATGGGTGATATAAGTTTTGAATAACTCTTGGCCTTCAATAAATGAAATAATCATTTTAATGTTGCATTTTATGTTTACTCACAATATCTTTGTCTTTGTCTTAAATTAAAATGATTAGGATGATCTGAAACATTTACCTATGGCAAAAAAGCAAAAATGGAAGAAATTGGGAAGGGCACAAATACTTTTTCATAGCACTGCCCATTTAAAGCCGTTCTTTCATGTGAGTGTGATGAGCTGGCTCTAAGCAACAGACAATCTTGTTTTTGGCCGGAAAAGCCAGCTAAAAGCTGGCAATGAACTGTGATTGGTTCAACAATCCTGAACAAAAATTCACTGTTGCCAAAAACAGCCAAATATCCAGACCTCAAACATGTATAACATTGTAACACGCTATGAATCCAGTGTTGATAAAACAGTGTAAATTTTTCTCATAACTGTGTTAGCAAATCTTGCACTGCCTCCGTCAGTACCTTCATCCAGTGCATTGGACCCATCAACACAGCCAATCTGAATGAGCACGTATACAAACAATGCATCAGCCTTCAAACTGGATCTGAGGCGTCCACTGACACTACAGGAATCCTCTCACGACATGACTTCCCTTTGTCAAGATTTTGAATCGAAGAAGAATGCAGAAGGAATCCCAAGAATTGGCATTAATTCATTATAGACTGATTTTGCAAAAAGAAATATATCGAAAGACTTTATGCACAAATATCAAAAAATGCAGATTCCGTTACTTTTACCCTTTCAGTACTAGCGGGATGTATATGCCCCTCAATATTTCCAAATATCCTATTGGAACATGAGTCCCAGATATTTATGCATTTGGGGCAATTATATTTTAGTAACAAAAATGACATATATATCCAATGATTAACTATAATTTGTATAACTGTATTCAGTATTGAAAGGGTTAAAGGGATGCTCGCTCCTTTATATTCTCAATCCAACCATATTTTCCTCCCCTGAAGAGCTGGGGTAGTAAGGTGAATGCACTGTTAACATTAGCCATTGAGCAAGTTTCTGGATGGGGTTATTTAATGTGGAGCATGGGGCAGTTGGGTCACTCCGAAAGCTACCATGTCGTTATGGCCCGATCCCGGCACTGGCCGGAGTTTGAGTCATTCCTCCTCCCTCGGGCTGACGGAGACCCATGGGCGAAGTGAAGAGAGAGGACATTGTGCAGCCCATAAGTGCTTCCCCAGGGAGGCATTAGGGAAACCTTTGAAGGAAAAAAAAAAGATGTCCGCAGCCGAGACTAACTCTCCGAGCCAAGGTAAAGGGGTCACCCCCGTTCCGGAGCGCCTCTATTTTAGAGTATTTTTCCAGGTGCGGCCGAGCTGTGTTTACACACGGCCTGGCTGGAGGGGTTAGGATACAGTATCTG
Source organism: Gymnothorax javanicus (assembly GCA_029692085.1). Taxonomy (NCBI): domain Eukaryota; kingdom Metazoa; phylum Chordata; class Actinopteri; order Anguilliformes; family Muraenidae; genus Gymnothorax; species Gymnothorax javanicus. The sequence goes on along the minus strand of CM056208.1, from coordinate 8,406,632 downwards.
TGTTTGCCATAGGATCAAGATCCCTGGCTCAACTGAACAGTCATTATCAAGAGGCCCTAGTGCCCGACCGGATAAAATAAAATATATATAGATTGTTGACATTTTCTATGGCTCGGCATTCGATAGAGATTTTTAGATGTGCATTGCTAGTCCATTACAGCTTTGGAGTTTAAGGACTTGAAGGCTCTAAAATTAAATGATTCCAAGCTCCATTCTAAATGAGTAGGCAGCTCTAGGAGGCTGGTATCGGCAGGAATGGCAGGGCTGCATTTTACCTGGTTTGATTCTGCCACAAGATATGAGGACAGCAATACACCTGGGCGAAAATTAAGCACCACCCAATTCAAAATGAAATTTTCCAAAAACTGGCAAGTCCTGAACTCCGTACATTTGCATGAAGGTTCTAGCATGCATTCCACATGTACAAACCCCAATTACAGTGAAGTTGGGACAAGGTGAATAAAAGCAGTATGCAATGATTTGCAAATCTCATAAACCCACATTTTATTCACAATAGAACATAGACAGCATATTAGATGTTGAAAGTGAGACATTTTACCATTTCATGAAAAATATTAGCTCATTTTGAATTTGATGGCAGCAACACATCTCAAAAAAGCTGGGACAGGGCCATGTTTGCCATTGTGTAGCATCTTCTTTTAATAACAGTCTGTAAATGTCTGGGAAGTGAGGAGACCAGTTGTTGGAGTTTTGGAAGAGGGATGTTGTCCCACTCTTGTCTGATGTGGGATTCTAGCTGCTCAACAGTCCTGGGTCTTCTTAGCCAGACTTTTCGTTTTATGATGCGCCAAATGTTTTCTATTGGTGAATGGTCTGGACTGCAGGCAGACCATTTCAGCACCCAGACTCTTCCACAGCAAAGCCATGCTGTTGTGATGGATGCAGTATGTGGTTTAGCATTGTCTTGCTGAAATATGAAAGGCCTTCCCTGAAAGAGATGTCGTTGTAAAACCTCTATATGCTTTTCAGCATTAATAATGCCTATCCAAGTGTGTAAGCTGCCCATGCCTGAGGCACTAATGCAACCCCATATCAGAGGTGCAAGCTTTTGAACTGAGCGCTGATAACAAACTGGTTGGTCCCACTCCTCTTTACCCGCACAACATGACGTCCGTGGTTTCCAAAAAAAAAATTCAAATTTTGATTTATCTGACCACAGAACAGTTTTCCATTTTGCCTCAGTCCATTATAAATGAGCTTTGGCCCAGAGAAGATGATGGCATTTCTGGATCGTGTTCACAAATGGCTTCATCTGTGTATGATACAACTTTAACTTGCATTTGTGGATTGCACGGCAAACTGTGTTCACAGGTGAAGATTTCTGGAAGTGTTCCTGAGCCCTTGCAGTGAATTCCAGTGCAGAATCATGCCTGTTTTTAATTCAGCGCTACCTGAGGGCCCAAAGATCACGAGCATCCAATATTGACCTCCGGCCTTGTCCCTTGTGCACAGAGATTTCTGCAGATTCTCTGAATCTTTTGATGGTATTATGTACTGTAGATGGTGGGAATGATATTCAAAATCTTTGCAATTTTACAGTGAGGAACATTTTTCGGATATTGTTCCACAATTTTTAGACGCAGTCTTTCACAGATTGGTGAGCCTCTGCCCATCTTTACTTCTGAGAGACTCTGCCTCTCTAAAATGCTCTTTTTATACCCAGTTATGTTACTGACCTGTCGCCATTTACCTACTTAGTTGTAAAATGCTCCTCCAGCTGTTTTTCATTAGTACCTTTTACTTTTCCAGCTTTTTGTTGCCCCTGTCCCAACTTTTCTGAGATGTGTTGCTGCCATCAAATTCAAAATGAGCTAATATTTTTCATGAAATGGTAAAATGTCTCACTTTCAACATCAGATATGTTGTCTATGTTCTATCGCGAATAAAACGTGGGTTTATGAGATTTGCAAATCATTGTATTCTTTTTTTAATCACGTTTTACGCAACGTCCCAACTTCATTGGAATTGAGGTTTGTATTTCACTGTTCAAAGGCATTGTCATGCACCGTGCGTAATTGCACATGCTGTATGTTTGCAGTTGGGTGGCACTTCTGAAAAGTTAGGTTTCATCTTAGTCAGATATTGATTCTGTTTCTTCAAAGTTCAGACCTCAGGGGACAGTTGTTTTGGCAAATACAGATCTCCTTGCAGCCTTTGAAAGACAGTGGGCCCATACTTTAAACAGCCTGGAAAACTTACCTTTCTTTTAAAGCTAATGAAGTTAAATGTAGAGATTAAATTCTTTTCAAACTGATTTTGTTTACCTGGAAAGGTATGAGCGAGCCATGTTTCCAAGAACTGGGCAATGTTTGTTGATGTTAGCAATTTAATCCTTTGGTGAAATGGAACTCATTTTAAGAATTGGGTGGTGCTTAACTTTAGCCCAGGTGTATATCGTCACCCTATTAAAATAATGGCCTAAGTCATTTTTTTGACAAAAATGAGTTTTTGGCTTTAATCGTCTCTTGATAATGCTTTGATAATGTTTTTTGTGTTTTCCCAAAAACTTGAAAAAATGACTTAGGCCATTATTTTAATAGGGTGACGATATGTTATACAACCCAGTTCATGTACAGTGTCAATCCTATGATGAAAATATTCTTTTTTGTTACCTCCATCAGAAGAGTTATGAGGAGTTATGTTTTTGTCCCGTTTTGTTTTTCTGTTTCCCGGTCTATCTGCTGACAGAGTTAAAAAATGTTTTTGGTGGTGATTCTCATCATTTTTGTTTATTTTCGTCTGGAGAGCAGCAAAGCAGTGGCCAGCCCCCTGTTGCTCTTTCATGTTCCCATGTACATGGTGCAACCATGTTCTGATTTCACTTAATCTTGTCTCTCAAGTAATATCCTCATGTGATGGTCATTACCACAGTGGTGTGGAGAAGTGGTCGTTATTAGCAATTCTGAGCTACTCTGGTGTCCTGGCATGAGTATAAAAAGCGGGCTATCTGTTCTCTTTTTTGGCGGAGTAGATAGGGGGTGTAATCTTAGTTCATCTCTATGGCATCCACTCACAGACATATACATAGAACACTAGATTGCTGATAGAGCGTGCTCAACTGAAGCAACTGTTCCAGGTGCCTATACGTCCGAAAGAAAAAGTCATATGTAGACTCACGTTCATTTTTGCCCGCTTGCAAACGTCATTTTAAAAAAAAAAATGTGCGAGAGTCTGTGTTATTTTGGTATCGCTGAGCAAAGCAACATTTTATCTCCCTAATTATGTTTTTTTTGGGGGGGAAAGAGGCATACTCATAAAAGGTAAAACCGTTAACGATCGCTCACATTCGCTTTAAATTTGCAGTCCATGTATGTCGATGAGATGGATCACTAGCTAGCTAGCACACTAACACAAATTTCTCCATTAAAGTACTAAATTTGAGTTTCTACGATGACTTGAAACATTTTATTACAGGTCCTCGAATGAATATTGTTGCTTAAAGCAGCAGCACATCTCGGCATGTTTAAGATTATATTAACTAATTTGAAAAAGGTCGCGGAGGAAACAATTCATATTAATTAAGAAGTTGGGTGTATCAGTATGGCGGTCAGGTGCGTCACTTTGGGTAATGTAAATATGATGTCATCAGCAATCTATTGTTCTAAATATACATACATATATATATATCCACCTCATGAAAGTGTGCTATTGTGACATCACCAAGGTTCAGTACAAGTTTCACAGACTGAGTACTGCTTACTGAGTTTAAAAAGTACCGAGTGTGAAAAGATGGACAAGAGGAAACAGCCCTGAGTTTCTCTCCTGTGTGACCCTGTCAGCTCACTTACCCAAACCACAGGCTGAGAGCCCGCTGCACCCACGGTCAGGGCAAAGCCAGGGACAACACTAATGCTCCAATGAAGCTCATAAGTGTACGGAAATTAGTGCTGAGCACATGATACAGATCGTGTCTGAAAACTGGGATTGAGAATTTGGCGTTCCTCTTTTAACCCTTAGGGAGCCGAAAACAATTTTCAAACGCTTAAGAAATTTAAATATCTTGAGCTTTTGAAAAGCTATCATGTGGCGACTTGTTGAAAAGAGCTCCCCAGGGAGCTCTTTTCAACAAGTCACCACATCATAGCTTTTCAAAAGCTTTGATTTTATTTCATTGTGTCAGCAAGCAGCAACTGCTGCCTTTGGCGCTTTAAGGGTTAAGCCTGCGAAAAAAGCAGTTTCTGTGAGCATTATGTTGGTATTACTATTCTTCATCGTAAACTGCGGAAAAGTATTCAGACGTGCACACTTTCTAGGTTTTCTCCATACATAAGCTTTTCACTAGAAAAGATAGAATAATGCGTGAGTGAGCTGAGGACAGATAGCAGTGTTGAGTGAGCAGTACTGGGGCTGTGTGTGCTTGCTTTACCCCGTCGAGGGCCCTGCTCTCTCCCCCAGAGTGCGGAGTGATTGACAGGGCGGGGGATGTTGGAGCCGAGACCCTGGAGGGCAGGAGCACTGTGGGAATTTGAGTTTCAGTGCCCACCCCCCCATCCCCGAATGTTATGATATCTCAGAATAAACAACGTTGAGGCTGAAAACTGCACACTCCACTCTGTTTAATCTCTTTCTCTCTTCTTTTCTCTCTCTCTCTCTTTCACCCCCTCCCTCCCCTCCATCCCTCTCTCTCTCCTTCCCTCTCTCTCTCTCTCTCTCTCTCTCTCTCTCTCTCTCATACAGCTGAATGTGTTCTCTCGACTGTGTTCACCTGGGGCGGCCTGTGTTGGGTACTTCAGTAAAGCCCCATATTTGCAGTTAATCGCTCTTAATAAGGATCTAAATCACCTGGCGCTCTCCGCTCTCTCCGCAGTGATGGAAGCAGATGCCCCAATTCTTACCCCCTTCTCTGCAGCACGCCATTACGCCCTCCGTCGCGCAAACTACGCACTTCCCGCTTTTGTTTTTCTCTGAACTCTCTCGCTATTTCAAAGAACCTATTAGCGCATACGGTTTCCATTATTCTCTATGTTTAAATATACTGTTAACTAAAAAAGGCAACATTTGTTTCCAGTGCTTAAATCCCTCAGCGCATTGTTTTCCGTGCTGTTCTACAGAAAGTGTTTGTTAGCGTAACTAGCACAAGATAGTAATTACCAAAGTTACAGCCGTTATTAATGAGACAGCCCTTTGTCTGGCTTTGTTTTGCTGTTGTTGCATTTTGTTTGTTTGTATGTTTTATTCCCCTCCACATTGTAATTCATTTCTCTCAGGTTATGGAACATGATTATATCTGGTGCCCCCGACATCATGATGAAAATATAAATAAGGCGGTGTGTATGTGTATATGTGTGTGTGTGTGTGTGTGTGTGTGTATATGTGTGTGTATGTGTGTGTGTGCGAGGTGCAGGCAGAGGAGGCGAATGTGGGATGGTGCTCTGGTGAGGAGACCCTGGCATGAGCCACTGTGCCAGGACGTCCTGCTGGCACACACACACACACACACACACACACACACACACATAAACACAAACACATGCACACACACATACACACACACGCACGCACACACACATACGCGCACACGCACAGACAAACACGTATAATTACAGACAGACACGCACACATGCACACACGCACACACATACGCGCACACACACACACACACACACACACACACACACACACACACTGCGTTTATTCTGCTGATGCGCGATTCCCCTTACCTGCAGCTACACACATAACCAGGTGAGCAAACCTGAGGAGTGCTGATAGCCCAGGGACGGGTGGGGGATAGAGAGAGAGGGGGAGTAACAGCTACCAGGAAGAGAGGGAGGGAGAGATGGAACAAGACACAGAAAGAGTGGGATGGAGAGTAGGAAGGGAGAGAAAGGGAGAAAGATGGAGAAGGAGAGAGAGAGAGACAGAGGGAGCGAGAGAGAGAGAGAGAGAGAGAGAGAGGCCAAACAGTGGCGGTCAGACCAGCTCGGTGTCGGCTGACAGATATAATTACAGGACTGGTTCTCTCTCTCCGAATGGTTATTTATTTTAGCAGCGCTGCCCTGCTGCAGCGGCCCCCCTCCCCCGCTCCTGCTGAAGAAGAGCCTCTTTAACTGAAAGCTTTCCAAACAACCTCCGCTTGGCCGCAATCCCAGGGCCCAGCCACTCTCCTGCACCGCGCTGTTTTACTACGAGCCTCTGATGTGTCTGAACCTGGAGGCTTCGGTCTGTATGTGTGTGTGTGGGTGTGTGTGGGTATGTGTGTGTAGTGTATGTTTGTGTGTATGTGTGTGTAGGTGTGTGTGTGTATGTGTGCGTGCACCGGTGTGAGTGTGTGTGTGTGTGTGCGTGTTCTAGTGTGTGTGAGGGCGTGGGTGTTTGTGTGGGTAGTTTATGTGCGTGCATGTGTGAGTGCATGTACGCGTGTGTGTGTTTGAGTGTGAGTGTGTCTGTATCTAGTGTATGTGTGTGTGTACGCGCACACGCATGCGTGTGTTTGTGTGTTTGTATGTGTGCATAGTGAATGTCTGTGTGCATGTGTGTTGGAACGTCTGTGTGCAGTGTTTATGAGTGGTTTATATGTTTTGTGAGTATGTGCGCAAGTGTGTGTACATGTGCGTGTTTGTGTGTGTGTACGTGAATGTGTGTACTGCATATATGTTTGTGTGTGTACGTGTGGTGCAGGAGTCTGTATGTGTGTGTGTGCGTGTGTGTGCAGTAGGTTTCTATTCAAATCCAGTGCGCAGTTAATGTGTCATATAATAACAATAGCAGTCGTTCCCGCCGGACAAAGCCGAAATTTTGACCCCGTTTCATGTTGTTTTTTGGGCAAGCTATCATTGTCCTTGCCTGTAGTTTACATGTTTGGATTATTTTTAGTTATTGAAATTAGCCGGACTGGAGCATTTGCAACTTGGAAGAGCACGCAGGACCGCACGGAAGAGAGACTTCTTCCTCCAAAAAATTTCTGAGATCAGACAAAAATACTGCCGCAAATTTATTTTACTCATGAGATTGTTCCCTTCGCCAAAACACTGGAGAAGCTGTAAATATTTCTCTGAGAAGATTCAACTACTCCACAGCAGAATGTGTTTCTACCGTCACAACCTGAGTGACAGTGGATAACCGCTCACATACAGTGAGGTAATACCTTAACTATACAAGTAAAATTTACAGATAAAACATATCCAAAGTTTACGTATTGCCTGTGTTTCCCTTTCCTGACATTCCTGAGAGGGAACAGGAAGAAGGATGTGACGTCAGCGGGACGGATTGTGATCGGATTGTAATGTGGACGCTGGAGACGCGTGTTAACACCAGGTGTAAATGTATGTGGTCAAACGCTAGCCGATTGCTATCCGATCACAAAAAAAAAAACAGATTTTAATCTCAGGTGTAAAGGGGGCCAGAGATTCAGTGAGAGAGAGAGACCTGGATAAAATGCATTTCTCAGGCGCTGGTTAGTTTGGATGAGTGTAAGGGTGTGCAAGAGGAAATGGATTTAACAGGGAGGCGGAGGCTTGGACACTCATCCATCCACCTCCTCCCATTGTTACCTGACCCACCCAAACCAAAACCGTGAATCTCTACTAAGGCTGAACTGTAGATTCGGTCAGGGGGGATTTTCTGGACGGTGGGCACCATAGGCCACAACTGTGTTTATCTGAAGTTTGATTGCTACAAACACTGCTGGCTGACAATAACTCACCATTCTTTCCTGCGATGAACAGGATTCAGGAGAATCCTATCAAATATGAAGCGCAATGTACAGTAAGATCCTGATTACACACCCTAGTGGAGAGCAGCTGTAACTACAACAACCAGGTCGCACGATTGATAACATTGTCAACTCCTTCAGTTTTAATCGTTCTGGACGATGGAGAGTTGGGGGACCTGAGATACGGTCACCGTGCTGCGATAATTTGCCCATTGAAGAGTCGATGAATTATGTGTGGGCACATTTGGGCTTCGCCGGAAGCGCGATTCTGTCAGGTTTATAGCGGGACACGATGGGCAGAGAGGTCCTGTCCGATCGTCCACAGAGACCGAACACCGAAGCACCATTAAAACAAACTGGGCCGAGAAAAACAAAGGCTGCCTCCTGAGGCCGCAGTGAAAAGGTGAGCACAGCTCATAAAAACTGTGTCGGGCATTTTGCACGCCTGACAGACGCATGCAGACACCAGGAAATAACGCCTTTGCACTCCACTGCTTTCAGGGAAAAGATGTGTCTGTGTTCAAATATCTATGTCAATATTCTGCATTCTGCAAACTGAGACAAGGGAGAGCACTGTACTGAGGGGTATATATTTGCCCCAGGGTGGGTAATAAGGGCAGTTTGTCAGTAGTGAGAGCACTGTGCTGTGGAGTGTGTATTTGCTGCAGGGTGGGTAATAGGAGCAGTTTGTCAGTAGTGAGAGCACTGTGCTGTGGAGTGTGTATTTGCCCCAGGGTGGGTAATAGGAGCAGTTTGTCAGTAGTGAGAGCACTATGCTGTAAGGTGTGTATTTGCCCCAGGTTGGGTAATAAGGGCAGTTCGTCAGTAGTGAGAGCACTGTGCTGTGGGGTGTGTATTTGCCCCAGATTGGGTAATAAGGGCAGTTTGTTAGTAGTGAGAGCACTGTGCTGTGGAGTGTGTATTTGCCCCAGGGTGGGTAATAAGGGCAGTTTGTCAGTAGTGAGAGCACTATGCTGTAAGGTGTGTATTTGCCCCAGAGTGGGTTATAAGGGCAGTTTGTCAGTAGTGATAGCACTGGGCCCCGCTTGCGTCAGGCTCGGTGAGGTCCCAGCATGCCTTGGGGCAGCGTTTTTGTTCTTTCACGCTCGTCCTCTCTACACTTCACTGAACAGAGTGGGCTGCCCGAGTGATTTGACTTCCCGATTCTCAGAAAAACGGACACCTGCATCAGAACATAAACAAGCCAAAATAGGCTGTCCTTTCCCAGAAGCCCCTGGGGTATTCAACTTCCTGGGGTCGTAGCTGACTGATTAAGTTGTTCATTATTCCGGTCATTTTACGGGTATCCTTTTCTAAAAACGTTTTAAAAAGCCACTTAAAAATGGCAAATGCAAATTCCGCCTCACTTTGATGCTTCACTTTACATTTTCACTCAGACCGATGATAGGGCCGACGATAGGGCCAGCTCACACACACATTCGAAAGTGCTTCGCTGATACGCTTCGTTGGCAGTGGAGCAGGACCAGATCAGGTCAGAAACATAGAGTAAATGTTTCGCTCTTTGGATCGACTCGCCGTATCGCCTTACCACTTAACTTTCCCTGCCAGAACCCTCATCAGAATTTGATTGCATTTCCAATGCCCTGATTAAATAAAATATGGCATTATGTAAATGGCGCTTTCTTTGCCATATGGACAGAGAGGTAGCAGATGACTGTACAGGCAGCAGACTTATGCCTGCTGGTCTCTCTGGGACCCCGTTTGAGGGCGTCCAGCTCTTAGCAGCTCGCGTCGCTGCCGTAAAGGTGACCAGCGCTGCCACATGGCGACACCTGACAATGTCACACCTGCGAAAGGGAGTCATCCAACTAATCCCGCGTGAGCTCTAGAAGGTTCCGGGCTCGGCCGAGAGCTTTTTACTGCAGTTACCAGGCTTTATCTGTTCCTCTCAATGCCTGTTAAACCCGCTGGTTGGGCCTCTCGGTGCTTATCTGGGTGGACACAGCCACGCCCTCTCATCCCAGCGCAGAGATGTTGCACTTGCGTGCGGTTCCCTCGCCACACCAGACCACTCCCATAAGATCCCGTCTGTGACCCTCCTCTCGTCTGCCGAAGAGTCCAACAGTCGCCCGCTGTCCTCAGGTCGCGCCACAGTGATCACCCTATCCCAGAACCCAATGCCCTGTAAGACGCAGCAGATCTTATCCCCAGACTCCCCCACAAACTGGTTCTGACACACAAACACGCAAAATCCCTTGATTCAGTGGGAAACATTTTTTGTAACGCTGATATATCTTCTCAGCTGGAAGGCACCGAAAGCCCTTTTTTCTTCAATGCAGCCCTCGAACTCATATAGAGTAGATTCTATATTTAGAAACATTAAGAGAACGCGAGGCTCGTCTGTATCTTCCCTTCGGCCCATTTCCTCTTTCACTGCTCCCCTCAGGGTGAGACCGATGGTAATGTTTTTTTTCCTCGCAGACGGTAGCGTTCCTTTTTTGACAGTCCGTCCTATTCTGAACAACGAATTTTGTTTCTTTATTTTTTGGACCTGCACTTTTTTTAAGTTTCCTCATCTGTAGTGATAAAAATTTTCTTCATTTGTTCAGCCTTATTTTACTATGCTAACAGAGACTGGGGGAGAACGGAAAAGCGAGTCTGTTGCATTAGCAATACCTGCAGTCTCTCGTGGAACAAGCGCTAATAGATGATGGAAAACGCATCACGAACTGGAGATACTAGTGATTTTTCCTGAGAATTTTGCCACCAACGCCCAGCTGTTTACAGTTGAGAAAAATGAAAATTCAACTGATTTCATTTGAGGCCATTTCATTCAGTGACCAAAAGGACATTTATTTAAATGAAAATCGTATAATTTTTTAGCTTCTTTAAAGTAACAATCTCGATGATCTTTGTTTCGTTGCCTTCGGCGGCACAAATTATTGTACAGTCATTTTAGATGTGATTTTTGGACCTAAGTGCCTGAAGATCCAAACTGTTTTGCCTGCGTGACATCAGTCAGTTGGCACGAGGTCAATGTTTCCATGGCAATTTGAGTTCACAAGTACACACACAAAAGTGAAAAAGGAATAATGTCTTCTGACTCGGTAACTATAATACATACCATTTAACTATTATTAATATTAACCAGTTAACTATTAATGTTATATTCACTCTGAAATGCTGTATTCTGTCTGAAAATTTCAATAAATAAATTGTTCAAAAAAAAAAAAGGGATGTCATGAAAGTAAGGTTATGTACTTTCTTATTCATTGCATAACATTAGGCTAACTTATTCCGATCGTTGTAATTATTCATGGCCTTGATGGAAATGAAAATGACATTGTAATGTTACAAGTAGCAATCTTGCGACAAGTGATGCATTCAGTAGACAGTTTGCGTGATCAGAGGCATTATCTGGCCTTTATTACAATTGTTAACAACTAGCTAACATTAGATAGTTAAATTTTCAGGCCAGCTGACGTAACATTACTTGAAATGAGAGATCGCTATCGTGTGCAATTGTAATTTGATTACTACAAATTACATTACTACACAACTCTCCCTCATAAATGAACAATAATTCTGAGCAATACCCTCAGTGTCTAAGTTTAATAATAGACATTTTGGGCAATATAGTTCTACTCTCAGCAAACTAGCTAGAACAATCAAGCTAGGCTAACTAGCAGAGATCAGTTGCTATAGTTATTTTAGCTAGCCATTTGAAACAGTAGTCTAGTTTAGGGGTGGGTAATCTCGGTCCTGGAGGGTTGGTGTGTATGTACTGTAGGTTTTTGTTTCCACGAATTACCTTGACTAAGTGAGCTAATTCGCTGTGCGTGGAAACTTGGGTTTACTCATAATTTAGATCACAGCAAAATGTTTCATTCAAGGACACAACTACAGTCTTAAGTGGTCATTCAAGAGCTTTTTAAAAATGTAGCCATGCAATAAAATTTCATAAATGGTTTGGCTAATTGAGTTAATAAGAGCCATGAGTCGGCATGGTGGCCAGGAACAGATAGAGCCCTCATTGCCCACCTCTGATCTAGGAGGAAGCAGAGCTAGGGGGCGGTGACAACTAGCTAGATAACCAACTAAACTGACAGCGTTTAACTTTGTATTCTAACTATATTTTCTAAGGTAAGTTCAGGGCTCCCAACTCTCCCGCTTTCTCTGAGAGATTTAGTGGCATATTCATGTTCCCGTGCCGTAGTCAGCAATTATTCAATCCACGCAATGCATGTGTTTCACGATTTTTTGAATTGTATAAATGAAATAAGACCATTTGAAATGTTTTTATGCAATTCCGCTGCTTTCAACCCCTGAGTTAAGAAAAGCGTGAGAAGTCCAGAATCATAATTGATTTCCATGTCACAAGTGGTGAAATCCACTGTGACGCATGTGAAACTGATAAACCTCCATGCACAAGGACTTCGATTCCACCTTAGAATCTCTTACAAATGCGCTGATTGAATAATTGCTGACATACAGCACGGGAATGTAAATATGCCAGTAAATCTCACGCCGAATGCGGGAGAGTTGGGAGCCCTGTAAGCATGGGCATCAGTTTGTTTTGAAAAGTGGTGGGGACGATAACTATCAGAATGAGTGCGTTTTGAGAAGTGGTGGGGACAATGACATTAATTAATGTTTTCACTTTTGGTGAAACGCTACCATAATATACATCTGCGTATTTCATGTTTTAAGTTAATAGTCCAGTTTCCATCTCATATCAGCAAATTTTTAGGCGAATTTTAGACAATTCCCTTCAAAGAAAATGCGAATGACCTGCATTTCCATCAACCGGCTTGGAGCAAATAAACTCCAATGTATCATCTTGCTTTACGTAAATTATTTACTTTGCAAGAGATTTGTGCACGGATGGCAATGATATACAACGATTTTGATCTGACTCGATGACGAACTTGAGAAAACTTGCCAGTTTCACCAAGAATTTTGACATTACTGTGCATGCGTCACTTTCGTGGCACTGATCCTTTAATAAACAGTTGATACGGTCAAAATTAAAATACTCTTGTTTCATAAATTTGATTTCGCGGGCTCACGAATATGAGCTCCTGTGTATCCCATAACTGTCATCGTTGTTGGAAAATGGAAAAATAATGTTAACACTCGCTTTCGGTTGGGAGTCTAATCAAATAAGTGGGATGTACAATTTGCTAGCTTATATGCTAATGCTATTCGCCATAAAATTTATAAATTTAAACATCTACGACATTAGTTACAAGTCAAAAGCGTCCACAAGCTACCTAACGAAATATTCATTCCATTGTTTGAATAAACTATCGATAAAGCCAACGCCAGCGATGGTGAATGGTTGCCAGCAAAACTGATGAAATTATTTGCAGAAATTGGCGTTTATCAATGAACGTAGCAGAAGTGGGAAATCGCAAGGCACAAACTGAACTCCGAAACACCGGGGTAATGAATAGTAATGGGAACACATCTCGGAGTTAACAAGCCCCGGGGTAGGAAAAGCTTAACGCGGGGCAGCATATCCCTGGGTTACGCAGTTTGTAGTAGAAAAGGGGTAACAGTTACTACTCACCCTGGGTGGCTTAACAGAAGACCAAGGCATTAGGCAGGTTCTTATCCGACCTAAGTTTTAAACTAATGGGCTATTTTGCTGTTTGGAATTAAGCCCGATGTTACAATCTTGCGTCTCTCTCCATCAGCCTCTATATCCCAAGGCGGTAAGCTCGAGAATTTAGCCAGAAGTTGACGCTTGCGCACTTTGCATCATTTCAAAAACTGAGAGGAGGAGGGAAAATAGAGCTGAGATATTACATTTTGTTCTTCTTGTCTTGCTTGCCATTTTCGCCACGAAGTTAGAAGTGAAAATGAATGCTAATCATAGAGCATTAAGGGTATCGAGAACTGTTCGTTCTGATGAAGACAGAACACAAACAGGCTAGCTGGCTAATAGGCTAGTTCCCGAATTAGCAGGGTATTTCGGGAACTAGACCAAGATTTTGGGGGAAAATTTTCCCGATGAAATAGCGCGCTATTTTTGTCTTCAAACGGCAAGAATAGCTGGCTAATTTGACATCGGGCTAATTTCAAAACTGCAAAATAGCAAGCTAGTTTAAAACTTCGGTCTGATGAGAACATGCCTATCAATGGAGGCGTTGCACTGGATGCAGAAACCGTAGTGTAAGTCACGTGATCCCCAAAGTAACCCAGGAAGATAGCTTTGATTGAATGGGGATGCATCGATTAATTATTATTTATTTATACAAAAAAAAATTATTACCTTGCTCTGAAAGGTCGCATGTATAACCGGATATTGAACCTCAGGTCCAAGTGCTCTGCCTTATCCACGACACTAGCTCAACAGACTATATATTCACTGGTCGATTTAGCACATATATAGCTGTGCTGTGTTTGAACTTGAGCATATTGACGCAAGGATTCTCAGTCATAAACCAGCTTTGAAAACAACAGTTGAATATTTAGCGGTTAATTATCGTGAAAATACAAAAAACAAACCATGTTAAGCGATTATACTGCTGAGGTCTTCCAGTGCATAACATAATGGCGTGAGGACTCTCAGATAGACTGGCTAAAACAATAGCAAGCGCAGATTTACCCACAAACAGCTTTTATGACAAAATATCAAAGGTAAGAAATTTTTTTGCTCATCTCTGTAGCATTTAAAGTGTATGCCTGCTGTTCTTTGAGTATGGTGACAATTTAAAATGACAAGGCTTACATCGTTGGAATTTGTGGACTGTCCTTTTTCATTTGAGGTATCGTTTGCATGCATAGCACAAATTCAGCAAAAATGCTTGCGATAGAGCACTTCTCTTATTTTATTTAATGTTTTGCTAGATGCTTATTTACTTGCTTGGTACTTGAATTGTGTTCGGTTTAGGTAAAAACGGTCATCACGATCTTTTTGCCGAGTTTCTTCGCTTTAAGAGGATATGCCGCATGACGAGGTTGCTATTAGGAAGCATGCTGTATTTATGATGCAAATTCATTGCCCCCGTTACGGGGGCGTTCAGACTTAAGGTTAATATTTGTATAGAATATATATTTAACACTAATTTCTTTAAATCTTCACTTTAAAACCACTTTTTATTGCAACAAAACCGTTGACTTACTTGTGAACTTCTGGTACGTGAAGCAGCTTTTCTCGATGTGCTCTGAGCAGAGAACTGAATGTTTTGTTGGTTTGTAAGGCTGTCCACGGTCAATACTTCTTAATTTAACAAGCCACTCTTTCAAAAGGGCTTCACTATTTTGTGGAAATTGATGGAAACTTATTTTGCCGTATTTTCCAGACGACTGAATGGCATTATTATTGGTGCAAGCAACAGCAGCACAAGATTTCCCCATATTCACTATGCTGAAATCAAACTTTGTGCACATTTTGCTTCGGGGATCACGTGACCACCTACGTAACTTGCAACGACCTCATTTGGGGGGGGATCCCCTGCCCCGACGACTCAGCTCTTTCTTGTCCTCATCCTTGCAGTTACTTCGTTGCTGAAATTCTAGTCTGAACTCTTTACTCTAGTCTGTCTGGGTCTATGCAACTGTGTTATTCTGGCTGAAGTTGTTACGATGTTGCAATATGCACGCAGCCAGTCCTGTTTCTATGCAGGAACATTTAGTGGCCGTTTGCGGCCTTTCCTATAAAATGATGGCTAAATATCGCAGGGTTTGGAGGGCTTAAGCTGCCGACAAGATTCCCGTAATTTTTCGAGAATCTTGTCTTGCTTACTTGCAGACCCGCTCGAATGCAGCCGATATGTATGACGATTTTTTTTCATTGAAAAAAAAAAAAAAAAAACAGTAGTGGGGACAAAATGACTTCTGACAACCATCCCCACCTAAACTGACGCCTATGCCTGTAAATTAATCATAGCTCGTTAGTGCTATCTAGCTGGGCTAACTGGATTAGATTAGTAGTTACTGCAACTGGCCATTTGAAACAAAAGTTGACAGTGCTAACTTGCTTGCTAATAAACTGTAAAACAACAGTAGCATAGCAAAGAACATCACTGGAATAAATGACATTTATAAAATGACATTGTTGCCTTAACAAAAGTTGCCTTTCTTGACATGTATGGTAGCTAGCGCGAGCTGTGCAAATATTTTAAAATAATGCAAACTGTCATGTTTTTGAGCATCCTGTTTATGAAATTCCCCCATCAAACAGCGGAGGAAGCAAAGCCCAGGAACTCCAACAACCAGACAGTCTACTGTGTTGGTCCGTTAGGAACTTACTTTTGCTTCTAAATATAGCTGTTTTCTGAGGCAATTTGCTTTTAGCTAGCTCATTAAAGATGGCCCCATTTATTGTTTTCAAACCTTTTGACAAAAAACAGGCAATCAGCAATTCCACCTGGGGTCTACCTCAAAACAATGGTCAACAATTTAATGAGAGTAAATTTTAAGTCATTATGATTGAGAATCCCTTTTAATAACACTCGTTACTCTTTTATATTGTGTTGTCAGGCACCTGTGATTTCTTCACAGCAGGGGGCAGTGGTACTCCCGGTGGATAAATAGTTTGGTGGTGGTGGTGGTGGTGGTGGTTGGGCGTTATGGCTTGTTTGAATTTCACGTTGAAGTTATCCATTGAGCTGCACAGCCAGTTTAAAATGACTCCTGATTAAGTTTTGGGAAGAGTGTCTGAGTCAAAAGGTTTTTTCTAACCTTAAAAGTTTGGTTATGTAGTGGGATTATTATGAACAAAAAATTGTTTCATAAAATACATTTGTAATTAGTACAGTGTAGCTATAAATACGCTTTAAATGGAAGGGATGCTGAAATGGGCGCCTGTCAAGAAAAGACAGTGTACAGTTACCAGGAGAACAGCCTCCCACCAGCCTCTCAATCGACCGTGCATGAGTGCGTGTTTATATATATGTTCTGTGCATGAATGTGTTTATACATATTTTCTGAGCATAATTGTGTGTTTGCACATATTTTCTGTGTGTCAGTGTATGTTTGTACATACATTCTGAGCATATTGTAAGAGTGCGTTCATGCATATCTTTTATGCTTAAATGTGTGTTTGTACATATTTTCTGGGCGTAAGTGTGTGTTTGTACTTATTTTTTTTGTGCACAAATGTGTGTTTACACAATATTTTCTGAGCATAAGTGTGTGCTTTTACATATTTTCTGACCATAAGTGTGTGTTTGTACATATTTTCTGACCATGTGAGCGTGTTTGTTTATTTTTATGGCACTTAAACTTAAAAAGCATGTACAGACTCTGCCTTGAAAGTTTAATTGCTAACTTATTTTATCACATTCCCGAAACCTCTGTTTTTGGGTTACATTCAGGTTTCATGTCAAATATTTGAGTCCTAGTCTATGTTCCAGACCTCACTTGCTTTGAGCGACCAGTGGTGGTTGTTTCATCAACATTTGAATGTTCCATATTCAAATACATATACATATACATTTGTGACCGCCCCGCTGAAAGGGTTAAGGCCTGTGTCTGTTTTTACAGTGTGTGTTTGCACGTTATTCAGTGCACAAGTGTGCTTTTGAGCATGTTTTTGTGTGCATGCGTGTGTGTGATTGCAAGCGTAGAGCTGTGTGGGAGGCTGCATGCTGCGCGGCCGGTCGGAACCGACTGTGCCTGTGCCTAACCTTTCGCCAGCGAGCGGCTGGGGTCAGGGCTGAGGTCCCTCGCCCAAGATAAACTGACATTTCCCTCCAACCCGAGCACTCGTTCGCTCTAACCGGCGAGCGCTGAGCAGGGGAGCGCACAGACGCTGGGTGTCAGATGGGTAACCCTGCTGCATTTTACATATCTCTTCCCCGAGAAGGCGGTCGGTTTATCGCTGCCGTTCACCCACATGAATGCTGGAGAGCAGCGCTGTTTTGTTTTGCTTTTTGGAGATAGCGGCGGGGGGGGTTTACACATCCAGAAAGCGCTGCGACTTAAGCGCGGCGAGAGTTTTTCAGAAATCGAAAAGCAGCAGTGGAAAATGGAACTGAATATTGTTTTTTATATACCGCACAAAAGAGAATAAAAATGACTAGTGACTTCACAGAGCACAAAGCACACAAAATCCCATGTCTCAATAAGCCTGTCTCCTCCTCTTCGTCTCCGTCGCATAAGTGTGATTATGAAGGTACTCCTGGAATCGCTAAAATTAAATAAAGGGTAAGGGAGAGAGAGAGAGGAGAAGAGAGAGAGGGAACGCGAGGGAGGAAGATAATCTCAGGATTAGGTGATACATCGCAAAGTCAAACCGAGGCGGGAGTGCTGTGGGTTGAATATGGGGAAATGGGGCAGGAGGGAGATGAATTCACAGTCGTGCGAAGCGGAGAATCAGGTGTTTGACCTCCATTCGAGCATTCGGGCGATTACTTCTGCGTATGGAGAGGACGAAACTGAGGGTGCTGGCGCAGGCCGATACTGAGGTCATCCCCGTCGCTTAGCGAGATGCAGAAATAAAAGCGCCCCAAATAAAGAGCTTGATAAGGGTGAAGGGTTGTGTGTTTGTATGGGGAGGTCACTGGTCAGCACCATGAGGCCTGTCGAACCCCCTGATCCTCCACTTGTGACCTGATGGATTCCCTTTCTCCTCTGGTGCTCGGATATTCGCCCTCATTTCTGGAGCGTTAGCACTACTTCTGTTCTATTAACGGTCAGATTAGCTTGCGGGTAAATGCTGTGTCAGCACATACAAAATGTTAATCTGCTGAAAACTTCAACCGGTAAAGCTGGTTTAAGCTGCCCGGTTAGCTGGTCAACCAGATAGTATACATGGGGATGTCATGTAAGCATATAGAAGAAGCTAGAGAAAAACCTTTAAACCACTCACAGATGAAACGAATATCATTGATTATCTGGTAACCATGGCCCATGTCATGGTCTGCAGACAGACCTGAGACTGCATGCGAGAAGACAATTCTTGTAGTCAGCGTGTTGGATGTGGAGGAAATGGGACCCGAGCAACTTTGACGAGGGCCAAATCGTTGTGGCCAGGCTAGTGGGTCAAAGCATCTCCGAAGATGCAAGGCTTTTGGGGTGCTCCCTGTTGGCAGATGTGAGAACCTTCTGGCAGTCGTCCGAGGAGAGACAAGCCTGGAACGGGCAACACGGTGTTGGGCGCCCAAAGCTCATTGATTCACACGGGCAACGAAGGCTATCCTGCCTGTTCTGAGCTGGAAAAAGTGCTACTGTGGGCCAAGTCACAGAGTATTTTAATTATACTTACATGTGAAATGTGTCATAACACACTCACATTATACCTGACTGCGTATTGCGCTTTGTAGGCGCAGACTAGTCGGAGTACCCATTCTAACTCCAGTCCGTCGCCAAAAGTGCCTACAACGGGCACCTGAGCATTGATACTGGACCTCAGAGCAATCAAAGACAGCTGCCAGGTCCAGTGAGACCTGTTTTTTTCACATCATGCGCTTCGGCTGGGTACGTGTGCACCATTTAGCTGGGAAGAGATGGCACCAGGATGCACTGTGGGAGGAAGACAAGCTGGTGGAGGGCGAGTGATGCGTGGGGAAGTGTTCTGCTGGGAAACCCTGGGTCTGGAATTCAAGTGAAAGCTAGAGTTATGGAGCTATTTTGGTGGCACAATGGGGATCTACACAATATTTGGCAGCTGTTTTAAATGTTGAGGCTGATTGGCATTTTTAGGGGTGGGCAAAATATCAGAAGCATACCAGGAAAATGGCTGTAACTTTGAAGTCTAAACTAAAATCGCAAAAGCATCCACACAGGTGATTCCTATTCAGTTTCGATCTAATTAAATGCATGGGTATGTAGAAAAGTGTTCTGTGAGTTCAATCCATAGAATAGGTCGCTGGTGTGAATGACACAAAGGCATAAAGAATACATGCAATATAAATACATGAATATTGTCCATGCATGCATGCATACATGCACACAGGTGTTAGAGCCAATAAGAAATGAAGGTGTTGTGACTTGAAGTGACATCTTGTTCCACTCTCAAGGGACCTGTCCCTTTTCACCACCAGTTATTCATTCCATTGAGCTCGGGTTTAAATGCACATCACGCATGAATGTATGGGGGTGTATGATATGTACTCGATAAAAAGGTTTTCTTCTTGCGTGATTTTTTTCTCTTGGAAATCAACCTCATAAAAGCTCCATCAAATGCAGCTGCTGTGTTCAAATCTGTAGAACTTCAGGCCTATTTTAACTTCTAGTTGAGATCGCAAAGTTTTCGATGATCCCAAATATGTCCTGCTGAATTACGGGGAAACATGGATAAAATGATATGCAAGATCGAGATATTTTCCATTGGATGTAACGCTTTGACCTTTAAAACATGGCGTCCTGAGAATATTTTTCTAATATAAGTGTGATGAAGCTTCAGTAAAGCGCTGCAACCAGCAGATACAGAATACATACATGACATTGTCCTACAATATGAAAAAAGTGTTTTTTTTTCTGACTTTGAGCCTAGTTAAGCGAAAACTTAAGGTTTTAAGACCTTACAGTTTCAAATGAAAAAAATAAGTTCGAATGATTATTTTAATGATTATGAATGTTGTCCCTCATGTAGAGAATGGGTTGATTTGATCCGAGCAGAACACGACGGTAAGATCATCTCAGAGTTCCAGAGTGAAGGTCTTATGTGGACCTTTCAGCTGCAGACACAGGACATGCCACATGCAGGATACGAGCTCTTGCCTCTACAGGGTATTTCCCCAACACAGGACATGCCACATGCAGGATATGAGTTTTTTTTACAGCTGCAGGGTATTTCCCCGACACAGGACATGCCACATGCAGGATACAAGCTCTTTCAACTACAGGGTATTTCCCCGACACAGGACATGCCACATGCAGGACACGAGCTTTTACAGCTGCAGGGTATTTCCCTGACACAGGACATGCCACATGCAGGATACGCTCTCTTTCAGCTGCAGGGTATTTTCCCGACACAGGACATGACACATGCAGGATACAAGCTTTTACAGCTGCAGGGTATTTTCCTGACACAGGACATGCCACATGCAGGATACGGGCTCTTTCAGCTGCAGGGTATTTTCCTGACACAGGACATGCCACCTGCAGGATACAAGCTCTTTCAGCTGCGGGGTATTTCCCCGACACAGGACATGCCACATGCAGGATACGAGCTTTTACAGCTGCAGGGTATTTCCCTGACACAGGACATGCCACATGCAGGATACGCTCTCTTTCAGCTGGAGGGTATTTTCCTGACACAGGACACAGGACATGACACATGCAGGATACAAGACATGACACATGCTTTTACAGCTGCAGGGTATTTTCCTGCAGGATCAAGCTTTACAGCTGGGTATTTCCTGACACGACACAGGACATGCCACATGCAGGATACGCTCTCTTTCAGCTGCAGGGTATTTTCCCGACACAGGACATGCCACCTGCAGGATACGCTGTCTTTCAGCTGCAGGGTATTTCCCCGACACAGGACCTGATGCAGGACAGGACATGCCACATGCAGGATACTTTTCAGCTGCTATTTTCAGCTGCAGGATATTTTCCTGGAGGGTATTTTCCCGACACAGGACATGCCAGCTTTACAGCTGCAGGGATACGCTTTTTCAGCTGTCTTTCAGCTGCAGGGTATTTTCCCGACACAGGACATGCCACATGCAGGATACGAGCTCTTTCAGCTGCAGGGTATTTCCCTGACACAGGACATGCCACATGCAGGATATGAGCTTTTACAGCTGCAGGGTATTTCCCTGACACAGGACATGCCACATGCAGGATACGAGCTTTTCAGCTGCAGGATATTTTGACACAGGACAGCATGCAGGATAGGGCTGCATTTTCCCTGACACAGGACATGCCACATGCAGGATATGAGCTTTCAGCATGACACAGGACATGCCACATGCAGGATACGAGCTCTTTCAGCTGCAGGGTATTTCCCTGACACAGGACATGCCACATGCAGGATATGAGCTTTTACAGCTACAGGGTATTTCCCTGACACAGGACATGCCACATGCAGGATACAAGCTCTTTCAGCTACAGGGTATTTCCCTGACACAGGACATGCCACATGCAGGATACTAGCTCTTTCAGCGGCAGGGTATTTCCCTGACACAGGACATGCCACATGCAGGATACGAGCTTTTACAGCTGCAGGATATTTCCCTGACACAGGACATGCCACATGCAGGATACGAGCTTTTACAGCTGCAGGGTATTTCCCTGACACAGGACATGCCACATGCAGGATATGAGCTTTTACAGCTACAGGGTATTTCCCTGACACAGGACATGCCACACATGCAGGGATGACACAGGACATGCCACATGCAGGATTTCAGCTACAGGGATTTCCCTGACACAGGACATGCCACATGCAGGATATGAGCTCTTTCAGCTACAGGGTATTTCCTGACACAGGACATGCCACATGCAGGAGCTCTTTTACAGCTACAGGGTATTTCCTGACACAGGACATGACACATGCAGGATAAAAGCTCTTTCAGCTGCAGGGTATTTCCCTGACACAGGACATGCCACATGCAGGATACAAGCTCTTTCAGCTACAGGGTATTTCCCTGACACAGGACATGCCACATGCAGGATACAAGCTCTTTCAGCTACAGGGTATTTCCCTGACACAGGACATGCCACATGCAGGATACAAGCTTCTTTCATTTTACAGCAGGCAGGGTCTTTTCCAGGGTATTTGACACAGGACATGCCACATGCAGGATACAAAAGCTTTTCAGCTACAGGGTATTTCCCTGACACAGGACATGCCACATGCAGGATACAAGCTCTTACAGCTACAGGGTATTTCCCTGACACAGGACATGCCACATGCAGGATCACGAGCTCTTACAGCTACAGGGTATTTCCCTGACACAGGACATGACACATGCAGGATAAAAGCTCTTTGCTGCAGGGACACATGACACAGGACATGCACATGCAGGATACGAGCTTTTTCAGCTACAGGGTATTTCCCGACACAGGACATGCCACATGCAGGATTACTTTTGCAGGATACAAGCTCTTTCAGCTACAGGGTATTTCCTGACACAGGACATGACACATACAGGATACGAGCTCTTTCAGCTGCAGGGTATTTCCCTGACACAGGACATGCCACATGCAGGATACAAGCTCTTTCAGCTACAGGGTATTTCCCTGACACAGGACATGCCACATGCAGGATACAAGCTCTTTCAGCTACAGGGTATTTCCCTGACACAGGACATGCCACATGCAGGATACAAGCTCTTTCAGCTGCAGGGTAGGACCTGACACAGGACATGCCACATGCAGGATACAAGCTATTTTTCAGCTACAGGGTATTTCCTGCAGGACACAGGACATGCCACATGCAGGATACGAGCTCTTTCAGCTGCAGGGTATTTCCCTGACACAGGACATGCCACATGCAGGATACAAGCTCTTTCAGCTACAGGGTATTTCCCTGACACAGGACATGCCACATGCAGGATACAAGCTCTTTCAGCTACAGGGTATTTCCCCGACACAGGACATGACACATGCAGGATACGAGCTTTTACAGCTACAGGGTATTTCCCTGACACAGGACATGCCACATGCAGGATACAAGCTCTTTCAGCTACAGGGTATTTCCCTGACACAGGACATGCCACATGCAGGATACAAGCTCTTTCAGCTACAGGGTATTTCCCCGACACAGGACATGACACATGCAGGATACAAGCTCTTTCAGCTGCAGGGTATTTCCCCGACACAGGACATGCCACATGCAGGATACAAGCTCTTTCAGCTACAGGGTATTTCCTGACACAGGACATGCCACATGCAGGGTATTTCAGCCAGGGTACACACAGGACATGACACATGCAGGATACAAGCTCTTTCAGCTACAGGGTATTTCCCGACACAGGACATGACACATGCAGGATACAAGCTCTCTTTCAGCGGCAGGGTATTTCCCGACACAGGACACACAGGACAGCTCTTGACACATGCAGGATACAAGGCTCTTTTTCAGCGGCAGGGTATTTCCCCGACACAGGGACATGACACATGCAGGAGCTCATGCAGGATACAAGGACATCTTTCATGCAGGCAGACTGCAGACACAGGACATACCACATTCACGATATGAGCTCTTTCAGCTGCGGGGTATTTCCCCGACACAGGACATGACACATGCAGGATACGAGCTCTCTCACTCCCAGGTGCAGTGCAGCAGGCTGCAGGAGTCCTGTACCAGAGCCAAACCTGCCTTCATACGCCTGCCAGGAGGGTCGCAGCTGATTACTGCTTAATAAGCTGTAATACTGACCATTAGTGCCTCAGTCCTGGCACATATGCAGACTGTGTATGGCCATAACTACACACATTATCTCATACTCGTGCACAGAGACATGTATACACACACACACACACACACACACACGATGCATTGTATATCGCAATAATTTCATACACAATCTCACACTTGTGTGCACAGACACATGCGTTCGCGCACACGCACACACTCATTGTATTTGCAACGTCACACATTATCTCACACTCATGGAAACAGACATAGGCCCACAAGCAAAGGCACACGTACTCAAACCCACACACATTGATCAGGACCTCGGAGCACACTCTGTAATCTCGGAGAGAGGCGTGAATGGGACAGGGAGAGGGGAAACAAGATCAAAGTTGTCTGAAAGGAACGGCGTGACACAGGAGATCAATACCCTCCAAAATCTGCACCAGCGGGGTGTTCTGGATCCTTCCATTTCACGGCCACCAAACTCCCAGCCTGTAATTATTACGGGGAGCTCGTGTGGGAACTTTTCCTGCGGTGGCATGACGTTTCTGGATGAGAGCGAATCGTCTCCACATGAGACCCATCTGCCTGTGCGGGGGGGAGCGGTCCGTGTTGTGAGTGTGTGAGTCTGGTACAGCACCCCCCCCAACACCGCCCTTCAACCCCCTACACGGGCCCCGCTCCGACCCCAGCTGGGGGGAAAAGGGCTTATCAAAAAGAGAGAAAGCGCACTGCAAAAACAAAATCTCTCCAAGAATTTTCAATATTGTACTCGATTTAAGCACTTATTTCTATTAGCTTTTTTCTTCAAAAAAGAAATTCTGCCACTTATTTGAAGTAATTTTGACTCATTTCTAGATTTGTCCATGTGGTGAGATTATTTCACTAGAAAAAGGTAGCTGCCGGATAGCTCACTCGGTAAAGCATCGCGTTGCGAAACAGTAGTGACTATCACATCGCGGGTTCGATCCCAGCCTCGTACCAGCCAGCAATGCTCGGCAGCTTTTTCAGAGTAGCGCACAATTGGCTATTGCGCTACAGGGTTGCAAATTGGGAAGGGACTGCCGGGAAGGGAAAATAATAGTTGCCTTGTTCGTTGCTCAAGCGCCTCCTGTTGGCCAGACGGACGCTCGTCAGGAAGATTCTAAGCCTGGTCATGTCCGGGTATCCTCCGCCCTCGTTCTGAACTTGCGAAAATTCAACCAATGAGTGTATAAGAAGCAGTGGCTGACAGGCGCGTGCTTAGGAGGAGAGCCGCGAACTGTCTACACTCTCCTGAATTGGCAGCAAGGGGTCGCATACGAGCAAGCCTTGTACATAGTTCACCAATTGGGCATTCCAGATTCGGGTGGGATTGGAGATGCCAAATTATTTAAAAAAAAAAAAAGAAAAAGGTAATAGAAATCAGTGCTTAAATCTAATGCAAGATTAAAATGCTCGGCAAGAGTTTGTTTTTGCAGTGTAGTTCTGAAGAAGAAATCATCTGCAGAAAACGTATTAAGGGCCTAGTGCTAGAAGTTTTTGCGTCACATTTTCGCCCGCCATGAGGTAAAGATGGGAAAACGTCATTTATAGTTACTTAAATCGATTTTCTCAAAACGGACATTTTGTGACTTCAGAACCTTTAGTGCTGGGGTCTTCATATGGATGAGTTTGAGCAGTTATGTTGGGGAGCTTAGCACTGGGCTGACCTGAAAATCACGACGGCTCGAAACTCCGAGGCCGAGAGACTGGAAGCCTACAGTGCAGCTCAGAGGCCAGTTTGTGAAAAGGAGGTGTGCAGTCTGGCAACCCTCTGTGATGCTTCATGACCTGAGCCTCAGTTTGCAAGGCAAAACTACACTGTTATAAACTGGCATCTTTTTTGCCTTTTATTTTGACTATAATCTTACAGTCAGTTTATAACAGACGTTCCATGCATGTTAACTATCAACCACAGTTAAATACGCACAGGACTCTACTTACAGTTAAAATAATGAGGGAACAATGCATTAATTTAACTGTTAAATTCAGTCAATTTATAACAGTGTTAGCTGTTTTTTTACATTTAACTGATGGCTTTAACTGTTCTCTCTGACAAATATTATTACTGTAAAATAATAAGGTCAAATTTGACCACTGTGTCCAGTGCCTGCACCGATGTATTATTTTTTTTCCTCTTTTCTTTAGAAAGGGCCGACACCTTATCTCCCATTTCAGGATTTAACAGGCCTCTGGCAGCCCTGACGGCCCAGTCTTGCTTTGACAACAGCAGTTCAGCCAATAATACAATACAGTACATGCAGTGTTTCACTCAGGCTGGACCCAAACAAAGGTGATCGCCACACACTTTCTGTTTAGAAATGCTAAATGTTCCTGTATTGCGGAATGAATCTGGTGTTTTTTTAATGCTTGTTTATATGCTGTTAACTCAAAGCAGAGGAAATTGTTCTTTAACCCTTAGCGCGCCAAAATAAATTAAAGAAATATATTTAAATTGAATTATCTTTTAATAATTCTCTTTTCTTTTAAACAAGCTGCCACATGATAGGTTTTCAACAGCTTTGATTTTAGAATCTTACATCATTGAGTAACAATAGCTGGATTTAGCGCTCCAAGGGTTCATATTAAAAGTTTTCATTATCATTTGTCAATAGCGATGTCCTGTCTTACATGCCGACCGGAGCCTGTGATGTCACACGCAGGGATGGACGGGTGCATTTGCCATTAGCGGGGAGGTTTCCCCCTCGCAGCCCCTTCATCCTCGCCTTTACACTTAAAGTGATTAGAGAGAGGGCAGGCAAGGCAAAAGTGATAGAGAAAGAGAGAGAGAGAAAGAGAGAGAGGAAGAGAAACAGCCACCCCAGTGAAAACCGGTCAGTTCAAAGTGCACAGTATTACCCCAAACCCTTCCTTCCATCACAAACGCATCCCTAACTTGATCTCCCGCCTAAAAACACGCGCACACACGCACAAATACACAGACATACACACACACACACACACACACACACAGACACACATCTTCGTACTTCTTAGTGAGGATATTTTATTGACTTCCATTCATTCTTTGTGTCTCTCTACAGGCTTTCACTAATCTTAACAATAAGCAACGCATGCCTAACCCAAACCCTTACCCTAACCTTAACCGATCCCTAACTCTAACCTTACCCCAAACCCTTACCCTAACCTTAACCTATCCCTAACTCCTTACCCCTAAGATTAACTAATAAGTCACAATTTGCCTTTGTAGTTGTGAGGACACATGAAAATGTCCTTGTTTCCCAATAATGTTCCCACTCTGCAGGAAATAAACACTTTTTGGTTCACGCTTTGCAGCATGTACAAGAAACACACACACACACACACACACACACACACTCTCCCCGTCTGGTCTGAAAGGTCAGTGCGTGTCTGGGAAAGGACTCCACGAAACCCCCCCTTATTAAAGGTCAGGATTATTCAACAGCACTTAACACACATTCGCCGGGGGCAGACGGGGTTGGGGGGGCTTGGTTTTTATTGGGTGGGGGCGGGGACAGCTCACAGCTCACAGCTCACATTGGGTGCCCCCCCCACCGCTCTCACCTAGATTTATGGGCCGGTCAGCTGAATCTGGAGCACATTGACACCCCCCGATGGCGATGCGCACACGGGGGGGGACCACTTTTAGGGAGGAGAGAGGCCTAATTTGCATGCAGAAAACGCTCGTCATTTTGGGCTTTTCCTTCCCGTAATCCACCCCTCTCCTCTTCCCTCTGCTCCAGTCAAATGCCCTTCCTGTCCTCTGACTCCCAGCACCTCCATTACAATCACCTCCAGCGCCACCGCCGGCGCTGCTAAAACTGCTGCTCTGATTGCTGTAATTAGGGAAAATCAGGATGGCCGACATGTACAAAGCCACCCTGATTCTGGCAATCCTGTTTTACATGTCTGTGCTCTCTTTTAGAGAGGCTTTCTGCCTTTCAGTGTTCCTCTCTGTCATCTCTCTCTCTCTCTCGATCTTTTTCGCTCTTTCTCTGATGATCGTCTGACAGGGGTAAAATCATTTCAGCAACTGGTGACATGAGGGGGAAATAAGTTCTTCAGGACAGAGTTTGCTGGGACTGGACTTAAATCATCTGTTTTTTCATTCACTACCCTGCAAAAAATGAAAGATAAAAATACTAGGTAAAATATATTTACTTATTTTAAGACTTAACACTTATTTCTATCACCATTTTTCTTAGTAAGACAAAAAATTGTCCTTGTTTTGAGGTAATTTTGACTAGCTTGCCAGTGGGATAAGTAAATTTCACTTGTCAAGCAAATAGTAATTTGTTTTAAGAAATAAAACTTAAAACTTGTTAAAACAAGGATAATTTTTTTTGTCTTACTAAGAAAAATGGTGCTAGAAATAAGTGTTTTAAGTCTTAAAATAAGTAAATTTATCTTACCTAGTATTTTATCTTTCATTTTTTGCAGCGTATCAGAGGTTCTCTGTGCACACACACGCAGCTTTTAATGACCATCGTGCAGCTTCGACAGACAACCTCTCTGGGAAACACAGAACATAAATAAAGTCCAATAAATCACAGAAATGCACAAGTATGATCGAGATAGAAAGCGCATTCTTGTGAAAAGACACAATTTACCTCTTACACCCATTCTCCTTTTGTCATTCCAGAAATTATAATGTATAGTCAGTAACCAAAACTTAAAATGATTGGAAAGCAAATAGTATTCAGTGCTTTATATTCTGAATGTTTTTTTGTATTGTCGCCCCACACAAGAACTCCGTTCAGAACCGGGCCTAGACCCCGCAGGGTCATCAACTGTAACCGGCAGTTAACAATATGGAGGTCATCTGCCCCTGTTTTTCATACCAATATCAAATATCACTCTGATGCTTTTGCTTTTAATATAAAATATAGGACAATACATTTGAATAGAATGTACTATATATATTGTATGAATAAAATAAAGGACATTTATTTGGTAACACTTGAAGGTATCGTCATAAGAGTGACATGACGCTGTCATAACTGGTACATG
The DNA here is from genome assembly GCA_029692085.1 of Gymnothorax javanicus. Taxonomy (NCBI): domain Eukaryota; kingdom Metazoa; phylum Chordata; class Actinopteri; order Anguilliformes; family Muraenidae; genus Gymnothorax; species Gymnothorax javanicus. The sequence continues at coordinate 8,377,719 of CM056208.1, read as the reverse complement.
ACACAGTCATGAACGTGTCATAAACATGATGTTAATGTCATAAACGTTTATGACTCAAGACAACCCAAACAAGGTCAACTTCTCATTACAAAAACTGAATGACACTTAATGACAACAGTCATAAACGTTTATGACATTGACATCATGTTTATGACACGTTCATGACTGTGTCATGTACCAGTTATGACAGTGTCATGTCACTCTTATGACGATACCTTCAAGTAAAGTGTTACCCATTATTTTGTATGCAATTTGGAATGTTATGTATGAATATACTATATGACATTGTCTATGAGGACAACGTAGGGCATGGTGTATCTATAGAATATGAGACACGAGGTAAGCATATAATATAAGGCACCACATATGCACGTATAAAACTGTTACAAATTCAGAATGCAGTAGCCACTTGCAGATCATAGACAATCTGTTTGGGTGTCTTTAACCCTTTGAGCGCCAAATACATTTTCAAGGAATTAAAAAAATGTAATTATCCTGAGCTGTTGAAAACCTATCATGTGGCAACTTGTTTAAAAGAGCTCCCCTGTGGGAGCTCTTTTAAACAAGTTGCCACATGATAGGTTTTCAACAGCATCTGACTTTGATATCTTACAGCGGTGAAAGGGTTAATAGATAGAAGACGGGGTTTTAATAGACATTAATGAAGAGGGTGATCAGAAGAAGACTCGAGGTCAGGCGGGAGCGAACGGGAACACTGGAGGTCAGGATAGGTGTAGAAGAAGGAACTGGTCTGAGGTCAGTAGCCTGGGTGTCGAGCCGAATGGATCAGGGCACCGAGGACAGATTCACACTCGCGGACTTGGATGAGGAAGAAACTGAGAAAAGCGCCACTCGCCAGAATGGCAAGCAATAGCAAATGTATCACTATTAAATGTAAATACTTTGCAGCTATAGTTTATACAACAGAGACAGAAGACAGAGGTCCAGCAAAGGAGAGGTGAAAACCAGGAAATTTATTACAAAAAGACAACAGTAAACAAAGTGGGAATGAGTGTGTAGAGCACAGGGTGGAAACACAAATAGTGAGGGAATGAACGAGACGGTAATCAAATGACAAGAAACATCAACTCCTCTTTAATGACATCTTGCCATTTAAAGTCATTTGCGTGACTTAACACTGCGTTATATTTCACTAAAACACTGGACAATTTATTTATTGTTTGACAACACTTTCAATGAGTCAAAACATATTACGTCACCCGTCAAACTGTTCTTTACGTGTGCAGGAATCAAATCACATACTATTCACGCAGAAACTGTACTGGCAATGTAGAGCCTCCAATGAGACTGATGCATGTGTTTGGGCTGTGAGAGGAAACTCACTCCATCACAGGGCGATCATGCAGACTCCTCTCAGAAGAGCCTCAAGCCAGATTCAAACCTACACTCTTCTTGCTGTGAGGCAGCAGTACTTACCACTGTGCCACCGGGCCATATGGAATGAAAACATGAGCGTGCTCTTCAAATATTTTGACCGGTAGTGTACCTGGTCACTAAGAGCTATGGCTTTGCATCAGAAGGATCTCACTTAAGGACTGTCGAGGTGATTCAGTGACCATTTGAGTTTTGGTCGTATTAAAATGTCCCTGATCCTGTGCACAAAACTCCACAACTTCCTGCCGTCCACTTCCTGGTTGGGTTAATTGTGTGCCCCACCCTCTGTAGGAGGTGATAAGTGAACAGCTTCTCTCTTGAAGCTAGTCTGTAGGGAGAAGGTAATAAGTGTATTGGGTCCAGTGCTGTTTAATTGTTTAACTCTATTTTTTGCCTTTTTGCACTTTTTTTTTGGTGGCAGAGCAGGGAATGTGGTGAAATTTAATGTGGGGACTGTTTTCTGCAGGCGCAATATTGGGGGTAGAAGAGGTGAGAGTGGGCTGTGGCAGTGGGGCGACAGTGATCCAGCTGGCTGGGGGTGGGCGAGTCTCGGAGCATTGTGGGAAAGCCCCTGGGGGGTCTGAGACCCTTGTTGGGGGTGAGTTTTGTCTCGGTACCTCCCCTCCGGCCCTCGATGCACATCTCTCTCTCTCCTGTGATCGCCCGTCTCCCTTATGACTCGTAAAGCAGACAGCGTCAAATGTGTCTGCCGCGGAAATCAGTGAGGATATAACTTCATCTGAAGTACATTACTTTATATTTCTCAAACAGCCTCTTTCACACTGTCCCGTCCTTCATTTATGTGCACGCTGTAAATACACTGTCTCTTCTTGTCTGTTCTCTCGAAAGAAGATAAGAGCTTTTGCTGCAAAGGTGTGTGTGTGTGTGTGTGTGTGTGTGTGTTTGATTACTTTTATATGCGTGTGTGTGTGTGTATGATTATTTTTATGTGTGTGTGTTTGTGCGTGGTTGAATGATAACTTTTATATGTGTGTGTGTATCTGTGTGTCTGTGTGTGATTAGTTTTGTGTGTGTGTGTGTGTGTGTGTGTATCTGTGTGTCTATGAGTGATTAGTTTTGTGTGTGTGTGTGCATGCTTTGTGTACTCATGTCTGGCTCGCACTTGACCATGACGGAGTGTGTGCTCTGCAGGTCTGTCTGGGACAGGATTGGGGGGCGCTGTGGGGGAGGGGAGAGACAGGGGGTGCAGCAGGTCACAGGGAAGCACTCAGCCCGTTACCCCCCCCTCCTCCGGGGGCACCCCTCTCCGAGCGAAGCCTCTATTCAGGGCACTGTGTGTCGCCTCTTCTCTCAGACCAAGAAGAAGAGCACCATGCAGGGGCCATGACACCATATACACACACTGCGCTTATTTAACACTCACGATTATCGTTTTCTTTAAAAATTATGAACAAAATAAATATTCTAATATTTAGAGGGCTGTTGGACCATAAAAGGCACATTTACATCTAATCCTCAAACACCCCCCGACTCACTCAACTGTCACTGCAGCCCCCGTCCCAATCCTGCTTAGGATTATTTTGTATAATGATGAATAATTTATGAAAATCTTCCCTCCGGCTTCCAATGATGCTCCTCAATTGGCCTTGGCACGAAGCCATTCGCTGTTCTGTCTGTGGTGGGAGTAGCTCGTAAGCAACCGCATAATAAAATCCCATTTTCACTCTGAAGACTAAATGATTTTGTGATGCAAAAAAAGAAGAAAAAAAAACTTATGAATAATTTGTGTATCGAGGGATGGATGCCTCTCTCTTATTCGGGCGATCAAACAAAGACACACTCGAAGCGAAATTCTTTTACATCCATTTATAAGCTCGCCTGTAAAATGACACCACTGCACTGCACTTGGAGGGTCTTATTTATCAAAAACAAAATGGCCGCCGCAGTTAAAGATGAGTGAGAAGCGTATATGAGTGGGCACTGCCTATTTGACGGCTGCAGCCCAAGGATGAGTCCCCCTCAAAATTAAAATCGTGACTATATCCCCTCCCCCAATAATGGTTTGTGATAAACGTGACACTAATGAAAAATTAAACCATATTCTCGAGAACACAAGCGTTTCAGCTGTTCTGTTCCGCCATTCATAAACTGACTTCGACGAAGGGCTGAAAAAGCGTCCTGGCTCTCAGAAAGGGCAGCGGTTCTCTCGCCAGAGCTGGTCACCTATCGCCTCACCCTGATACATTATTTCCCTTTGAGCGAGGGTCTTGTATCACTGTGCATTTCCGCCACTCACAGCGCCCCGCTCTGGTCTTGCCTTCACATGTTCTGGTGATGTTTCCCAGCGCAACACTGGACCCACTTCTGAGGCCGTAACAGAGCGATGGCGTGCTGCATGTACCAGACACAGGAAAATTACCTCAGTGTGAAGATTCCTGTGGCGATGGCGTAATGCTACCTGAGGAAACAGAAGCGTAAAATGGCCGGCAATAGAATGAAAGGGATGGCTAAGACAAGCATGGGAGGGACTGGAGAGGGAGTTTAAAGATAAAAGACAGAGTGTTATCTGAAGCTAGAAATCCATCCCAACCCCCACCATAAACGCCAGCACAATCCCACCCCCCACCCCCAATGCAGGAGAGATCTTTAACACTGGAAATCAATAGATACTCAGTACACGCTGGCATGACCTTGTCGAGGCATCGCAAGGGCAGGCTGGAGAAAGTGGCTATATGGGGGAAAGTGGGAGCTTGGTATCGCAGGTCCGCCCTCAGCAGCTCATCGCGAGGAAACGGTGATCTGTCCAAGGCTTTGCACTGATTTTAAATCCACCAGCCAAAGCAGGTGCGCGCTGTACACTGATGCAACACAAAATCAGCAGCGTCTCCGTTACACCAGCACACACTGCACACTGTTACATCACATAATCACCAGCACCTGTTACACCAGCACACACTGCACACTGCTACATCACAAAATCACCAGCACCTCTGTTACTCCAGCACACACTGCACACTGCAAGATCACATAATGACCAGCACCTCTGTTACACCAGCACACACTGCACACTGCTACGTCACATAATCACCAGCACCTGTGTTACACCAGCACACACTGCACACTGCTACATCACATAATCACCAGCACCTCTGTTACACCAGCACACACTGCACACTGCAACATCACATAATCACCAGCACCTCTGTTACACCAGCACACACTGCACACTGCTACATCACATAATCACCAGCACCTCTGTTACACCAGCACACACTGCACACTGCTACATCACATAATCACCAGCACCTGTTACACCAGCACACACTGCACACTGCAACATCACATAATCACCAGCACCTGTTACACCAGCACACACTGCACACTGCTACATCACATAATCACCAGCCTCTGTTACACCAGCACACACTGCACACTGCTACATCACATAATCACCAGCACCTGTTACACCAGCACACACTGCACACTGCAACATCACATAATCACCAGCACCCTGTTACACCAGCACACACTGCACACTGCAACATCACATAATCACCAGCACCTCTGTTACACCAGCACACACTGCACACTGCTACATCACATAATCACCAGCACCTGTTACACCAGCACACACTGCACACTGCTACATCACATAATCACCAGCACTCTGTTACACCAGCACACACTGCACACTGCAACATCACATAATCACCAGCACCTCTGTTACACCAGCACACACTGCACACTGCTACATCACATAATCACCAGCACCTCTGTTGCAACAGCACACTGCACACTGCAACATCACATAATCACCAGCACCTGTGTTACACCAGCACACACTGCACACTGCTACATCACATAATCACCAGCACCTCTGTTACACCAGCACACACTGCACACTGCAACATCACATAATCACCAGCACCTCTGTTACACCAGCACACACTGCACACTGCTACATCACATAATCACCAGCACCTCTGTTACACCCAGCACACACTGCACACTGCAACATCACATAATCACCAGCACCTCTGTTACTCCAGCACACACTGCACACTGCAACATCACATCACCAGCAATCTGTTACCAGCACACACTGCACACTGTAACATCACATAATCACCAGCACACACTGCACACTGCAACATCACATAATCACCAGCACCTCTGTTACACCAGCACACACTGCACACTGCTACATCACATAATCACCAGCACCACTGTTACACCAGCACACACTGCACACTGCAACATCACATAATCACCAGCACCTCTGTTACACCAGCACACACTGCACACTGCAACATCACATAATCACCAGCACCCTCTGTTACTCCAGCACACACTGCACACTGCAACATCACATAATCACCAGCACTGTTACACCAGCACACACTCACACAACATCACATAATCACCAGCACCTCTGTTACACCAGCACACACTGCACACTGCAACATCACATAATCACCAGCACCTCTGTTACTCCAGCACACACTGCACACTGCAACATCACATAATCACCAGCACCTCTGTTACACCAGCACACACTGCACACTGCAACATCACATAATCACCAGCACCTCTGTTACACCAGCACACACTGCACACTGCAACATCACATAATCACCAGCACCTCTGTTACACCAGCACACACTGCACACTGCAACATCACATAATCACCAGCACCTCTGTTCACCAGCACACACTGCACACTGCAACATCACATAATCACCAGCACCTCTGTTACACCAGCACACACTGCACACTGCAACATCACATAATCACCAGCACCTCTGTTACACCAGCACACACTGCACACTGCAACATCACATAATCACCAGCACCTCTGTTACACCAGCACACACTGCACACTGCAACATCACATAATCACCAGCACCTCTGTTACACACTGCACACTGCACATCACATAATCACCAGCACCTCTGTTACTCCAGCACACACTGCACACTGCAACATCACATAATCACCAGCACCTCTGTTACACCAACACACACTGCAACATCACATAATCACCAGCACCTCTGTTACACCAGCACACACTGCACACTGCAACATCACATAATCACCAGCACCTCTGTTACACCAGCACACACTGCACACTGCAACATCACATAATCACCAGCACCTCTGTTACTCCAGCACACACTGCACACTGCAACATCACATAATCACCAGCACCTCTGTTACACCAGCACACACTGCACACTGCAACATCACATAATCACCAGCACCTCTGTTACACCAGCACACACTGCACACTGCAACATCACATAATCACCAGCACTCTGTTACACCAGCACACACTGCACACTGCAACATCACATAATCACCAGCACCTCTGTTACACCAGCACACACTGCACACTGCAACATCACATAATCACCAGCACCTCTGTTACACCAGCACACACTGCACACTGCTACATCACATAATCACCAGCACCTGTTACACCAGCACACACTGCACACTGCAACATCACATAATCACCAGCACCTCTGTTACTCCAGCACACACTGCACACTGCTACATCACATAATCACCAGCACCTCTGTTACACCAGCACACACTGCACACTGCAACATCACATAATCACCAACACCTCTGTTACTCCAGCACACACTGCACACTGCTACATCACATAATCACCAGCACCTGTGTTACACCAGCACACACTGCACACTGCAACATCACATAATCACCAGCACTCTGTTACACCAGCACACACTGCACACTGCAACATCACATAATCACCAGCACCCTGTTACACCAGCACACACTGCACACTGCAACATCACATAATCACCAGCACCTGTTACACCAGCACACACTGCACACTGCAACATCACATAATCACCAGCACCTCTGTTACACCAGCACACACTGCACACTGCAACATCACATAATCACCAGCACCTCTGTTACACCAGCACACACTGCACACTGCAACATCACATAATCACCAGCACCTCTGTTACACCAGCACACACTGCACACTGCAACATCACATAATCACCAGCACCCTGTTACACCAGCACACACTGCACACTGCACATCACATAATCACCAGCACCAGCACCTGTTACACCAGCACACACTGCACACTGCAACATCACATAATCACCAGCACCTCTGTTACACCAGCACACACTGCACACTGCAACATCACATAATCACCAGCACTCTGTTACACCAGCACACACTGCACACTGCAACATCACATAATCACCAGCACCTCTGTTACACCAGCACACACTGCACACTGCTACATCACATAATCACCAGCACCTGTTACACCAGCACACACTGCACACTGCACATCACATAATCACCAGCACCTCTGTTACACCAGCACACACTGCACACTGCAACATCACATAATCACCAGCACACTGTTACACCAGCACACACTGCACACTACATCACATAATCACCAGCACCTCTGTTACACCAGCACACACTGCACACTGCAACATCACATCACATAATCAGCACACACTGCACACTGTTACACCCACTGCACACTTACATCCACACACTGCACACTGCTACATCACATGCACATCAATAATCACCAGCACCTCTGTTACACCAGCACACACTGCACACTGCTACATCACATAATCACCAGCACCTCTGTTACACCAGCACACACTGCACACTGCAACATCACCAGCACAGCACACTGTTACACCATCACCAGCACACACAGCACACACTGCACACTGCAACATCACATAATCACCAGCACCTGTTACACCAGCACACACTGCACACTGCTACATCACATAATCACCAGCACCTCTGTTACACCAGCACACACTGCACACTGCAACATCACATAATCACCAGCACCTCTGTTACACCAGCACACACTGCACACTGCTACATCACATAATCACCAGCACCTGTTACACCAGCACACACTGCACACTGCAACATCACATAATCACCAGCACTCTGTTACACCAGCACACACTGCACACTGCAACATCACATAATCACCAGCACCTGTTACACCAGCACACACTGCACACTGCTACATCACATAATCACCAGCACCTCTGTTACACCAGCACACACTGCACACACATCACATAATCACCAGCACCTCTGTTACACCAGCACACACTGCACACTGCAACATCACATAATCACCAGCACCTGTTACACAGCACACACTGCACACTGCAAACATCACATAATCACCAGCACCTGTTACTGTTACACTGCACACTGCAACATCACATAATCACCAGCACCTCTGTTACACCAGCACACTGCACACTGCTACATCACATAATCACCAGCACCTCTGTTACAACAGCACACACTGCACACTGCTACATCACATAATCACCAGCACCTGTTACACCAGCACACACTGCACACTGCTACATCACATAATCACCAGCACCTGTTACACCAGCACACACTGCACACTGCAACATAATCACATAATTACACATAATCTCCAGCACACACTGCACACTGCACATCACATAATCACCACCAGCACCTCTGCACACCAGCACACACTGCACACTGCAACATCACACACCATCACTGCACACTGCACCTCTGTTACCACCAGCACACACTGCACACTGCACACTGCATCATCACATAATCACCAGCACCTCTGTTACACCAGCACACACTGCACACTGCTACATCACATAATCACCAGCACCTCTGTTACACCAGCACACACTGCACACTGCAACATCACATAATCACCAGCACCTCTGTTACACCAGCACACACTGCACACTGCAACATCACATAATCACCAGCACCTCTGTTACACCAGCACACACTGCACACTGCTACATCACATAATCACCAGCACCTCTGTTACACCAGCACACACTGCACACTGCAACATCACATAATCACCAGCACCTCTGTTACACCAGCACACACTGCACACTGCAACATCACATAATCACCAGCACCTCTGTTACACCAGCACACACTGCACACTGCAACATCACATAATCACCAGCACCTCTGTTACACCAGCACACACTGCACACTGCTACATCACATAATCACCAGCACCCTGTTACACCAGCACACACTGCACACTGCAACATCACATAATCACCAGCACCTCTGTTACACCAGCACACACTGCACACTGCTACATCACATAATCACCAGCACCTGTTACACCAGCACACACTGCACACTGCAACATCACATAATCACCAGCACCTCTGTTACACCAGCACACACTGCACACTGCCACATCACATAATCACCAGCACCTCTGTTACACAACAGCACACACTGCACACTGCTACATCACATAATCACCAGCACTCTGTTACACCAGCACACACTGCACACTGCTACATCACATAATCACCAGCACCTGTTACACCAGCACACACTGCACACTGCTACATCACATAATCACCAGCACCTCTGTTACACCAGCACACACTGCACACTGCAACATCACATAATCACCAGCACCTCTGTTACACCAGCACACACTGCACACTGCTACATCACATAATCACCAGCACCTCTGTTACACCAGCACACACTGCACACTGCTACATCACATAATCACAAGCACCCTGTTACACCAGCACACTGCACACTGCAACATCACATAATCACCAGCACTCTGTTACACCAGCACACACTGCACACTGCAACATCACATAATCACCAGCACCTCTGTTACACCAGCACACACTGCACACTGCTACATCACATAATCACCAGCACCTGTTACACCAGCACACACTGCACACTGCAACATCACATAATCACCAGCACCTCTGTTACACCAGCACACACTGCACACTGCAACATCACATAATCACCAGCACCTTGTTACACCAGCACACACTGCACACTGCTACATCACATAATCACCAGCACCTCTGTTACTCCAGCACACACTGCACACTGCAACATCACATAATCACCAGCACCTCTGTTACACCAGCACACACTGCACACACATCACATAATCACCAGCACCTCTGTTACACCACACACACTGCACACTGCAACATCACATAATCACCAGCACCTCTGTTACACCAGCACACACTGCACACTGCAACATCACATAATCACCAGCACCCTGTTACACCAGCACACACTGCACACTGCAACATCACATAATCACCAGCACCTCTGTTACTCCAGCACACACTGCACACTGCTACATCACATAATCACCAGCACCCTGTTACACCAGCACACACTGCACACTGCTACATCACATAATCACCAGCACTGTTACACCAGCACACTGCACACTGCAACATCACATAATCACCAGCACCTCTGTTACACCAGCACACACTGCACACTGCTACACACATAATCACCAACACCCCTGTTACACCAGCACACACTGCACACTGCAACATCACATAATCACCAGCACCTCTGTTACACCAGCACACACTGCACACACTGCTACATCACATAATCACCAGCACCTCTGTTACACCAGCACACACTGCACACTACATCACATAATCACCAGCACCTCTGTTACACCAGCACACACTGCACACTGCTACATCACATAATCACCAGCACCTCTGTTACACCAGCACACACTGCACACTGCAACATCACATAATCACCAGCACCTCTGTTACACCAGCACACACTGCACACTGCAACATCACATAATCACCAGCACCCTGTTACACCAGCACCACATCACACACACTGCACACTGCAACTACATCACATAATCACCAGCACCTCTGTTACACCAGCACACACTGCACACTGCAACATCACATAATCACTGTTACAGCACACCTGCACACCAGCACACACTGCACACTGCACACTGCAACATCACATAATCACCAGCACCTCTGTTACACCAGCACACACTGCACACTGCAACATCACATAATCACCAGCACTCTGTTACACCAGCACACACTGCACACTGCAACATCACATAATCACCAGCACCCTGTTACACCAGCACACACTGCACACTGCAACATCACATAATCACCAGCACCTCTGTTACACCAGCACACACTGCACACTGCTACATCACATAATCACCAGCACCTGTTACACCAGCACACACTGCACACTGCTACATCACATAATCACCAGCACCTGTTACACCAGCACACACTGCACACTGCAACATCACATAATCACCAGCACCTCTGTTACACCAGCACACACTGCACACTGCAACATCACATAATCACCAGCACCCTGTTACACCAGCACACACTGCACACTGCTACATCACATAATCACCAGCACCTGTTACACCAGCACACACTGCACACTGCAACATCACATAATCACCACCACTCCAGCACACCTGTTACATCACATAATCACCAGCACTGCTCCAGCACACACTGCACACTGCAACATCACATAATCACCAGCACCCTGTTACACCAGCACACACTGCACACTGCAACATCACATAATCACCAGCACCCTGTTACACCCAGCACTGCACACTGCACACACATAATCACCACCTCTGTTACACCAGCACACACTGCACACTGCTACATCACATAATTACCAGAACTTGTATTACACCAGCACACACTGCACACTGCAACATCACATAATCACCAACACCTCTGTTACTCCAGCACACACTGCACACTGCAACATCACATAATCACCAGCACCCTGTTACACCAGCACACACTGCACACTGCAACATCACATAATCACCAACACCTCTGTTACACCAGCACACACTGCACACTGCAACATCACATAATCACCAGCACCTCTGTTACACCAGCACACACTGCACACTGCTACATCACATAATCACCAGCACCTCTGTTACACCAGCACACACTGCACACTGCTACATCACATAATCACCAGCACCTCTGTTACACCAGCACACACTGCACACTGCTACATCACATAATCACCAGCACCCTGTTACACCAGCACACACTGCACACTGCAACATCACATAATCACCAGCACCTGTTACACCAGCACACACTGCACACTGCAACATCACATAATCACCAGCACCTCTGTTACACCAGCACACACTGCACACTGCTACATCACATAATCACCAGCACCTGTTACACCAGCACACACTGCACACTGCAACATCACATAATCACCAGCACACTGTTACACCAGCACACACTGCACACTGCAACATCACCAGCACCTCTGTTACACCAGCACACACTGCACACTGCAACATCACATAATCACCAGCACCTCTGTTACACAGCAGCACACACTGCACACTGCAACATCACATAATCACCAGCACCTCTGTTACACCAGCACACACTGCACACTGCAACATCACATAATCACCAGCACCTCTGTTACACCAGCACACACTGCACACTGCAACATCACATAATCACCAGCACCTCTGTTACACCAACAGCACACACTGCACACACACATCACATAATCACCAGCACCTGCCAGCACACACTGCACACTGCTACATCACATAATCACCAGCACCCTGTTACACCAGCACACACTGCACACTGCAACATCACATAATCACCAGCACCTGTTACACCAGCACACACTGCACACTGCAACATCACATAATCACCAGCACCTGTTACACCAGCACACACTGCACACTGCAACATCACATAATCACCAGCACCCTGTTACACCAGCACACACTGCACACTGCAACATCACATAATCACCAGCACCTGTTACACCAGCACACATTGCACATCACATAATCACCAGCACCTCTCTGTTACACTGCACAGCACATCACATCACCAGCACCACACTGCACACATCACACTACATCACATAATCACCAGCACCTGTTACACCAGCACACACTGCACACTGCAACATCACATAATCACCAGCACCTCTGTTACACCAGCACACACTGCACACTGCTACATCACATAATCACCAGCACCTGTTACAACAGCACACACTGCACACTGCTACATCACATAATCACCAGCACCTGTTACATCTGTGCAACATCACAGCACACACACCAGCACACACTGCACTGCAACATCACATAATCACCAGCACCTCTGTTACACCAGCACACACTGCACACTGCTACATCACATAATCACCAGCACCCTGTTACACCAGCACACACTGCACACTGCAACATCACATAATCACCAGCACCTCTGTTACACCAGCACACACTGCACACTGCAACATCACATAATCACCAGCACCTGTTACACCAGCACACACACCAGCACACACCTGCACACTCCAGCACACATCACATAATCACCAATCACCTCTGTTACACCAGCACACACTGCACACTGCTACATCACATAATCACCAGCACCTCTGTTACACCAGCACACACTGCACACTGCAACATCACATAATCACATAATCACCTCTGTTACACCAGCACACACTGCACACTGCTACATCACATAATCACCAGCACCCTGTTACACCAGCACACACTGCACACTGCAACATCACATAATCACCAGCACCTCTGTTACACCAGCACACACTGCACACTGCAACATCACATAATCACCAGCACCTCTGTTACACCAGCACACACTGCACACTGCAACATCACATAATCACCAGCACCTCTGTTACACCAGCACACACTGCACACTGCTACATCACATAATCACCAGCACCTGTTACACCAGCACACACTGCACACTGCAACATCACATAATCACCAGCACCTCTGTTACACCAGCACACACTGCACACTGCAACATCACATAATCACCAGCACCTCTGTTACACCAGCACACACTGCACACTGCAACATCACATAATCACCAGCACCTCTGTTACACCAGCACACACTGCACACTGCTACATCACATAATCACCAGCACCTCTGTTACACCAGCACACACTGCACACTGCTACATCACATAATCACCAGCACCTCTGTTACACCAGCACACACTGCACACTGCAACATCACATAATCACCAGCACCTCTGTTACACCAGCACACACTGCACACTGCAACATCACATAATCACCAGCACTGTTACACCTGTTACACACAGCACACACTGCACACTCTGTTACACCACATCACATAATCACCAGCACCTCTGTTACACCAGCACACACTGCACACTGCTACATCACATAATCACCAGCACCTCTGTTACACCAGCACACACACACTGCATCACATAATCACCAGCACCTCTTTCACCAGCACACACTGCACACAGCACATCACATAATCACCAGCACCTCTGTTACACCAGCACACACTGCACACTGCTACATCACATAATCACCAGCACCTCTGTTACACCAGCACACACTGCACACTGCAACATCACATAATCACCAGCACCTCTGTTACACCAGCACACACTGCACACTGCAACATCACATAATCACCAGCACCTCTGTTACACCAGCACACACTGCACACTGCAACATCACATAATCACCAGCACCTCTGTTACACCAGCACACACTGCACACTGCAACATCACATAATCACCAGCACCCTGTTACACCAGCACACACTGCACACTGCTACATCACATAATCACCAGCACCTCTGTTACACCAGCACACACTGCACACTGCAACATCACATAATCACCAGCACCTCTGTTACACCAGCACACACTGCACACTGCTACATCACATAATCACCAGCACCTCTGTTACACCAGCACACACTGCACACTGCAACATCACATAATCACCAGCACCCTGTTACACCAGCACACACTGCACACTGCAACATCACATAATCACCAGCACACACTCTGTTACACCAGCACACACTGCACACTGCACACTGCAACATCACATAATCACCAGCACCTCTGTTACACCAGCACACACTGCACACTGCAACATCACATAATCACCAGCACCTGTTACACCAGCACACACTGCACACTGCAACATCACATAATCACCAGCACCTGTTACACCAGCACACACTGCACACTGCAACATCACATAATCACCAGCCTGTCTGTTACACCAGCACACACTGCACACTGCTACATCACATAATCACCAGCACCCTGTTACACCAGCCCACACTGCACACTGCTACATCACATAATCATCACACCTAATCACCAGCACACACTGCACACTGCAACATCACATAATCACCAGCACACCCAGCACACACTGCACACTGCAACATCACATAATCACCAGCAATCACCAGCAACCTCTGTTATGCCCAGCACACTGCACACTGCTACATCACATAATCACCAGCACCCTGTTACACCAGCACACTGCACACTGCTACATCACACATAATCACCAGCACCTCTGTTACACCAGCACACACTGCACACTGCTACATCACATAAATCACCTGTGCACCTCTGTTACACCAAATACACACTGCACACTGCTACATCACATAATCACCAGCACCTATTACACCAGCACACACTGCACACTGCTACATCACATAATCACCAGCCCTGTTACACCAGCACACACTGCACACTGCTACATCACATAAACACCAGCACCTCTGTTACACCAGCACACACTGCACACTGCTACATCACATAATCACCAGCACCTCTGTTACACCACAGCACTTGCCCACACTGCTCCATCACATAATCAACCAGCACCTGTTACACCAGCACACACTGCACTGCAACATCACATAATCACCAGCACCCTGTTACACCAGCACACACTGCACACTGCTACATCACATAATCACCAACACCTCTGTTACACCAGCACACACTGCACACTGCTACATCACATAATCACCAGCACCTCTGTTACACCAGCACAAACTGCACACTGCTATATCACATAATCACCAGCACCTGTTACACCAGCACACACTGCACACTGCAACATCACATAATCACCAGCACCTCTGTTACTCCAGCACACACTGCTACATCACATAGTCACCAGCACCTCTGTTACACCAGCACACACTGCACACAGCAACATCATATAATCACCAGCCTCTCTGTTACACCAGCACACACTGCACACTGCAACATCACATAATCACCAGCACCTCTGTTACTCCAGCACACACTGCATCATCACATAATCATCAGCACCTACACCAGCACACACTGCACAGTTTTTGTGTGTATTTTAGAACAGGTACATGTTTATGACTTATGTGTATATGTGTGCGCACAGGTGTGTGTGTGTGTGTGTGTGTGAGAGAGAGAGACAGAGAATCTCAGGTCGGTGTTTTGCCTGCAGTCCAGCTCTGGTCAGCTGCTGTGGTGTGAGTAACACAGTAAATTGAGCCAATTCAATTAGCGTCTGCCGACCGGTGCAAAGCCACATCAAACTCTGAGCGTGCGACGCTCGGCATCCCGAGCCGGCCTGGCTTGCGTCTCGCCGAGAGACTCTCAGACCGGTCATCACGTGTATGGGAGACTGGATAATGGTAATTAATGGCCGTCTGTCCTCAAGTCATTTTATAGGCACAGTGCAGGAGCAGTAATGCCGCTATTACAGAGACTGGGGGCGAAAACAGACAGGACAATGCAGCTGATCCTGGACACCTAATGGCAGTATGTAAAGCAGGAACATTATTATACAGCCATCAATCACTGGAGTGGGGAGAGCACACAGAATGTACCGGAGAGACCCATCAAACCAAGCCAACAGAGAGCCTTGCAAGTCACACTTTTCAGCTGTGCAAAAAAATGATTACTCTTTATTACACCTCCACCAGAAGGTAATATGTGTTCACTGGTGTTTCTCGTTTGAGGAAAATCTTTTGACACATATGTTAGTCGGTTCGTTTAGTATGTTCATTTGTTTGTTACAGTATGTTAGTTGGTTCAGTTAGTATGTTTGTTTGCTTGTTTGTTAATCTGTTAGTCACGCCCTTAACTGCCCTTTATCTTGCTGTGATCGTCTTCGTTTTTATGTCATGAGTCTGATAGCGTCTCTGCTAGAAGCCTTTACTTTCGTGTGATCCTTTCATCAGGGCCAATATCAAGATCATCAAAAAGGTCATGAACACATTTTGGTTGATAACTTCGCTTCCAGTCAAGGTAGAGACTTCACAGTAACTCCATTGTGTTCATCAAGTCAAAGCGATCCTCGCGGTTATGGTTCGCTTTGACGTCACTCTGATGTAAGTGGGTGGAATTTCGGCAAGTCATCGTGCTATGAATGATCTTTCATTACCTCTGCCAAGGAGGTTATGTTTTCACCCATTTGTTTCTTTTTCTGTCTGTTTACAGGATAACTCAAAATGTTATCAACGGATCGGCACAAAATTTGGTAAGACGATAGCTGGTAGTCCATGGATGATTCGATTCTGGAAGTGATCTGCACCATAATCAGGATCCGGAAGAACCAATAATACTGACATATGGTGTGGCGGAGTTATATGTGTTCCACCGAGTGCCCTCTAGTTTGTTTGTTTGTTCATTCGTTCATTGGTTGTGGAAATTGACAACCATGTCACTTTGTTCCGTTAGTCGTCTGTCTGTCTGTTTGTCTGTCTGTTTGTTAGCAGGATATCTCAAAAACGGCTGCATAAATTTCAACCAAACTTTGCAGGATGTTACAGTAGCACAAGAGGAACAAGTGATTAAATTTAGGCATATCTAGGCCAAAGTACAGCTGAGATATAGGCCAAAGTACAAATCCAGCTATGCTGGCGGAGATTTGAAGTCTTTCCATTGGGCCGGATTTCCAATCAGCGTGCTTTTGGGTTTTGCTGCCCCCTGGCAGTAGAATGCAACAATACCCTACATCAGCCAATGAAAATAACTAATGCACAAAGTTGCCTTGGCGTGGCAGAGGTATGCGCTCTACCGAGTGCCCTTAAGCAATATTATATTATCCAGTTGCCTCGGCCACACATTTAAAGTTTTGAGGCAAAGGTCAAAGTACTAAGTAACTGTTGACCTATCGAGTCAGACACCGGACGATTTCCACAATGGTCCCGCTAGGCGGGAGTCATTTGTTTGCCGGTCAGTTAACAGGATATTTCACAAAGTTATGGATAGATTGCAGTGAAATTTTGTGTGTCGATAGATACGGTGCTAAGGAAGAAGTGATGAAATTTTGGTGAAGATTCGACTCACATTCACGTTCAGTTAGAATGCCTCTCTCAATTGTAACACAGCAGAGGTCATGCATTCTCTGAGTGCCTTCTAGATTTTCTCTTCTCTGTTGTTCATGTTTTTAAATATACTGCTGAAAATAACGTTGAAATTAAGGTAATATTGGCTACCTATAATAATTACGACCTAAGGTAATGATAAGACATATTACGGGGATCTCTTTTAGGGGATTCCCATGTATGTGCACGTTGTGACAAGATCTTTTCACAGCAAGTACGTACCGTGTACACGGCATAATGCACTGTGTGACAATAAAACTGGACAAGTTTGTAATCACTGTACATAAATGAGGAGGTTCTAGCTTAAACCAGCCAAATCAGCTCAGCTGGTTTACCAGCTGATGATCCTACGTAGTCAGTTAGTAAACCAGTTGACTGCTAACTTACTCCAAACCGGTGAGCACTGTATGAACTCAGGGCTGCCAACTCTCACGCATTTGGCGTGGGAAATGCATAAGATTCAGTGGCATATTCACATTCCTGTGCAGTAGTCAGCAATTATTCAATCAGCGCGTTTGAAAGAGATTCTCAAGAGGAATTGAAGTCCTTGTGCATGGAGGTTTAGTTTCACATGCGTAATGGTGGATTTCACCACTAGTACCATGGAAATCAATTATGGCTCCTGACTTCTCACGCTTTTCTTTACTCGGTGGTTGGAAGCAATGGAATTACATAAAAACGTTTCAATTGGTCTTATTTCATTGACATAATTTGAACGATCATGAAACATATGCATTGCGTTGATTGAGCAAATGCTGACTACAGCACGGGAATGTGAATATGCCACTGAATCTCATGCATTTCTCACGCCAAATGCGTGAGAGTTGGCAGCCCTGTGAACTTTAGTGATAAGAAAATGGAAAGCAATGTTAAGCTAAATGTTGTATTATATTATGTTATTTCTTGGGTTATATGTTATTATGTTACAGTGCACCGCATGTTATGTTACATTATATAACACTGCTTTATGTCACATTGCGTTACGTTATGAGTGCATGAGTGAGTATGAGATGGAGGTACTCACTGGACCTCAAGTGACCTGTACCTCCTATCTCCCGATTAGACAAACCGCAAAAGTCAGGCCAACAGCCTAAGGACCTGCCAGCACATGTCGTCATTCCCTGCCCAGTGTTAAACTGGTGGCCACATCGGACAGCCCACTGCTGCTCCCCAAATCCTCTGGGCTCAACACTACTAACCAAACCACACACACTCACTGTCTTCACACAGGTATCATTCAGTACACAAAATCATTCTTTAGCATGGACTACCCTTGTTCCTCTTTAAGGAAGATTTTTACCTCCAATCATCCAATGAAATGGAGATGATTTAATAGAGCCCACTATGAACGAATCATCACTTACAAGCCCAGGTTATGTTGCCTAAATTGCTCAACTTAACGAATTTTGTAAACTGATTGCTGAGCCAGCTGACCTCATCTGAAATCGTTCTGAATACTGTAATGGTCACTGTTTCATTAAAAGTGTGCAATGAATAAGATAGCAGTTGATTCCGGGCAAATTCCAGCAGATATGGATAAGATTCAGGCTAGATCTGGGTCAGAGTCACTAGCTATCTCAGTTCATTCTTTTATGATTATCCAGTAGGTTCCTGACAAAGACCCCTTGAGTGTCAACTCAAAAACTCAGCTTAGGCGCTTCACGTCAGTGGTAACTGGTTATTTCCAAAAACACAAACTTTAAAAAAAGCTCTCCTTCAAAATTGTGCAACCACCTCCATGTTGCGGAGATGTTTATACCCTCGTGACCCACCAGGTGCAAGACCGGCTCGGTGTCAGCCGCCACATCTTTGAGACCGGTCTGCCCTCAGGCAAACCATGTTTGACTGACAGCAAAGGTCACGGGCTTAAGGTTGGATGGTGGTTCTAGGTAAATAAGGGATGAGCGAGGGAGAGGAATGGGGTTAGAATCCACAGTGTGAAAGAAAAATGTGGCTTGTGCAGCTTTTGTTCTTTTACTTAATCAGTCATTACATCTTAATTATAATGAGCTGTAGAACTGAAAGGGAGAAGACCATTGTGGAAAAACTCGACTGGGAAATGATTTTAAGGGGAATTTGCACAGCTTTTTTGAACCGAGTGTGAGCCTCCTGTTTACAAAGCCTCCAGATCAGACTCAGAAAGGTAATTTGAACGATCTGCTGGTGCGGCTCCTGCAATGAAAACACAGCTTCTCAAACTAATTATTTGGCCTTTGCTTTGCCAGCTGCCGTTTCAGTTATGATAATTCTGTTATTTTTAGGTAATTGTTTCCAGTGTGCGAGTTCAGTGACATGAAAGGATTGGCTCTTTTTAATCTGGGAGACGAATGTTTAATAGGGCCAGCGACATACGCTAATGACAGGACTTCCAATCAGGTTTACGTCTTCCAGCGGCAGTCTGAGAAAATGAGTACCAAGCTGTCGCTGTTTTTCTCTGAGACTGTGGACCGGTTCCTGCAGGAACTCTGGCAGGGCCATCGCTGTTTGCCTGTCCTGGCGGCCAAGATCGAATGTCAGGATCAAAAAGGGCGAAAAGCGGGCGGGCGGACGAGGCGGAATGCGGAGGGCGTGGTCCGGCCTGTCGAGCAGGTCAAGCGTGCAGCCGTGGCTCGGGGGCCAGGGCGTGGGGAATCGGGCACGTGAGAGGCAGCCGGATGGGTCCTGCCCTGTCCGGGGCCTGAGCTGGGAACACACAGAGCCGGGGGGCAGGTAACACCACACCTGCACAGGTGAGATTAACCCTCTCCAACCTCCTCCCCACACCTCTCCCTGTGTGAACGGAGACAGCGCCTGGTCAGTGTCTTCCTCTCTAATGCAGCTCAGTCCTCGTGAGCCCGTGTCCTGCTTCTCCTGGTGTGTGAATGACTTAATGACAGACAGTTTCCTGTGACCGTTTTCGTAAAACGCATCTTAGCCAACGGTTCTCATCTCCATCCTCGGGGCAGACCAGCCAGATCCAGGGCTGTGCTCGAATGGTCAAAAAAATAAGTCCCATCATCTAATTCCATCCGGCTTTTCCTCGATGGAAAATGTCATGAGGTTAAGGAAAAATGAAAAGGAGAATTCATAAGGGCATAGAGAAGGACAACTGTGGTTGTAAGGGACTGCACTCATACTAGGCGATGTGACCATTCATCCCTTCCCAGCATTCTTGCTTCTTTTCGTGAACGACCGGATATATGGTTTGTCGCTTTAGATATTGCTGCCGCAAGGAATTGTGGGACGATATTATCTCTTTTCTTTTTTGTAAAGGACGGATCAGTGTACCCTATGCTAAAGGAGGTAAGTTATTAATGTTTGAAGCTACTTTCCTTAACATTTAGAGAATTCAAATGCACCTATCATGGCTGCCACATATATACTGTACTTCCAGGTCATTTTCAAGCAGATTGGCACTTCCCCAGGTAAAAATTAAAAAAAAAAAAATCATCGAACGCAGCCTAGGTGTCTGGTGGGTTTCACCTTAAGCGCACCTGATTAACCCAATCATGCCTGTGGTTCGTTTCCGGAGTTGGAACACAGCAAATAACTGGCTGGCATGCCCTCAGGAGAGGCGTGTGATCCATTGTTCAAACACAGAATGAAAACCTCATTTAATGTTCCTCAAAACTATAAAATTCATACTTTTTCTCAGGCCATAAATGCCACTACTGTTATTTTATTGATACTGAAATGCATTTGTTCTGTAATTAAGTGGGGTGATGCACCGAAAACACTTTCATCGCCCAGTGATTGGATGGGACCCAGAGACTAAAATTGTGTTTTTGTTAGTTTGATTTGTATGGCATTGGGGAAAAAAAGCACTTCCTTGCCGCAGTTGGTTTTCGGTGCGGACCGGAGAGGGGGAGACTGTGACACATTGAAGTTCAATGGAGTCATGCGCGGAGCCGGTTCCCAGCCCGGTAGAGAGCGGGCGTCTGCCGGATCAGGTCAGAACAGTCACGCTGAGCGAATGAGCCCCATCTCGGAGGACTGAGGCGAAAAAGCGCGGATAAGGAGCAGGCTTTCATCACACGGCGCCTGGAAGTAATTAGGACGTGTAAGGATTGGAACTTATAAAGTCGCACCGCTGGTAGGTTAAAAACGACACATGCTCCAGACCCAGAGGCTTACCTGAGTTTAACAGACCGCTCTGAAAACCAGTGCGTGGAGAAAGCAGAAGAAAACGTTACCTGCGCGGCTATAAAATCGAGTCGCGGTGCGCTAATGCGGAATTAGAGCTTCCCACCATGCAGTGTGTCTGCTTTGGGTATTTTCTAAGAGACACGATATGAGCAGTGAAGCATAAAAGTCCTTATTTCTAATTCCCATGCTACTTTAGTCTTCTCAGGTTTCAGAAACTCTCTCAAGGATTACACCGTGGATAAAACTAGCCTGTCGCCTTATAAATGGTGAGAGTTTATATGATTTGTCCGATGGCGATTGCAAGTATGTCCAGACTGCATGCGCTTCGCCGTAGACTCCATTAACGGCCCTGTATTTTACAGGACTAGCCGAGCATCGCGTGACCAACCTCTACCGCGGCGGGTTCACACTATACCGTCGCTCTATATCACAGCGAACCTTTCCTCTCAGCAGCCTCTAACACCATGAAAAAGAAAGAAAAGTTGACCTTTGTATTTTTATCGATGGCGTGGGGACAATAACTTCCTCTTGTGTCTCATTGTACAGACAAGCAGAGAAACAGAGATACCATGAGCTCAGTAATAAAATCGCCACTATGCTAGATAATACCAGTTTCCCTGGTGTAACATGGAAGGGGTCTTTCTTTCTGCTATCCTCCCAAAAAAGTCCACACGAGCCTGACCTCAGCTGTGTTTGAACACAGACGGGTATTTTAGGCATTCATGGTGCACCTCAATTCAGACTTATGGAATCAAGTTAGGGCCAAAAGTTTTGTGCGTGTGTAAAAAAGTTTTGAGCTTGTAAAATAGTTTTGTGCCTGTAAAAAAATTTTTGAGCTTGTGAAATAGTTGAGTTTGTAAAATGGTTTTGTGCATGTGCAAAAAGTTTTGAGCTTGTAAAAACTTTTTTTGCAAGTGTGCAAAAAAGTTTTGAGCGAGCCTGAAATATTTTTTGTGCCTGTGGAAAATTTTTTACTCCTTCCTGTGTGACAGTGAAGTCAGGGATCAGCTCAAATTTCCCACCTTTGAAACACTTTTCTTTACAAGCTCAAACCAGATTTTGAGCCTCGAGATTCAAATTAAGCCCATTTTTTGTCAAATCGGTGGACTAGCCAAACAACCGTTGCCCACTGAATAGCCAATCAGAATGTTGCTCACTGTCACAGTAAGTCAAACTGTCAAATCAGTGGCCAAAGCGGTTCTGAAGCTATTTCTATGTTTGGCGAAATCCTGTAATTTCCGTTTTTATTCTACTGTAATGTCATTGTAATCATATATTCTCGCCAGAAATAGTCAGATGTGGAAACAGTGATATGTCTCGGGCAGTTGATGTGTGCGCTTTTCACCAACACAGTTCGACTGACTCACGTTACATTAATTAGCTGTTAGCAAGCTAGCTAGCTTCTCTACTGCAAGCTGGCGAACATTACGAACAACCACTGTATAAACCTTGATTCCACTTCATTAAACCTGATTAGATTGCAATCGGTCACCAGAAACTTCCAGTCAAGTATCTTTTACATGGTTCGTAACTGTCTTATTAACCTTGTGTTATATCGGAGTCGATCGTGATAACGGACTGTTTCTCAGTTTTCTGCACAAAAAGTGCAAGGAACAATTTGGCTGTTCAAGAAATGGGTAGCTATTGCGATCAAGTCAGCAAGGGCAAACTGGATGCTCAAAACTTCAGTTCAATAAAAGCGAAAACTGAGCAATGGATTTTGCAGGTCTCTATATTGTTGCAGCACGATGCTAGCATTAGGATATGTGTTTCTAGTCTTCTCCCAGCTTAATCCTTTAGTAGACCAGCCAAACCTGGAAAAGTCCTCTAGGTCATGAAGGTCGCCACCGGTGAAAATGAGGGTTTTGCACTATTTAGTGGAACAGCTTCTTGTTTACTGGATGGCATAAAAATCTTAGTCGATTTCTTAGTCGAAATCATCGATTCCAAGTGTATCTTAGGTATTGTTAAGTGTTGAACTTGAAAATTAATTATAATTGTACAGAATTTTAAACGCAAGTTGTGTGTTTTAAATACGTATTTACCCCCCTGATACATATTATGTCATTTCAGTTTCTTCCCAGCACTCTATTTGTGTAAGGGCTGTCTCGGGCAGAAATTTCCGTACCCAAGTATCTGACTGATGAAAAAGTCTGACCCGTCCTCAGGTACCTGAAAATGGCCACACTGGCGTCATTAGGCCTTTGAGCACTAAACTGAAGCAATTTTTATACAGTGGTTGTTCTTAATGTTCACCAGCTTGCAAGAGAGCAGCTAATCAGCTAATTAACTTAACGCAAGTCAAACAATAAAACAGTGTGTGAAAAGCACACACATCTATTGCCTGAGACGTAGGCCTATCAGAGCTACACTAAAAAGCGAAAGATGCATGTTGCTAACATTGTGCTGCTATGTAAAGAGATGGGAGAAATCCATAGCTCAATGATTTGCGTTTTTATTGTACTGTAATGTCATTTAACAGTGATATATCTCGGAAATGGATGTTTGTTCTTTTCACGTATACACTTTTATTGTTTGACTCACATTACGTTAATTAGCTGGTTAGCTAGCTGCTTTCCTGCAAGCTGGCGAACATAACGAACAACTGCTGTATAAAAATCGCTTCAGTTTATTTCATTTCTCAGTTTTCTGCACAAAAAGTGCGGGGAACAATTTGGCTGTTCAAGAAACGGGCAGCTATCGCTATCAAGTGGTGAATCGCAGGCAGCATAGGAGTAAGCTGGGAGAAGACTAGAATGACGTATCAGACTGTTAGCATCACGCTGCTACAATAAAAAGACCTGTGAAATCCATTGCTCAGTTGTCGTTTTTATTGAACTGAAGTTTCGAGCATCCAGTTTGCCCTAGCCGACTTGATTGCAATTGCTACCCGTTTCTTGAACAGCTGAATTGTTCCTTGCACTTTTTGTGCAGAAAACTGAGAAACAGTCTGTTATTACAATCAACTCCGATATAACACAAGGTTAACAAGGCCGTAACGAACCATGTAAAAGATACTTGACTGGTAGTTTCTGGTGACTGATCGCAAGCTAATCAGGTTTAATGAACTGGAATCAAGTTTTATACAGTGGTTGTTCGTAATGTTTGCCAGCTTGCAGGAGAGTAGCTAGCTAGCTTGCTTACCAGCTAATTAATGTAACGTGAGTTGATTGCACCGTGTTGGTGAAAAGCGCACACATCAATTGCCCAAGACATATCACTGTTAACACATCTGGCTATTGCTGGCGAGAATATACAACGTATGATTACAATGACATTACGGTAGAATAAAAACAGAAATCAATGCTATGGATTTCACTACAGACGTGGGGGAGGACTAGTGTCAGAACCGTTTGGCCGCTGATTGGACAGTTTGACTTACTGTGATGGTGAGTAACATTGGCTAGTCCACAGCAGTAAAAATAGGGCCGTAATTTCGTAACTCGAGGTTCGTAACTCTGGTTTTGCTTGTAAAAAAAAGTGTTGCAGGAGAAGGTAGGAAATTTGAGCGTATCCGCAACTTCACTGTCACACAGGAAGGTAGGAAGTTTTCTCACACGCACAAAACTATTTCACAAGCTCAAAACTTTTTTGCACACGCACAAAACTATTTCACAAGCTCAAAACGTTTTACACACGCACAAAACTATTTCACAAGCTCAAAACTTTTTTACACACGCACAAAACTATTTCACAAGCTCAAAACTTTTTTGCACATGCACAAAACTATTTCACAAGCTCAAAACGTTTTTTACACACGCACAAAACTATTTCACAAGCTCAAAACTTTTTTGCACACGCACAAAACTATTTCACAAGCTCAAAACTTTTTTACACACACACAAAACTATTTCACAAGCTCAGAACTTTTTTACACACACACAAAACTATTTCACAAGCTCAGAACTTTTTTACACACGCACAAAACTATTCCACAAGCTCAGAACGTTTTTACACACGCACAAAACCTTGGCCCGAATTTGATTCCATACAGACTGGCCTGTCTGCAAATGGAGATTCAGATCAAGTGTAATACCTGTTCCCTCTGGGTTGGTTGAAGGATGAATTGGCATATGACTGCGTGTTGATTCTGAGACACACGCTTCCCCAAAATATTATGATCTACTTAGAGCATCAGGACAAGTACTCTAGAAAAAGTAGCCTACTCAGACATGTGATGGTTATCATGATTACTAAAGAACAAGCAAGAATACAAGAACAGTTTCTTGTGTATAATTCATGTATCTTCCCTGTTATGTTGGCATTCTAAAGTTCAGTGAGACGCACGCTTCCCAAAAATATTAGATCTACTTAGAGCATCAGGACAAGAACTCTGTAGCCTTAGGACATCACAAAATGGCTGCATTAGATAACTGAAGCAAAAAGGACAAATAGTTTTTAATGTATGATTCAGGGAGAGAATGTTGGCATTCTAAAGTTCAGTGAGGAATAATTCATCTGTCTCAGTCTGTGTTAGTAAAGTGCAATAGTTTCATTTTTGCGAACAGGGGAGAAGGTGGCAGATGATGAGGAATATATGGCTCAGTCTGAAAGCAATTTTCATTTTTGCAAGTGCAATAGCAGTAAAATTCAAAGCCTGGTAAAATTCGTTTTTTAAGTGGATGCTTTATAAACATAGTAAAATCTAGTTTCTCATTCAAGGTCTGATAAATTCATTTTCAAGTGGACATTTTTTTTCATAAACATTGTAAAAGCTAATCTCAGTCAATTTTACACAAGGTTTTAATTTCTTGCGAATGAAAAGAGCTTGTGCTCAGTTAAGAGATATATGACATCTGGCAAGTTCTCAAGCACAAGACCTCATTAGGCAGTAGACACGAATGCCACAATCAAAGTCAGTTCAGACAGCCCACTCATATTTCCGCGAGTCAAAGGTTTGAACATTTGCACAATAAAATTTTATTCTTGAAGGCCGAGCTTCCTGTACAAGGTTTGAGATCCGGAACACGTATGACAGTGTAACGGACAACTCAAAACCTCCCAATCAAACAACTCCAACACTGCTACTGCAGCTAAAAAGACCAGAAACAGCTTCACTTTGATGACTAACATCCCCATAACATCCCTGTAACATATTATTATTATTGTTTCATTTTATTTTATTTCTTTTTTTCTGGGGGGGGTTCAGACCTTTCTTCAGACACGTGTGTGTGTGGAAAGTGTGTGTGTGTGTGTGTGTGTCTCCCTCTACCGTGGCAGCTCTGTGTGGCCCTCAGTCATGTGATGTCTAATCTACAGCCCCAAGTACTGTGACCTTTCACCCCTTCTGTCTTTGGTATGGTGTGTGAGTGTGTGTGTGTGACAGGAGAGTGTGTGTGCTGAGGTCGCACCCCTTTGTGCACGTGTGTGTGTGATGTGTGTGTGTGAGAGGTACATGTGTGGGTGTGTGTGTGTGTGCGTGCGTGCGTAGTATACAAATGTGTGTGTGTGTGTGTGTGTGTGTGTGTGTGTGAAATACAAGTGTGCATATTGTGTGTGTGTCTGAGGCACATGCGTGAGCATGGTATGGTGTGTGTGTGTGTGTGTGTGTGTGTCTGAGGCACATGTGTGAACATGGTATGGTGTGTGTGTGTGTGTGTGTGTGTGTGAGGCAGTCTGAGGGGCAGCAGACAGAGAGTGCACAGGGTCACTCCAACACAAAACACACAGAGCCCACAGACATAACACAGACTGCCCTCACAGTGCTGTCGGGTCAGGCCTCGCCCCTCGGCCCTGTCCCAGGCCCGCCCTCCTGTTCCCCACCCTATTAGTCAATGTCCAGGAACATAATCTGCAGCTCAACTTCAGCTGTCCGCCATCATCACCTCTTTTTTCTGCTCAGACTGTGACCTGGCCGCCTTGTCGCCATGGCAATTAACCTCCGCAGCCCGGTGCCAAACTCTAGCCTGGCCCAGGACAGCCCTCACTGCAGGCACAGAAAGCCCTATCTCACTTTCAGATGGAGAAAGCTCTACCTCACAGCAGGCACGGACAACTATACCTCACTGTAAGTACAGAAAACCCTACCTCACTGCAGGCACAGATAGCCCTATCTCACTTTCAGATACAGACAGCTCTGCCTCGCTGCAGATGGAGACTGTTCTACCTCACTGCAGATACAGACAGCCCTACCGCAGTACGGCTTAATCTCACTTCAGACTGACAGCCCTTAGTCTTGCATAAAGGGACAATCCCACCTCATTGCAGAGTAAGACAGCCCCACCTCACTGAAGATACAGACAGCCCTATCTCAAAGCGGACATGAGCAGGTTGACTTCATTCCAGACCCAGACGGTCTGACCTCACTGCAGACACAAACAGCCCAATTTCACAGCGGGGACAGTGAGCCCTCTGGCACTGCAGACATGAACAATCCCACCTCTCAACAGGCACAGACAGCACTACCTCACTGCTCATACCAGCAGCTCGATGTCACTGCAAATACAGACAACCCTACTTTACTGCAGATTTGCCAACCTCTCCAGCACTGCACTGTCGGTATCAGCAGAGCTTTAGGACCATCTGTATCCAGTCACTTTGTCTGGGATTCTTACGTACTGCACCAGCCAATACCCACTCAAATTACTGCGCAGGGCCATCGTCCCCTAAACCGAAAACAGATGGGTGCATCCAGTATTCAGATGACTACAGCCTGGCATTGGCTGAAGCTCACAATATACCAGCATCATACACACATCAGGAGTGTATATTCAATCTATTTTAACAGCAGGACCCACCGACAGAGCTCAGTGTTGGACCGCAGAGGGTGTGGACAAAATATCGAAGACACCCTGATGGATGTTTCCGCTGGGTAGCTTCCCAGAGGGGCCAAATCATTGGTGCCAGAACTGCAGGTGTGTTGTTCATAAAAACGACAAAGTGATTTAAGGTCGCCAGGGACACTTTATCAAACTATTACGACAGCATTGGCTATGCTCAACACAAACAGAGCAACATCGCCATTAAAGAACATCGGCCACGAGTCAGAACTCTCCGACAGGGACGGACAGACACTTGGTGGGATAATTGCTAATTCCCACAGGACTACAACACTAAAAATCACCGCAGTATTGCGTCAATCGACTTTAGCCTATGACTGAACCCGACAACAGAAGCAGAAGATGGTG
This sequence comes from Gymnothorax javanicus, assembly GCA_029692085.1. Taxonomy (NCBI): domain Eukaryota; kingdom Metazoa; phylum Chordata; class Actinopteri; order Anguilliformes; family Muraenidae; genus Gymnothorax; species Gymnothorax javanicus. Next base: position 8,347,968 of record CM056208.1, on the reverse strand, counting down.
ATTTTCTCAAAGCTGGCATATATTGCAGCATTTCTGAAGACTTAACCGCTCCCTTTATGCTACTGAAGTTGCCAGCCAGTACCAATTTTTTATAATATTCACTGACCTTTCAACACCGCTGGAATTTTGAGTTGTATTAAACTTTTGAGGACTATATGCAGCTATTGTTGCTCGATGATGTAAGATATCCAAATCAAAAATGTTGAAAACCTATTATGTGGTGATTTGTTTAAAAGAGCTCCCGTGGGGGAGCTCTTTCAAACAAAGTTCCACACGACCTGGTTTTTATAAATTTATATCAATGCCCTGAGGGTTAATACTTAAACAGAAAGACTGGAGCTTCTAGTTTAAGGCACAATAAAGCATTTCATTCTTGCTTAATTCATTCCTTTTTACTAATACTTGTTGGTCATATTTATAAACGAGCCCACATATAAGATAGGCTGAGAGAGGCATAAGGATTTTATTTATCATTCACCTGCTGCTTTGTTTTTATGTTGCCTGCCTGTATCAAGGAAATTCATCACAGTTTGTGATCATGGAACTTTCCTAAGGGGAAAAAAAAACGTAGTTTCCATCTTTACATGTTTGTGAGGTGCACCAGGACGCTCGGTTCTCGTGTCCGTTTGACCTACTTTGTAGGACGATCTGTAACGGGGCCTGCCACCATATAACAGTGAAAACGTTGATTGACGGACAGTCTTGTCAGTAGCAGGGAAAGAGTTAATTTGGTTTCAGATAGAAAACACTTCTTAGCAGCAACAAGGCCTGTGAGCAACTTGCTGTGGTTCGTGAGGAGACATACCATCCGTCCTCTGTCCCCATTACAGGGCGGCAGCATGGCAGCCGGTGTGGGAGAGGAGAAGTGCGCTGTCTCAGAGAGTTAGCACGGTCACGTCCACAAATAACCATCCTTCCTGCACTTCGCCGGCCAGAAACTCAACTCAGGCCATCAGCATGAGAAAGCTATACTCCACTCCACAAAATAAAGGGCTGGAATATTCTACTAAATAAAAACATCCAACAGCAGGGAAGTATCCACTGAGACTTAACTCTTTGCCAGATCTGAAATGAACTTGTAAAAAATGTTCTCTGCCCTCATTGATCCCTCTGCGTGTTTTCCGTACCGTACCATTGCAACCTATTAAACACCAAGTTTAAACCTCAGAGCTGGGGTTACCAAACATCTCCAGAGAGGGCCAATCCGGATACAGGATTTCATTCCAGCCAAGCACCTGCACACCTGATTTAACAAACAATCAGCCTCTTAAATCTCTACTGGAAACCTCAATTAATACAATTAGCTGTGTGACTCTATGGTTGTAGTGGAAGCCTAGACCCTCACTGGACCTGTCTGGATACGGTTGGGAAGCCCTGCTGTGGAGACCCAGGTGAAAACAAGGCTTGTTTTTCATCCAGGAGGTGCACCCGCCACTCTATGACCTTTGAACCAAAAAGCAGGGGCAGGTTCTGTTGCCCTGCCCCCCGACCGCTTGCCCTCAGAATTTATCAGGTCTGTCCGCACCTTGCCTTCCGAGCTCCTTCTCTATCGCTACACTTTGACCTCGGCTGCTCGAAAACAAGGCGGTCTGCTACAAGGCCAAAGATTACGGCGTCATGTCCCCCCCGCAGAACGAGCGAGAGAGTGAGGGAGGACAGGAAGGAGGGACGGGGCCGATAAGGGCACACAGATGACCGGGTGAGGCCAAAAACTGTTGATAAGGAGGTGAACTTCCACCCCGGACGCCTGACGGCAAGAGTTCAGAGAGTTCAGGTTTAACCCCCGCCCCTCCCCCCCCCCCCCCCCCCCCCCCCGCCCCAGGCCAGGACACCAGCCCTGTTTATTCCCCTACACTGTAAAAAATGATAAGTTGACTCTCTCAAAAAGTATGAATAAGCATAACTTATGTGTCGTAGGCCTGTGCTTGGATACACTAATGCACTCGTGATTGTGCAATGCTCACCTCTTAATCAGGTTTGCGCCACTTTATGAATTTGAATTTGTTGCTGGAAGGTGCAGAGGAGAGCCCAGATTGATTTAAAATGAGGTTTTTATTTTTAAGAAACATACAGTCAGAGAACAGTTCAAGCTCCGCCTTGGACTGTAACTGTCAGGCTAAGGTTGAAGTTTTCTCAAATGTATATGTTTCCCCTCTTACCTCAAAACCACGAGACTCCGACAAATTGATGTGATTACGCACATCTCTGGAAGAGACGACAAAACGGTGAAAATGTGCAATTAAAGTGTAAGTAATTACACAAAGGGTGCAATGGATTGGTTGTTTTTTTTCCCCCTGTGTATCCGTAACCTTCTTGGCCAAATACACGCGGCACAGAAAATAATCGATGGGTAAAAAACACACTGACATAGATGTTCATGAAAAGCAAGGTGCTGTTCAGCTTAGAAACAGCAGCAGTTAGTCGTGAGTTCTGTATCTAGAGACTTCCATCATTGTGACAAGGGCCTGCTGTTGGATCCACCCCCCTCCAGGGGAGCCAATCCCTGGGGAGTTGCCCAGAGAGGCGGGGCCTAAAGGGCGGAGCCAGGTATTGGTCTATTCTCAGCAAACAGAAGTCAAGAACCGCACCCAAAATACACACATCATTCATTTACATGATATTCATTACATACTGAGGATATGGGGCACGTGCGTGCGTGTGTGTGTGTGTGTTTGTGTGCGAGTGCGAGTGCACGTGTGTGGGCAGTATGTTAAGTGTATATGCTGAACTCAAAAAGCCCTCGTGACATCAGTGCCTGAAGGACAGGTTAGAGGGATGTTCCTTTTATATTGAAAGCAAACCCAGTGTGCACTCTTCCCACACTGCTCTGCATCACCAATTCATTCACTCCTTCAGCAAATATAAACTCACAAAAGACACTTGTGATGAAAATATTCAGAAATGGGAAATGGATTTCAGGACATTTTCTAGCCGTGGTAGTCAAGTGCACTTGGTTATTGATCTAGCTATTCTTCACATTGAATCAGCCAGGCAGCTAGCTACACTACATGGGTAAATTCTTGTGCCACAAAAGGCCATTGATATAAATAAAGCATGAACTTTAGCTGATTGTCATCGCTGCTGTTTCTTCTGAGGATTTTCAGCCATATTTAAATTATCTCTCCATAAGAACCAGAGCCTCAACTTCATGAAACTCACAAAATAAAAGAAAAAAAATCTATGATCAGTGAATCATTTGCCAGTTACTCACATGGAATTCAGAAACCATCGTGTTTTCAAAATGGCTGTCTCAAATGGCGCTGGACCAGCTCACCTGCCCCATGTTAGATTATTTGCCAAGAATTTCAATGAATAATTTGCCTGCTGAAGGCGGTGTCGTATTTAACAACACTTGAGGACAGTTTCATGCAGGCTACTTTAACCCTTTCAGAACTGATGAGACACATACGTCCCACGATTCTTCCAGTTATCCTGTTGGAACATAGGAGTCCCAGAAACCCTTATATTTGGGCAATTTCCGTATGGCAGTCACAAGAATGGCATATGTACAGTATATCCAACGTATCCAATGAGTAAACCTGATTCATAAGACAGTGTTCAGTATTGAAAGGGTTAAGAATGTTTATTTCTCAGTTTTTGTATAGCGCAGCTGCAAACTGCACTGGGCCTTTGGCCCACTGATCGCTGGCCCGGCCCTTCAAACAAGCTGGATTTAAAAAAAAAAAAAATTATTATCAAAAAGGAGATATGAAAACCTTTAGCAGTTTCCTAAGACTTGAGTAACTTTAAATGTAAGGGGGGGAAATGACTGCACCTATATACACAGCCAAAGCTGGATCAAATTTACTTCACTTCTTTAAAGGTTTATGTGCAATGACATCAATCTAAATCAAATTTTAGAAAAACAAATTGATCCAATGGTTGTGTAAATTCTAGAATCTGATGTGTTGAAATACTATATTTTTGCTTGAGAGCTTTTTTGCTGATATACTGTAGGTGCATGTGTGTGTTTTTTTAATTTGGTTTTTAAAATGTATGTGAATTCATGTGTGCAATGTGAAGGACCTTGACAGTTGCAAGAAGGACCATGTTAAAAACAAGAGTCGATATGCTTTAACACGTCATCCTCTGGCCTGCCAATGTCTGCATCTTTTAAAACCACCCCCTCCCCCCAAAGAAAATGGAAATCACAAGTAAACAAATAACGCATCATAGATTATGTGGAGAATGTTTTCTCGAGATCATCACGTGATCTATCCACCATCACTGTTTCAACACCGCAGCCCACGCCCAAGCCCCACCCCTACCGAACAGGTGGAATGACGCAGCGGAAGTCACATGACGCCCCTGAGGGCTGTTCCAGAAGTGAGGTGGGCGGGGTCATACCCTACAGGCAAAACAAACTGGCAAGCAGGCCTGAGGGGTGTCCTGTGAAGCAAATTCAACATTAGCCGGGCTTTCTGTGTAGCAGCTGGCTCGACAAACCCTAAACTCGCCGTCAGAGATACCATAAGTTACAATGGCGGGTTGAAAGAGAGCCACCTTTGTGACATTGAAGTCCCTAGCTTTAGGCTCAACAAGCCTTGCTAACCCGATAATCTTGCTTCGTAATATACCCTCAGGACCAGGGGAAGGGAGGCTGTTTGGTGTACATGAGCAACAGAGTCCAAAAGAGCCCGTCCCGACCATAAAGAGTCAAGAGAATGAGACCAAAGGTGTTTTAGCATTTGTGATGCGATAATATCTGAGGTATCTGTGTTTGTGTAGGAGAGAGACCGTGCAAAAGAGAAATGAGGTCAGATTATTATGAGTCCTGTGATAATGTGAGGCACTGTAGGTCTGTGTGTGTATGTGTGTGTGTGGTTATCACATTATTCACGTGCGTTGGGTCTTTCACGTTTGTCCACCATTCGCTCACCTGATCAATAGTGCCCCATCAAAAATCTATTTCCACCGAACACAAACGTGCTTTGAGTTTTTTTATTAATTGTTCTTTTCAATAAAGGGACATTATGGGTGCGTGGACAGGGTAATGCAGACAACTGCCAGAAACACAGACAGTGGTATCTCCAGTTGAACTTAACATAGACCAGAGACAAATACAACAAAAATAGCTAGGTTCCCAATGACCTTTGGTCATTATTTTTTTCAAAAATAAAAATAATAAACAAACAAAGAAAAAAAATTATAATAAAAAAACAATCCATTTATGTGCCTCTGTTTTGAACAGTGCACATAAGTAGTAATAAATAGTGACTCCCATTGTAAAAGACAAAGTTCAAGTTCAAGTTACAACAAACAGCTTTCAGAACTGGAATAGAAAAAGGCTGATAACAAAATTTCCGCATTGCCATTTACAAAAAAGGTACCAACTCAAGTGGGCTTTCCCGGGATTCCATTTCAGTTTTAAATATGCTTTGCATATGAAATTCCGCTCCCAATCGAATTATAAAGCACCATTTATTATTTGGCAATGAAAAAAACCTGCAAAAAACATTGATTTTAGTATTCATTTATTTACTTATTTACTTTTTATTTACTGCATATGAAGTTTTCATTACGACGCTGGAATGTAGTCAGATGGCGGAGGTGATGGGACAGGAAAGGTACACAACAGAACGACCCAACATCAGCTTGCATTACTGCATACAGAACAGCAGCAGGGAAGTATAGAAAAGAAAACGATACTTTATGTACAACCACCTGCCTCAGCGACTGCGGACATTCTGAAGAGGGTTACCAAAAGAGACCATCACATGGCCTCGCCTGTACAATGCCACGTTATTTTAATTTTTTTTTTTAAACATACAAATAATTTGCACTATATTATCCTGCCAAATTAAAAAAATATACTGTGGCAGCTTGTTTTTTCCCCCACTACCACCAAAGGTACAGTGATACCTTTCAAGAGGACAAGCAACGGTTAAAAATACAAGCTTCAATATAAATACTATTGTGCCTACACTAGGTGAACATTTAATTCAAATACCATTCTAGAAATACAGAAAAAAAGTAGACCATAAATGTGTTTTAGCATAGGAATTGACATGAGTGAGCATTTTTTTCCTATATTTAAGTTCTCTATTATATATTTCAATATAATCTTAAACCTTTCCCCAAATGCAAGTTTTATTCAACCTGAAGAGCTGTGAGTAGCCGAGGGTAAAACAAAATCACAGATTTTTTCCCATTATATATATATATATTTATATATTTATATATTGTGATAGTCTTGAACATCACCAAGACAAAGACTAAATAAAAACGACAAACTCAAATACTGTTCCCCCGAAGAATGAAGTGTTATTTTTAAAAAATCAATTTTATATTTACTTTTTTTTAAAAAATGTACAAAAAATTCTTGCAGTGTAAGCAGCAAGTTAAAATCGTTCCCTTCTCTTTCGCAGGAATGCCGAAGCCCGCTCACAGCACTGATACCCCACAGGCGGGGTGTCTAGGGACAAAATGGCTGCCAGCATACTTTTGTACTCAATGCTGAACAATGACGCCGTAATCTTTCACCAGCATTATAGACAGTTTTCCCGTAAGAGCATACCTGTAAACTGGGAAAATTGAAACAGTGCATTTTTCGTCCTATCAATGAGCAGTCTTATTTTAAACTCACCAACTGCACCTCCAATTAACGATACGGACACACACGCGGAGGATGAGTGGTAAGTGCTCTAAATTGGGGCAAATGCCATAACTCAAAAATGGAAAGAAGTCTCCTTTAATGTCAACAAAAATCGCACAGCATATGAGAAATAATTTTTAAAAAGTTCTTCCCATATTTTTAATTTTTAGGGAGTACAGATACTGCAGACTTTGCTATTTTGTTTCCATGTCTGTTACTGAGGCAATTTATAGTTAATCATCACTGAAAGTTAAAAAAAAAACAAAAAACTGAAGCATTCTTTTATGGCAAACCTGAGAGACAAACTCTGTTCTCTCTCCAACATGCTCCCATCCCAAATACATGTAGATTGAATTAAATGCCCTCCATCTCAAAAGTCTTCTCAAGTGCCATGTACCGCTGCTTGGAAAAAAAAAACCTCCAAGTCCAATCAAGAACAGCGTAGGTTTGTGCTACATTGTAAAAAAAAAAATTTAAAAAAACTTTTGCCCCAACGACAGAACAAATATGACAAGAGCTGAGGATTATGGACCGAGTAACAGAACCACTGTGTACAGTACCAGAACCAAAAGCTGAAAAAAATTACCTAAACAATACAGAACACACTGGGCAAGTAAACAGTTTCAATCCAAAAATACACGTTATAGGTAGCTGAATGATGATTAACTAGAAATATCCTTTTTTACTTCATTAATATCTTATATTTCGAAAGTCACAGTTGACTATAGCAGTCAGGTGCTTGATGCAAGAACCTTGGTTGATCATTTCGATTATTTTCCAGTATCGAGCTGAGACTCCAAGCTTACAGCAAGTGGAAGGTTTAACCAATGCAGTTTCACAATAGGCAAGGCACTCTTTTTTGTGTTTACCAAATGATAGTACAAATTTAAATTTTAATGACTATATTCTTTTAAGAAATTCAAAGGCTGTCACTGTTTTGCATTTGATAATTGCCAATTGATAATTTTAACCCTTTGCAGGCAGACAATCTTTTTGAAAGATCTGTTTAAGTGCGATTCCCAACCCCGTCCAAAGCGGGTTAAACAAGACTGTTGTCCTCCATGTTACAACACAAAACTGTACATGATATGTTTTACAGAACGTATGCAGCATGGTCATTTTTTCTTTCCTTTTTAAATAAAACAAGAAAACAGCAACACGTTTACGCAACAACTAACCGACCAGGGACAATTTATTTTTAAAATATTAGCCAAAACATACCATGCATGCCGTCTAATTATTTTAAAAAAGAAAAAAAAGAAAAGGTACACAACGTGTAAATTATTGCACAAGAGAAAGGCTCGAAGTTTTGCGTCAATGCAATAGTATTGCCCCCGATACGGATCATGCATTCAACTGTAAAATTAACAGGGTGTGCTGGTGCCAAGCACTGCACCTTGGCTTCCACTGAACAAGTGAACAAAGGGGGGATTGTGGGGTCCGTTTCTGGGCAAATGCTCCTCCTTCATTCAGTTTTAATGTCACCACTCAACGGACGGTCACTGTGCCACTTTTTCATGTGTTTCTCTAGGGTGCTGTACACACTGAAAGGCATCTGACAGATTTCACATTTGTAAACGTCCTTGCCCACCTGGCCGTGCGTCTTCATGTGGCGGGTGAGTTTGCTGCTCTGGGCGCAAGCATAGTTGCACAGCTCGCATTTGTACGGCCGCTCGCCCGTGTGGCTGCGCCGGTGCACCGTCAGGTTGCTGCAGTTCTTGAACACCTTGCCGCAAAACTCGCACGTGTCGCTGCGGCGGCCGTCCTTGGAGCTGGGCCGGCCGCCCAGGTGGGGTGTGCTGCCCCCGCTACCTGTCCCGCTACGCCCCGAAACGCCCCCGTCCAGCTCCCCGGGGGGCGTGGAAAAGCGCAAGCTCCCGTTTTCCGACGAGTGCTCGGAAGATGAGGCGAAAGGCGATTGTCTGGAATCCCCAAAGTTCAGAAAGGGGTCTTTGAGCTGTCGGGACGCGGCGTAGCCAGCCAGCCACTGGGAGTAGACATTCTCTGAGTTGGGGATGGTGGGGGTGGGCAGGTCGAAGTCCCTCTCCGTTTTGATGCGCTTGGAGTAGGGGCTGAGGGGGCTGGGGCTGCCTTGCAGCAGTTTTTTGGACAGGCCAACGGAGGCCGACTCGCTGGGGGACGAGCCACGCCCGTTTACGGTCGAGCCACCACCCTCGTCCACGCGGTCCGACTCCAGGGCCGAGTCATCGTGGCACAAGTCTCGGTGGACCCTGCTGTTGGAGTCCAGTACGCTGCGTTTGTGCTGCCGGAAGGCCTCGCTGTAATGCTGCATGCTGGCCGCCAGCCCCATGCCCTGCATCACCTCGGGCAGTGACCGTGGCAGCCCGTCCTCTCCGCCGGCTCGGTTCTCATGGTGCCGAGCCCTCTCCAGACTCAGCCCGAAATGGAAGCTGTTCTGAGGCCCCTCCCTCTCCAGCTCCAGCTCCTCCCCTTCCTCCTCTTCCTCCTCCTCCTCTTCCTCTTCTTCCTCTTCCTCTGTTCCTTCTTCCTCTTCTTCCTCTTCCTCTTCCTCCCCGTTCTCCGGGATCATGCAGTCGTTCTCGCTCTTGAACTTGGCCACCACAGACTTGAGGGCGCTGCTGGCACTGCCAACCAGGTCGCTGGTACCCGGCTCGGGGGAGCTGGTGGCAGAGAGCCCGTCGTCCGACTTGACGGTGACGGGCGAGGACTTGTGCAGGTGCGTCTTCATGTGGCGCTTGAGCTTGCTGGCCTGGGTGCAGGCGTGGTCGCACAGGTGGCACTTGTAGGGCTTCTCGCCCGTGTGGCTCCGCCGATGGACGATCAGGTTGCTCTGGAACTTGAAGGACTTCCCGCAGAACTCACAAGACTTGGACTTCAAGGGTGTGGACGGCTGCGGCGGAGGCTGGCTGGCCGCGGTCTGGGAGCCGGTGGGGGACTGCATGGAGGGCAGCGGGGGCGTGGGCAGGAAGGGGGGCTTGGATGCCGCAGAGGGGAAAGGCTGCAGAAGCCGCTGTATAGGGCTGGGCCGGCTGGGCGACAGGGGCGGGGTGGAGCCCGCCGTGTTTCCCGCCAGCTCCCGCAGCCGCCGAGAGAAGTCCATAGCGGGGGGGTCGAGGGGCAGAGGGTTGAGACGCAGCACCCTGTCGAAGGCACTCGGGTGGTGGGAGGCCATCGCCAGGTCCTCGGGGCTTATGTGGTCCATGCGGTGGGGGTCCAGGTGGTGCCGCGGCGGGGGGCTGAAGAGGGGAGGCGTGGGGGGGAAGCGTCCGTCTCTCAGGCCCGTGGGAGGGGGCCCCTCTCGGCCCGAGACGGACCCCGGGAGGCGCAGGAGGTTGAAGGGGCTCCCGTCCGGCAGGTGCAGGCCGTGCAGGGGGGGCTGGGAGGTGCAGTCCGCGCCCAGCCCGGGTGGGGCTGCCATGCGGGGTGTGAGGGGGCTGCCGTGATCGCTCTCCAGGTAGATGCGGAAGCCGTGCGTGTTCTGTGCATGCTGCAGCAGGAACCAGGCGCTGCCGAACGGCTGCTTGCAGGTCGTGCACGTGTAGCTGCTGGGCTCATCTTTACCTGCAGAACACAAACAGGCAGAAAATTTGCGTGAGTGCCGAGGACCAATGAGGGAATCAATCACAGAACATAGGACTAGAGCATGAATCGATCCCAAAACACACGGGCACAGGAGCAGAGAGTGAATCAGTGACAGGGCACAGGAGCAGAGAGTGAATCAGTGACAGAGCACAGGAGCAGAGAGTGAATCAGTGACAGGGCACAGGAGCAGAGAGTGAATCAGTGACAGGGCACAGGAGCAGAGAGTGAATCAGTGACAGGGCACAGGAGCAGAGAGTGAATCAGTGACAGAGCACAGGAGCAGAGAGTGAATCAGTGACAGGGCACAGGAGCAGAGAGTGAATCAGTGACAGGGCACAGGAGCAGAGAGTGAATCAGTGACAGAGCACAGGAGCAGAGAGTGAATCAGTGACAGAGCACAGGAGCAGAGAGTGAATCAGTGACAGAGCACAGGAGCAGAGAGTGAATCAGTGACAGGGCACAGGAGCAGAGAGTGAATCAGTGACAGAGCACAGGAGCAGAGAGTGAATCAGTGACAGAGCACAGGAGCAGAGAGTGAATCAGTGACAGAGCACAGGAGCAGAGAGTGAATCAGTGACAGAGCACAGGAGCAGAGAGTGAATCAGTGACAGAGCACAGGAGCAGAGAGTGAATCAGTGACAGCACAGGAGCAGAGAGGCAGGGCACACGACCAGTGAGTGAATCAGTGACAGAGCACAGGAGCAGAGAGTGAATCAGTGACAGAGCACAGGAGCAGAGAGTGAATCAGTGACAGAGCACAGGAGCAGAGAGTGAATCAGTGACAGAGCACAGGAGCAGAGAGTGAATCAGTGACAGAGCACAGGAGCAGAGAGTGAATCAGTGACAGAGCACAGGAGCAGAGAGTGAATCAGTGACAGAGCACAGGAGCAGTGAGTGAATCAGTGACAGAGCATAGGAGCAGAGAGTGAATCACTGACAGGGCACAGGAGCAGAGAGTGAATCAGTGACAGAGCACAGGAGAAGACACTGAATCAGTGACAGGGCACAGGAGCAGAGAGTGAATCAGTGACAGGGCACAGGAGCAGAGAGTGAATCAGTGACAGAGCACAGGAGCAGAGAGTGAATCAGTGACAGAGCACAGGAGCAGAGAGTGAATCAGTGACAGGGCACAGGAGCAGAGAGTGAATCAGTGACAGAGCACAGGAGCAGAGAGTGAATCAGTGGCACAGGAGCAGAGAGTGAATCAGTGACAGGGCACAGGAGCAGAGAGTGAATCAGTGACAGAGCACAGGAGCAGAGAGTGAATCAGTGAACAGGACCAGTGAGTGAATCAGTGACAGGGCAGCAGGAGAGAGTGAATCAGTGACAGGGCACAGGAGCAGAGAGTGAATCAGTGACAGAGCACAGAGAGTGAATCAGTGACAGAGCACAGGAGCAGAGAGTGAATCAGTGACACAGCACAGGAGCAGAGAGTGAATCAGTGACAGGGCACAGGAGCAGAGAGTGAATCAGTGACAGGGCACAGGAGCAGAGAGTGAATCAGTGACAGGGCACAGGAGCAGAGAGTGAATCAGTGACAGAGCACAGGAGCAGAGAGTGAATCAGTGACAGGGCACAGGAGCAGAGAGTGAATCAGTGACAGAGCACAGGAGCAGAGAGTGAATCAGTGACAGGGCACAGGAGCAGAGAGTGAATCAGTGACAGGGCACAGGAGCAGAGAGTGAATCAGTGACAGGGCACAGGAGCAGAGAGTGAATCAGTGACAGGGCACAGGAGCAGAGAGTGAATCAGTGACAGAGCACAGGAGCAGAGAGTGAATCAGTGACAGAGCACAGGAGCAGAGAGTGAATCAGTGACAGGGCACAGGAGCAGAGAGTGAATCAGTGACAGGGCACAGGAGCAGAGAGTGAATCAGTGACAGGGCACAGGAGCAGAGAGTGAATCAGTGACAGAGCACAGGAGCAGAGAGTGAATCAGTGACAGAGCACAGGAGCAGAGAGTGAATCAGTGACAGAGCACAGGAGCAGAGAGTGAATCAGTGACAGGGCACAAGAGCAGAGAGTGAATCAGTGACAGAGCACAGGAGCAGAGAGTGAATCAGTGACAGAGCACAGGAGCAGGGAATGAATCAGTGACAGGGCACAGGAGCAGAGAGTGAATCAGTGACAGAGCACAGGAGCAGAGAGTGAATCAGTGACAGAGCACAGGAGCAGAGAGTGAATCAGTGACAGGGCACAGGAGCAGAGAGTGAATCAGTGACAGAGCACAGGAGCAGAGAGTGAATCAGTGACAGAGCACAGGAGCAGAGAGTGAATCAGTGACAGAGCACAGGAGCAGAGAGTGAATCAGTGACAGAGCACAGGAGCAGAGAGTGAATCAGTGACAGAGCACAGGAGCAGAGAGTGAATCAGTGACAGCACAGGAGCAGAGAGTGAATCAGTGACAGAGCACAGGAGCAGAGAGTGAATCAGTGACAGGGCACAGGAGCAGTGAGTGAATCAGTGACAGAGCACAGGAGCAGAGAGTGAATCAGTGACAGAGCACAGGAGCAGAGAGTGAATCAGTGACAGGGCACAGGAGCAGAGAGTGAATCAGTGACAGAGCACAGGAGCAGAGAGTGAATCAGTGACAGGGCACAGGAGCAGAGAGTGAATCAGTGACAGAGCACAGGAGCAGAGAGTGAATCAGTGACAGAGCACAGGAGCAGAGAGTGAATCAGTGACAGGGCACAGGAGCAGAGAGTGAATCAGTGACAGAGCACAGGAGCAGAGAGTGAATCAGTGACAGGGCACAGGAGCAGAGAGTGAATCAGTGACAGGCACAGGAGCAGAGAGTGAATCAGTGACAGAGCACAGGAGCAGAGAGTGAATCAGTGACAGAGCACAGGAGCAGAGAGTGAATCAGTGACAGAGCACAGGAACAGAGAGTGAATCAGTGACAGGGCACAGGAGCAGAGAGTGAATCAGTGACAGAGCACAGGAGCAGAGAGTGAATCAGTGACAGGGCACAGGAGCAGAGAGTGAATCAGTGACAGGCACAGGAGCAGAGAGTGAATCAGTGACAGGGCACAGGAGCAGAGAGTGAATCAGTGACAGGGCACAGGAGCAGAGAGTGAATCAGTGACAGAGCACAGGAGCAGAGAGTGAATCAGTGACAGAGCACAGGAGCAGAGAGTGAATCAGTGACAGAGCACAGGAGCAGGGAGTGAATCAGTGACAGGGCACAGGAGCAGAGAGTGAATCAGTGACAGGGCACAGGAGCAGAGAGTGAATCAGTGACAGGGCACAGGAGCAGAGAGTGAATCAGTGACAGGGCACAGGAGCAGAGAGTGAATCAGTGACAGGGCACAGGAGCAGAGAGTGAATCAGTGACAGGGCACAGGAGCAGAGAGTGAATCAGTGACAGAGCACAGGAGCAGAGAGTGAATCAGTGACAGGGCACAGGAGCAGAGAGTGAATCAGTGACAGAGCACAGGAGCAGAGAGTGAATCAGTGACAGAGCACAGGAGCAGAGAGTGAAATCAGTGACAGAGCACAGGAGCAGAGAGTCAGTGACAGAGCACAGTGACAGAGCACAGTGACAGAGCAGCAGAGTGAATCAGTGACACAGCACAGGAGCAGAGAGTGAATCAGTGACAGAGCACAGGAGCAGAGGGAATCAGTGACAGAGCACAGGAGCAGAGAGTGAATCAGTGACAGGGCACAGGAGCAGAGAGTGAATCAGTGACAGAGCACAGGAGCAGAGAGCACAGTGACAGAGCACAGGAGCAGAGTGAATCAGTGACAGAGCACAGGAGCAGAGAGTGAATCAGTGACAGAGCACAGGAGCAGAGAGAGTGAATCAGTGACAGTGACAGCACAGGAGCAGAGAGTGAATCAGTGACAGAGCACAGGAGCAGAGAGTGAATCAGTGACAGAGCACAGGAGCAGAGAGTGAATCAGTGACAGAGCACAGGAGCAGAGAGTGAATCAGTGACAGGGCACAGGAGCAGAGAGTGAATCAGTGACAGGGCACAGGACAGAGAGTGAATCAGTGACAGGGCACAGGAGCAGAGTGAATCAGTGACAGGGCACAGGGAGCAGAGAGTGAATCAGTGACAGAGCACAGGAGCAGAGAGTGAATCAGTGACAGAGCACAGGAGCAGAGAGTGAATCAGTGACAGAGCACAGGAGCAGAGAGTAAATCAGTGACAGAGCACAGGGGCAGAGAGTGAATCAGTGACAGAGCACAGGAGCAGAGAGTGAATCAGTGACAGAGCACAGGAGCAGAGAGTGAATCAGTGACAGGGCACAGGAGCAGAGAGTGAATCAGTGACAGAGCACAGGAGCAGAGAGTGAATCAGTGACAGGGCACAGGAGCAGAGAGTGAATCAGTGACAGGGCACAGGAGCAGAGAGTGAATCAGTGACAGGGCACAGGAGCAGAGAGTGAATCAGTGACAGCACAGGAGCAGAGAGTGAATCAGTGACAGGGCACAGGAGCAGAGAGTGAATCAGTGACAGAGCACAGGAGCAGAGAGTGAATCAGTGACAGAGCACAGGAGCAGAGAGTGAATCAGTGACAGGGCACAGGAGCAGAGAGTGAATCAGTGACAGGGCACAGGAGCAGAGAGTGAATCAGTGACAGGGCACAGGAGCAGAGAGTGAATCAGTGACAGAGCACAGGAGCAGAGAGTGAATCAGTGACAGAGCACAGGAGCAGAGAGTGAATCAGTGACAGGGCACAGGAGCAGAGAGTGAATCAGTGACAGGGCACAGGAGCAGAGAGTGAATCAGTGACAGGGCACAGGAGCAGAGAGTGAATCAGTGACAGAGCACAGGAGCAGAGAGTGAATCAGTGACAGAGCACAGGAGCAGAGAGTAAATCAGTGACAGAGCACAGGAGCAGAGAGTAAATCAGTGACAGAGCACAGGGGCAGAGAGGAAATCAGTGACAGAGCACACGACCAGTGAGTGAATCAGTGACAGAGCACAGGAGCAGAGAGTGAATCAGTGACAGGGCACAGGAGCAGAGAGTGAATCAGTGACAGAGCACAGGAGCAGAGAGTGAATCAGTGACAGGGCACAGGAGCATCAGTGACAGAGACAGGGGACAGGCAGAGAGTGAATCAGTGACAGAGCACAGGAGCAGAAGTGAATCAGTGACAGAGCACAGGAGCAGGGAATGAATCAGTGACAGGGCACAGGAGCAGAGAGTGAATCAGTGACAGAGCACAGGAGCACAGAGTGAATCAGTGACAGAATCAGGAGCAGAGAGTGAATCAGTGACAGAGCACAGGAGCAGAGAGTGAATCAGTGACAGGCACAGGAGCAGAAGTGAATCAGTGACAGGGGACAGGAGCAGAGACTGAATCAGTGACAGAGCACAGGAGCAGAGAAGTGAACAGGACAGAAGGAGCAGCTGAATAGTCAGAGCAAGGAACAGAATGGCCAAAAGAACACAGTGAGTCAGTCTGACAGCACAGGAACAAACAGAAAGCAAATCAGTCAGACAGCAATTCAGTCTGACATGACTGGACCAAAGAGTGACTCAATCTGAGAGCACAGGGTGAAAGAGCAGCTTAGTCTGAGAATACAGGGCCAAAAAGCGACTTAGTCTAAGAGCACAGGCCCAAAGAGTGAGTCAGTCTGAGAACACAGGACCAAAGAGCGAGTTAGTCCAAGAGCACAGGAACAAACAGCGCTCCTGAATATCTCTCGTGTTTAACAGCCTTGATTTGCCTTGCTTCACTGTTCAGAATGAGGGGAGCAGGATTTTAAGGGTTAAAGGGTGCTCTATTCAGCGATCTTTCACACCTCTTCACTACTCTGCCCGGCTGCGGGTGAAACATCTCACATTTGGGTTTAATCATTCATGAAGCCTCCCATCGCCCAGCACCCCAATTCTACCCCCTCTACACCCCCCCCCCCAGCCCCCCAAAGAGGCAGATGCTTGTTGGCTAATAAAAAAAAAAAATCACATGGCTGTAAGTGCAGCGCTTATTAAAAACATGCTCTCCTCTCCAGAAAACACCACAGGCCTCAGCCCAGAAGAGCAGAGGGGCTTCAAAGGAGAATACAGTCTACGGCCGTTTCGGGGGGGGGGGGTGCGCCTTTGGGTCTCAGCTCCACCGGAGAGGATAGGGTGGGGTGGGGGGAGGTGGGATCAGACAGCTCGCTGGCTTTACCCCGTAATAAAGACAATGGCCTGTCGGCACAGCTCCCGCTGATGTACAAACAGCAGCAGTGATGGGTGTGCGGGTCCCGCTGCATTATTTAACACTCATGTGTGCTGCTGCATCTGTATACAGGCCAGGGCACCATTTTACCGCATTTCTGTTAGTTTTTACCAGCGTCAGATCATGACTCCATTTTATTGCTTAATTTTGAATTATCCTCATCATTGTTACTATTATTATTATTATTATTATTATTATTACTACTACTACTCTTAGTAGAAGTAATAATAGTAGCAGTTGTTGTTATTGTAGTGTTAGCAGTAGCAGTAATAGTAATAATAGCAGCAACAGTAGTTGTAGTAGCGGTAGCATTAGTGGTTAGTATCTGTGGCAGTTTTAGAATCAGTTGTGGAAACAGCGTATGAGCACACAAAATTAGTTGTTAGAATTACATTGTACTCTAAAAAAAAAAACCCCAAGCAGATGTTGTATCTCCATTCTTAAAGCACAACACGGTAGGGAATTATTACCAAAGAGCGATAGTGTTTCCCAGTCTGATAACGCTAGTGAAAGACCCAGCTAATGCGAGGCTACTCGAACCCCTGCCCCGCGGCCTGCAGTTCAGCTGGCAGGTCTGCGCTTCTGACGCCGGCACCTGCCCTGCGCCGCGTAGCAAATTAGCGCCTCAGAATTCCTCATTTAGTTCAGCACCATTCACCATCAGTTTATTAAATTAGAGGGAAAGCACGAACTCGTGCGCACACAAGAGGACACACGCAGGAGAGGAGGCATTGCACGCGCCAAAAGGACAAAAACATTTGCAGCAATTATTGATTTTCAGTGGCTCTTTCACAATGACCCGTGCCTCTGCTACACAGAGCTTTGAAACCTCATTAAATACAAACAGCTCCTCCACCAGCTCATTCGCGGTAAAGATAATACACTCACCTGCATCTGAAAAGCCACTCACAATGAAAGAAACAAGACGTGAGATGTGCTGCGCTGAATATTCCCTTTGTATCATTCAACTGAACGCAGACCACTGATCACATGACCCGCGCACCATCCACCACAACCAGCGCCAATCGCCAAACAAGAAAACAGCCAAATTCGTATGTACACACACAGATGATTGCCCAATACAGATTAAAAACAAACATGAACATAGGATACAGACAATTACACTTGTCATTATGTACGCTAATGCACACACAGACACAGGCATGCACACATACACTCACAGTTGATCCTCATTTATACAGAGGTTTGCTGAGAGAAGCAGCAAGATTGAGATCCTGGATTTTTTTGCTATTAACCCTTAGAGCGCTCAAATAAATTTTTAAAAAATGTAAATTTAATTGTCTTGTGCTGTTGAAAACCTATCATGTGGCAACTTGTTTAAAAGAGCTCCCCTGGATTGGTTTCCAACAGCGTTGATTTTGATGTCTTACATCATTGAACAACAGTAGCTGCATTTAGCGCTCTAAGGGTAAACCTTCCTCAATTGGCTCAGCATTCACTGAGCCACAGGACAAGCAGAAATCAGCCACAGCCAACAGTGATGTGAATCTGGACCGAATTAGGATGAAGAATCTAACATTGGCTTTTGATTTTTAAAGCACATAAAAATGTATAGAACACACCAGAGTGAAAAGTTATAGAAATATATGTTGGATCATATGAACATACATTTCAAATTGCTGTGGAAAAAGTATTTGTCCCCTTTCCAATTTCTTCTATTTTTCCATATTTGTCATTTTTAAATGTTTCAGATCATCAAAATAATTTGAAAATAAGACTAAGATAACCCAAATAAGCAAAAAAATGCAGTTTTTAAATGAATATTTCATTTATTGGTGGAAAAGAAACTTTCTAAGCCTACCTGGCCCTATATGAAAAAGTAATAGTTCCTTCAATTATTAAATCAACCATTTTAAGAACTTTCATTTATAATTGCAGTCAATTTCATAAGACACACCCAGGCATGATCACTGCCAGCTCTGTGGAGTCTGATCATCACTTAAATAGAACCTGTGTAACAATGTGAAGAAAGCAAAAAGCAGCACATGATGCCGCAATACGAATAAAGAAATTCAAGAGCAGATAAAGAACAACATTTCTGACATCTCTTTGTCTGGAAAGGGTTGTACAGCCATTTCTAATGGTCTGGGACTCCAGAGAACCGCAGGGAGGGACACTGTCTAGAAATGGAGAAAACTTGGAACAGCGGCGAACCCTCCCATGAGTGGTTTGCTAGCCAGATTTCCTCCAAGAAGGTATCGACGACTCATCCAGGAGGTCTCAAAGAGCATCTAAAGGACTACAGGCCTCACTTTCCTCAGTTAAGGTCAGTGTTTGTGATTCTACAATCAGAAAGAGACGCAGCGATGTTCCTCTAGCGGAGCCGCCTAAGTCGCTGCCAGCAGGCTTCTTTTTAAAGAAAAGGACAAACAGGCTACAATGGCACCCATGACGCACAACAAAAACTGCTGCTGACAAAAAGGATAACAAAGGCTCGTCTCAAATATGCCAAACAAAAAAAAAAAAATGCATCTTAATGATCCCCAATACTTTTGGGATAATATTCTATAAACTGATGAGTCAAAAGTAGAACTTTTTGAAAGACATAGGTCCAGTTACATCTGGCATAAAGCCGACGCAGCATTCCACAATAAAAAAAAAATATACCAACAGTCAAACACGGTGGTGACACTGTGATGGTCTGCGGCTGCTGTGCCGCTTCAGAACCTGGGCGAATTGCCATAATTCATGGAATCATGGATTCTGCTCTCTACCAGAAAATTTAGCAGGGGATCGTCCAACCATCAGTTTGTGACCTAAAATTTGAGCGCAGCGGATATTAATCTGACGCACACAAGTAAGTTCACCTCTGAATGGCTCAAAGACACAAAATAAAGGTTTCAGAGTGGCCAGGTCAAAGTCCTGGGGGCGTGCTGTAGATGCTGTGGCATGACCTTAAACAGGTAGTTCATACTTGAAAACCTTCCAATTTGGCTGAATTAAAACAATTCTGCAAAGCAAAGTGGGCCAAAACTCCTCCACAACAATGAAAAAAGACTCTTTGCAAGTTATCAGAAAGGTTTGGCTGCAGTTGTTAGCACGATGGTGGCACAACCAGTTATAAGGTTTCAGGGGGCAATTATCTCTTTTCACATGGGTGATATAGGTTTTTTTCAATGAAGGAAATGATCATTTAAAAGTTGCATTTTGTGTTTACTCCCATTGTCTTTGTCTTTTATTAAAATTAATTGGATCATTTCAAACATCTAAATATGACAAATAAGCAAAAATAGAAGAAATTGGGAAGGACATTAATACTTGTTCTCAGCACTGCACACTTTGTTCATAATTACATATCAGCTATAAACCATTAAAACAATTCTGCAATTGCTGCATTATCTGTTTGCATAGACTTGGTTGCGTAGACTTAAGCACCATTTCAAAAGAGAGATTCAAAAACATTAATAAAAATAAATAAATGAGTACAATCTGTACAGGTCCAACTACAGCCTCAGGCTCAGTGATAATTATTCCGTTTACACTCCTGATTTTAGGTAACGAGCAAAAAACTCCTTTATATCCACAGACAGGGGTCCCCATCATCTATGATGTCAGGTATCAGCAATGGCAATGTAACAACTGAAGAACTGAACATTTTTACAACGGCTTCAATATGCTTTCGCTTTTGAACAGGGGGCATTCATAACAAGCACTTAGCTACAAGTGTTTTGGATTCAAGGATGGAGAGAGAAAGAGAGAGAGAGAGCGGGGAAAGATGTGGGGCGTTCTCAGGCACGCGGAGTCTGTCTGTTTTCCCTGTAATTAGTCCACAGTTGGCAGACAGGGCTGTGATATTGATTGGAGGTGAACAGGGAGGTGATTCAGCGAATGCACTGAGGGTTTGAGGCCGGAGATGGGTCTGTACAGAACATTTCTGTTCACCAACATGAATAAACACACACACACACACACACACACATATACACAAGCGCGGGCGCTCTTGCATGCATGCACATAAAGCACGCGCCCGCACACACACACACACACACACACACATACATGCACACGCGCGCTTCCACGCATGCTCATAAACATGCGCCTTCGTGCACACACACATGCAAACACACACACACACACACACACACACACACAAAACACACGCGACACACACACACACACACACACACTGAGTTCAGTATGTGTGCTGGATTGGAGCAACAGGGAAATGATCTTAGGGATGCTTTTCTAAAACAGTAGTGCCAACAGATCAATGTACATCCTAGTAATACATATTTGTAACAGAGCAACACACCAGGGCCTTACAATGATAAAGGAAAAGTTTATGTCTTTGCAATCTATGGCTCTTTCATAGTTAATTCCAGAGGTAAATACATCAACCAAAAAAAATTAAAAATAAATAACAAAAAGACACAACTTAGCTAAATCCACTGGCTCACAGAGGGGCGACTGGTCCACTGTAGGTGTGTGTGTGTGTGTGTGTGTGTGTGTGTGTTTGCACACGTTTGTACATAAAATGTGCGTTTGAGCGTGTGTTTGCGCTTACATATATCTGTGCATGCGTATGTGTGTTTGTGACTGTGCATGTGCGTGCGTACGTGTAATTGAAAAAATGCATGAGCGCGTCAGTTTCCGCCTGAGCACGTGTGCACATACAAGTAACTGGGAATGCACATGCGTGTGTCTGAGAGTGTGCACGTGACTGAGTGCGCGTGCGCTCATGCTAGCGAACGTGTGTAATTGTACGTAAGTGTAGGTGTGTATGCACTGTGTTTGTGATCATGCATGTGAATGTAAATGACGTTCAACGACAAAGACATTCGGAGACATTTCAGCATGAGATGGGGGAACATGGCAGACAGGCAGGGTAGTGATACCATCCCCCCCATACCCCCACAGTTCTTGACAGTCCCCCCTTAGAGACCACAGCCGAAAACCCGAGCAGGAAGGAGATTTTTAAGAGCAGCAGAGAGGCGAAGGCCAGCACTGGTTGGCGAATTATGGATCATTACAATCTTCAGAAATTACAGTTAATTGTTGCCACCTGCATGTGAGTTTAGCCGAGCATATATATTTGCTTTTATCATGCAAAAGATACTCTTTGTTTTCTCTCACTGCCACAGTTCTGTAAAGGATTGCGTTAAACAGCCTCTAGCCTGCTTTTCATTAAAACGCCTAAAATTCGTGCTCTCCTGCGCAAGCACAAACGTGAATGGAGAGAACGTGTGGAATAAGCAGAATATGAATCAATACCAGCGTTACAAACGGAAATGTCTCGCATCGGAAAATGCAGCATCACGCTCATCTCCGTGCAAGGGCAAAAATAAAAAATAAGCCCTTTTTTCATTCTACAGAAGCTTGTCCTGACACAGAGGGATTCACTACTTAAAGGGAATCGAGAATATCCCTTTTATCAGAAGAAAGGCGAGCAAAAATGTGTCTTTTTGTATTGAAATACCTTTGTGGGTTAATTTTTTCGGCCGTAGTGATGGAGTTCTGACAGACGGTGTGTTGCTATGCAGTGACATTTAACTGGGCCCAGTTCATCTGATTATACATGCTAAAGATTTCTGTAGTATCTGCAATTACCTTTTTCAGACATTCATCCAAGCAGAAAACTACATTGTGCCAATATATTATAGCTAAATGTTTGGAGTAGGGGTGTGTTTACTGACTGGTACACCGATAGCCTGAAAACACGCATTGCTATTCACAAAGAAATGGGTACATGTAGTTTCCCTAAAAAAAAAAACCTTTTTCATGATTAATTCAGTTGAGTCACTTTTAAAGCTCATATTATTTTCTTCCTTCTTTAATTCAGTGTATCCTGTTTTTACAAAAGCAAAGGAATGTTTTAGAAATATCTTCCTGTAGCAGCAGCAGCAGCGAGAGCTGAATGTTGGGATCTCTCCACAATAATGAGGGGGCACTGCTTTGTACTGATTAATATGTGCATGTACTCAGAAGAAAGAGAGAGTGTGAGTGGGTGTGTGTGTGAGAGAGAGCGAGAGAGAGAGAGAGAGAGAGAGAGAGAGAGCACCCTATCCACACTCATTCAGACTCAAGGCTGCCGCTGAATCCTGGGGTTTGTTAGATGTGATGATAATTTGAGGCCTGATGCTTTAAGCATTTAAGAGAGCTGGCGAAAGCACCGCGCTCTAATTTACAGATCCTCAGTTAATTACAGAGCCCTCTCGACAGCAGCGCATGTCAGTCACGGACAGCTCAGAGGGGCCATGTACTCATCCTCCAAGCAGGGAAGTGCCCTGTGCTGCCCAAGTTACCAGCCCTCAGTGCTAACTGTGTTATCATCCCTGCCTGACTCCGTGCAACCTGTGTTAGCATTACTGTGCAGCCCTGTGCTATCTGTGTTAACACCGTTGTGCAGCTAGTGTTAGCTTCTCTGATTGATTGACTCCGCTAACTGTGGTAGAATCACTGTGTGCCCAGGTGCTTCCTGTTTTGCAGCCGCTGTGTACTCTGTGGCGCCTGTGCTAGCAGCGCTGTGCGGCTAGTGCTGGCTTCCCTGAATGATTTACTCTGTGCCGCTTGGTTAGCATCACTGCAAGACTCTGTGCTGCCTGTGTTGGAATCGCTATGTATTCTGTGGTGCTTGTGTTAGCATTGTAGCGTGACTCTGCACCACCTGTATTCGCATCGCCGCGTGACAGTGCGCTGCGTGTGTTAGCATCACTGGGTGACCATTCGCTGCGTGTGTTTGTATTGCTGTGTAATCCTGCTGCCTGTGTTGGCATTGCTGTGTGGCTCTGTGTAGCTCCTGTTAGCATCACTGTGTGTATAACTACGGTAGGTGGGCCTCGCGCCGACATCCCAGAGACCTCCTGCAATCACCAGGACCAGAGCTCTGTAACACTTACTGATTCAGAGAACTAAGACTTTTTTAACCATTATTTCACCAGGGAAATTCCATTGATAACATGTTTCTCTTTTTTAAAGGAGTCCCAGGGAAAATTGCCAGATAGGAACAGTTGCAAGTGTGGAGTGATAGAGAGAAAGAGGGTTAGAGCCCCTGAAGCAGTTTTTGGGGTGAAGGGCCTTGCTCAAGGGCCCAACAGCAGAGTTCCTCCCAAATTCATCTCTCCAGATCATGTCAGATTCCTGAGCTCCACTGGGGCTTTGAACCGGCAACTCTCTGGCTACTAGTCAAGCAACCTACCGCTAGAGATACTGCACATCATGAAAAGAGCCCTTCATAAAATTACAATAATCGAAAAGACAACTTGTGAACACAGATCTGTTAGACAAATCTCTGTTAGACAATACAAATATAGTGTCATGGGAAAAATTATTAGAATTGTCAACATCATCCAGAGCGAGTGCATATGTCTTTGTTTGCAAGACAAAAAAATTGTGTATAAGAGTGTTTGCATGTGCAGGAGACGGTACCTGTTACATGTGTGTAAGTGTGTGTGGAGTCTGATGGGTGATGATGGCAGTACATGACTGAAGGAGATTCGGGGCAGCAGTGTGAAGCGCTCGCTGTGCTGGAGGCAGAGGAAGGCTGGGGATACAGCTGTAAGGACACAGAGGTACACAGCGCACCCCGTCCCGTCCCAGACCCCAGACACTCTGCCATAGTTCTGAGGACACACCTTACAGACAGCAGCTGTCCAGCCTAACTCCCAAATGAGCCACACACACACACACACACAAACAAACACATACATACATCCTTGTATTTATATCTTTGTGAGAACATTACACTGAATTCCATACATTTCTTTCTGTCCCCACAGCCTTTCCCTCATCTTAAAAATAAGTAATGTATACCTAACCTGAACCTAACCTAACTCTAACCTTACCCCAAACCCTTACCCTAACCTTAACCTATCCCTAACTCTAACCTTAACCCAAACCCTTACCCTAACCTTAACCTATCCCTAATTCTAACCTTAACCCCAAACCCTTACCCTAACCTTAACCTATCCCTAATTCTAACCTTACCCCAAACCCTTACCCTAACCTTAACCTATCCCTAATTCTAACCTTACCCCCAACCCTTACCCTAACCTTAACCTATCCCTAACTCTAACCTTAACCCAAACCCTTACCCTAACCTTAACCTATCCCAAACTCTAACCTTACCCCAAACCTTAACTAATAAGTCACAATTTGCCTAAGTAGTTGTGCGGACATTTGAAAATGTCCTCACTTCCAAAAAACAAAATTTTTGGGCCTCACTTAGTAGCATGTACAAGAACACACACGCACACACATATGTACATATAAACGCTCACTCACACACACACACACACACACACACATAACATGTGTGCGCACGTACATATACACTCATACACACAGGCACAAACTCACCCACACACATTCATACACACACACACACACACACACACACATACACACAGAATATCCAGACCACACACTTCGCCTGTGCCTGTATTCTCCCTGATTGAGAGTTGACTCCGCTGATAGAGAGAGAGAGACCAGCTTCTGTTTGTCCTTGACCAGGCCGCTAAGTTCCAGCCATCAGAGATGAGATGGCGGTCATTGGGCTGATGGAATACCACGGTAACGGGATTACAGAGACCTGTTCCCAGGAAGGACACTGTAGTGTAATATCAATTTACAATTTTATTACAGTCATTTAATGATGCCATGGCTTATCTACGCATTTATCGATCCATGAATCAATCAAATAATTGGTGGATGAATGAAAGGATAGATAGATAGATAGATAGATAGATAGATAGATAGATATATAGGAGGAGACTGAATATTTTTGGGTCCAATGCAGTCATAAATTCTCCCAATTATTATTATCATTATTGTTATTATTAAACTTCAAGGCACACATATAGGGCCATACAAAAAAATAAATGCAGAAGATTTAATCACCATAGCAGCAGCAGTAGTTGCCGTCATTAGGATCAGGAAGCCTACGCTAAGCTAACGTGACTGAGGTCAGTCAGGGTGATGATGCTGGCTGTACAGCCGCTGACAGCCTGACCTCCATCCATCAGAGTAAAAGGTTCCCTGTGCCCTACTCACACAGCCCACACTCTTTCTCTCGCTCTCTCTCTGCGGTCAAGTGCAGCCACTGACCACACACACACACACACACACACACACGTACAGTTCAGCAGCGGGTGCGGTCCGGGCAAAGCCACACTCAGCAAGACTCATTTAAAAACGAGATAAATAAAACATGCTATAGGAGGACTGACCCAGTAACGTGTGCAGGAAAACACACAGACGTATTTAACCGTGGCCTGTATCTGTCTGCAAAGGGTTTTCCTTGAACAGGAAGCAGGGGGATAAGATTTGCCCGGGAGAGTTAATTGTATATGACGGGGGTTCGACACTCCTGAGCTGCATAGTGGCAGTAATTAACCTGGCCAGGCTGGCGAAATCAGGCTGCGGCACTTATCACTGTTCGCTTTCCTGAACCCCACGAATAAAGCATGTGAGATGAAGGCATTTTTTTCACCTTGCATATTGAGCAGGATCAGGTAAAAATAGCAGTGTATACGCTATTAAGCCTCCAGCGCTTAAGAGAGCAGCGACAGAGCATATACATGGCACAGGGATCTGCCCGTATCGGCACGACCTTGCCCCGACAACTCCAGCCCCACCTACCAAACGGCACATTTACCACGGTTCCTTAAACGCAGCGATGTTCCTCTAGCTGAGCCGCACAAGTCACCGCCAGCAGGCTTCTTTTTAAAGAAAAGGAGGAACAGAGAGAGAATGAGAGGGGAGAGGGAGAAAGGGAACGTGAGTGAGGAGGAGATTCAGCGAGAAATAGAAGGGAAACAAAATACCTGAGGCGGCGGGAAAGCGAGGGGCGAATATCAACAATTAACTCCGCATTCTCAATCGTGTTCGGTAAACGGAGGGTCAATCACGATCCACATAAAACGGGAGCGAAATCCGCAGGGGATCCGCGTGCCGCTGGGATTCCCTCCCGCCATTACGCCTGTAATCCCGCCAAGTCTCCCATCCGTCGCCGCGCACGGCAAACACAATTAACCGCAGCAGATTCAGGCACACCTGACGCTATAGTCCTATTATCGTTTACCATGAGGAGAGTGCGCCGGTTAGCCGACTCCTTTGCATTTCAAAAGAGTGCACGGATGACCCGGGACCCTGCTCATCTCCAGACATGACACACATGCACAATACGTAAGGCACAGAATACGCTACGGGTCAGAACAATGCCGGTGCTACAGAAACTGACTTCTGGGGCAGTTATGTGGCGGTAGCGCCCTGTGCAGGTCAGATGATGACACATATTTACACACATAGGGAGCTGCAGCACTCCCTGGGGTGTTGATGTCCATGCTTGACGCAGTGTACGCACACTAGAGACAGATGACCATCTCTTCTGGGCTGAATGACTAGTTCAGTATTTTTATGGTGCCATTTTAACCCTTTCAGCGTCATAGGCAACTAGTACAGATGCTCAGTGATGTACGATATCAAAATCAGATGCTGTTGAAAACCTATCATGTGGCAACTTGTTTAAAAGAGCTCCCTGGGGAGCTCTTTTAAACAAGTTGCCACATGATAGGTTTTCAACAGCTCAGGATTACTGCATTTTTAATTCCTTGAAAATTTATTCAGCGCTCAAAGGGTTAACCCTTATGTGCATAGTAGACGCCAGCGTCTACAAAATTCAGGAATTTTAATTGTTAAACAATTTCGCAATTGAATTTCCAAATGAGACAAGTGTCTTGCTTCCTTGAAGTAATTTTTTTGAGTATCTGAGACACAAATCCAATCAGAAAGTTATATAAAGCCTTAAATAGGGTCACGCACAACAGGCAAGGATTGGATTTATTTGGAATTTGCATATAGGGTTTAAAAAAACCATTTTCCAAAGTCCACACTGAGCCTGGCCAGGCTATTAATGCTTATTTACATTTACACAAATACAATCAGAAAATCAAAACTGAAAGAAGGACTTAATTTTACATCCCTCTGTTTTTTTATTCTTTGACAAGATGATGAATAGACCGGTGAACATTTGATAGAAGACAAAAAAAAAACAAAAGATTGATTATTTTTTTGCAGGCGATAGCCATCGCTAAAATTTATCATCTTAAGCAGGAAAACAAATACAGTTAAACGCTATTCCACGAGACGGAGCTGTGTTTTGCTGGGAGGGAGCTGTGTAGTAACAGGAAAAAAACAGACTCTGTAATGAGGGAGTGCGTCTTTCGACAGAAAACATCAGAAGCGTCCGTCGGCGTGTGAGAGCCCCTGCTACGCTACACACAGCGCTGAGCTATTTTACCTTCCTTCAGGGAGCACAGTGCCTCTCTCTGACGGGCTGAAATACAGCAAAGATGGAAGAATAGGCAAAGAGTAAAACCATAAATAAATCAAATGCTG
Source organism: Gymnothorax javanicus (assembly GCA_029692085.1). Lineage (NCBI taxonomy): Eukaryota > Metazoa > Chordata > Actinopteri > Anguilliformes > Muraenidae > Gymnothorax > Gymnothorax javanicus. The sequence continues at coordinate 8,320,277 of CM056208.1, read as the reverse complement.
CCCCACAGTGCATCCTGCTTCCGAGCCACACTGAGGGTGTCCGTTACACATTCATGTAAGAGGATGACCGCAGTGGAGGAACACAGGAGAGCCAAAATAGAAATGCGCTAAAAACCTGTTTTTTTTTTTTTTATTCTGGCACTTAAGGGCATACAAGTCACCATCATGACAGAATATGGTCAGAACTGCAGGTGAGGGGTTCTCCCAGAAGCCAAAGTCAAATGCCGGAGAACACATGCACATGCTTTTAACACGCTTTTAGCACAATTGCACTTCCTGTCATGGTGTCCGATACATACTCAAGCGCTTACACGTACACACAAACGCACAAAGATCTGAACACTCTTATAAAATGCTGCTTTAATTATGAAATTAATCATGAAAAGTAATATTTCTTTGTTATAGAGTTTCCCCACTTCAGTTTATTAAATGGGGCTAAATTTCAGCTGCTCTAGGGTAGGTGGCTCTGGGAAAGGGCAGTTGAGACAGATGGTTTGCACTGGACCGTAATTCACTCCACGCCCCAGCAAACAATGGAGCCAACAGCACTAGTGTCCCACAAATTATGGCTCTCTCTGCCACCAGGCTGTTTCTCCACTGCCCCATCAGCAGCCAACACCAAGGTCCAAGTGTGGAGCAGTCACCTGTGTGTGCATATCCAAACCACATGCCTGTGTTTGGACCTCACACGTCCTGACTGCCTTTCTGTGCTTAAACCTCACACTGCAGCACATCCTGACTGTTTTCCTGTGTGAGGACCTCACACTGCAGCACATCCTGACTGTTTTCCTGTGTGAGGACCTCACACTGCAGCACATCCTGACTGTTTTCCTGTGTGAGGACCTCACACTGCAGCACATCCTGACTGTGTCCCTGTGTGAGGACCTCACACTGCAGCACATCCTGACTGTGTCCCTGTGTGAGGACCTCACACCGCAGCACATCCTGACTGTGTCCCTGTGTGAGGACCTCACACTGCAGCACATCCTGACTGTGTCCCTGTGTGAGGACCTCACACTGCAGCACATCCTGACTGTGTCCCTGTGTGAGGACCTCACACTGCTGCACATGCTAACTGTCTCCCTGTGTGAGGACCTCACGCTGCAGCACATCCTGACTGTGTCCCTGTGTGAGGACCTCACACTGCTGCACATGCTAACTGTCTCCCTGTGTGAGGACCTCACGCTGCTGCACATGCTAACTGTGTCCCTGTGTGAGGACCTCACACTCCCTCGCGTCTCATGCTTGAGGGCTGGTACAGTAGGGCCCTCAGTGTGGCCACTGTGACCACAGGCTGCTTCTCCTGACGCACCCCCGCACACCCAAACTGCCCCTCTATAAATCACACCAGAGGAGGAGAGGAGAGGCCTGTTCTGTGCGCACTGGCCCTGTGCTGCGTCTGACAGCCGCGCAGGAGAAATATATCTGGCTAATCTCATAAACTACATTCCAATAATACAGCAAGAGCCTACTAAACTGCGTTTACGACCGTAATTAAAAGCCCGAACCTTTATACAAGCGTCCAGGCATCACGCTTTACTTCTCTCTCACTCGTTCGCTCCCTCCCGCATATGCTGGGGGCACCCCGAGATCACAGAGACGACCGCAGGTCCCAGTAAAACACAGCCGAGAAAGGACGTGAAATTAGAGAGGAGAAACTGCTGTGAGGAAGGGAGAGGGTTATTTTAAACAGCAAAAACGAAGAGACACATCTGCGGTGAGCGGGATCGGTGCAGTGAGTGTGTGTGTTTGTGTGTGAGTGTGTGTGTGTGTATATGTGACCGTGTGTATGTGTGCACGCACACATGTGTGTATATGCATGTGTATGTGTGGGCGCACACACGTGTATACATGCAGGTATGTGTGGGCGCATATGCGTGTGTATGTGAGTGTGTGTGTATATATGTGCGCATGCATGTGCGTGTATGTGTGTGTGCGCGTATCGATATGGAAGTGTGTATGTATGTGTGTGTGTGTGCGTATGTGTGTGCGTGAGCGCGCATCGGTATATCTGCGCACATGTGTGCGCATGCATGTGTGTGTGTCTGTATCTGTGCATGTGTGTGAGTGTGTGTGTGCATATATGTGTGTGTGTGTGTGTGTGTGTGTGTACACTCGGTCTGTTAAACACCCCAGTACACAACGCAGAAGACTTTTATAATCCCCCCCCCTCGGCCTCGCTGTGACAAATGACGACATGAGGAGCTCGTGTCACAGCTCCCCGTCATGACAGCGAGAACCCTGAGTGTCACACAGTCATAAATACCTTCATTAATCACAGCGCAAACCCCGCCCCTCCTCAGGCATCACATCATCAGGCTGAGATTCATTCACTCATGTAAGAGAGCGAGCGGTGAACAGAGGAGTCAGACTGGGAGGGACACCTGAGCCCTTAACCAATCAAACGCGCCGCAGGTGCAGCAGCGACTCACCACAGTGCTCAACAGCAGGCTAACTCTCTTTGGATACACCTGCATGAAGACTTTACTGAGCGTACTCCACACCTCAAGAAGGCCACTGTAGGCCTGCAGGCCACTTTTTCACAAGGTTATACGACGTTAGCCTCCATTAGCGACGGCTGTGCAGTGCTGCGCAGTCACCAAACGCTAAACATTCTGCAGCAAATTCCAAATATCACACTCTTAAATGATAGCGACTCCATCTAACAAGAGAAGCTGAATTAACATAACACAACATGACATATCATGAAATAACAACATAACGTGACATAACATGACACAACCTAATATGACATAACATGATATAACATAACATAACTTCAACATGACAGTACATGACATAAAATGGAAAAACATAACACGACACAACACAACATGACAAAGTGGCGAGAACAGGACATTCAGCCCTACAAAGCTCGCCACATTCACCGGAAAAAGTGTACCCAATACTCATCGAGCCTGATACTGAAAACCCCCTGAGTTTCTGTCATTACTGCATGAGCGGTTCCGCACTGCGTCCACCCTCCGTGTGAATAAATACGCCCCGATATCTTCAGATTATCAGAGATCCCCTGGATGGGGGCACTGCAGCACTGGAGGAACAGAGGCATCGGCTCTGCACATGCTCAGTGCGCCCCGGATAATCGCCCTCCACACTGACACCAAGATAGCAACAACGATAAACAGCTGCCGCCGAACGTGAACCAGTCACAGTTTCGACAAGGATACTCAGCATTAGAAACTGACGATCCCAGACCTCAGTCCTCGATGTCCCGCCCCTTTTACAGCGACAGCAGAGGAGAAACGGGGGGAAATTAAACACGAGTCCCTGCGTACGTGCGTCTCCGCACCAGGGAGAGCAGGAGAGCAATTTAAACAGCACAGGGGCACAGCGTTTGACATTTTCAACCATTTTAATCAGAGGAGCAAAGCCAGCTCACAAGAACAGTGACAACTATTCACTTCCTGCACCATTCGCTGACCCTCAGTACAGCCGTGTCATTTCACAGGTCCACCGGGGTTTTTGTACCGCGACTCTGCTTCAACAAACGTCTCTCGTACTGTAAGTTACACAGCGTCACCTTCAGTCAATACTGACTATGGTAGAAGTGCCATGAAAACCAATTTTTTTGTAACAATAAGTCTATCATTTCCAATTTTTGATAAACAAACATTTTGAACAATCAAAAGTTTGGAGATCAGTAGTACTTTGTTGTTCAATTCTACATTTCCTTTCAAGACTCTTTGCCGCTGGTAGCCCAGTTTCCTTGACGATACACTCCTTCAAGCCGTCCTCGACAAGCAGTCTCTATTGAAGTTATAGTTCCATTGAGTGAAAGGTAAGAGTGGTGATATTGACAGACTGCGGCGCAGCCACATAGAAGGATCTGGAAATGTTACAGAAAAAGGCGCATACTTGCCAGGTAGAGCTGCTATCAATGAAAATGACACCAGTCACACCAGCTGACTAATGCTGGTACCAGTCTGTACTGCAGCACGATACGAGGACAAATCAGAACTCCCACTGATGGGAGAGGGCCCGGAGAGCATGTGATTGGTCAATGGTCACCACAGCAGCGTACACACAGGAAGTGAGGGGAGAGGAGGGGTAAATGTGTGTGTGTGTGTGTGTGTGTGTGGGTGTGTGTATGGGTGGGGGGGTAGAGACCTGAGGCAACTGCAGAGTATTGAGCATCAGTCATCTCTCACACACACACACACAGAACTATGCGCGAGCAGGCATGCACTCTCTCTCTCTCTCTCACACAAACACACACACCATCATACACATGCACACACACACACACGCTCTCTCCCACGAAACACACACACACACACACATCTATGCACTTACAAAAATGCACACATGCAAAAACACACATGGTTCTCTCTCTCTAAAACATGCCCACTCAGGCAGCCTGACCCCCCCCCCCCCGCTCTGTCTCTGCTGCTCTAGTTCCTGACCCCCAGTATCCCACAGTGCACTGGGGCTGGCTGACTCACGGCGGAAGGCCGTCCTGCTCCTCAGAGCGCTCGCTGGGATGAGCGGCACTTCAGAATAAAAATAACCTCAGAGAGGGGGAGGGACGGTAGGGGCGGGTTGGGGGGGGGGGGGGAAGAAGGGAGGGAAAGAGGTGAGGTGCATGATGGGGATTTGAGTCACTGGAAACCCGCCACTATAAAAACACTGGCCCACAGGAGTTCTGCTCTTGGCAACGCTTACAGTACCACACATAGGAGCCAAAATCTCTCCCTCTCTCTCTCTCTCTCTCTCTCTCTAGCCCCTTCCCCCCTTCCCTCTCTCTCCCTCCCTCTCTCTCTCTCTCTCTCACTCATCTGCTCTGCTGCACAGCGTCTTCACCACACTCAAAGCACCCGCTTCAGATGCCCTTTTGATGACCAAAACGTCGATACAGGATGTTTTCATTATAATCTGTTACCATTAGCTTTCCATAGAAAAAAATAATATTTCTGCAGATTTATGGTCGAGATGCAGAGCGTTGCTGGGGCAGCGGAAGAGCAGGGGTTAGGCGCACCTATGATGTTCCAGCGGATTACGGCTGAGCCACGGACACCCGGCACACGGCTTTAAGGACAGACCCCAGAGCAGTGCAGCCAAAGCTCGGGCTTATAGGAGGGGCACCGGGAGGCCTGTGTCACGAGAAGGGGCCACACAAGGGAATTTCCACACCTCAAAGATCAGCAGCCATTCTCAAAAGTCCCCAGACTTAATCTCAAATCACCAGGTTTTCTCAAAAATCCCAAAATTTGATCTGAAATCACCAGATTTTATCAAAAATCTCAAGATTTACTCTAAAATCACTTTTTTCAAAAGTCCCAAGGTTTAATCTAAAATGAAATGGTATTCACAAAAGTCCCCAGATTTAATCTAAAATCACCAGTTTTTCTCAAAAGTCTCACACCAGGCGAAGTCTCAATATGTAATCTAAAATCACCTGGTCTTCTCAAAAGTACCCAGATTTAATCAAAAATCACTAAATTCTCTCAAAAGTTTGCAGATTAAACCTAAAATCAACAGGTTCCCTGAAAAGTCCCCAGATTTATTCCATAATCACCAGGTTTTTTTTTTTTTTTTTTTGAAAAGTCCTAAGATTTAAACTAAAATCATCAAGTCTTCCCAAAAGTCTCCAGATTTAATCTAAAATTACCAGAATTTCTCAAAAGTCTTGTTTAATCTGAATTCACAATGCTTTCTGAGGAGTCCCCAGATTTAATCTAAAATCACCAGGTTCTCTCAAAAGTCCAAAGATATAATCTAGAATCACCAGGTCTTCACAAAAGTCCTCAGATTTAATTTAAAATCTCCAGGTCTGCTCAAAAGTCTCCAGTTTAATTTTAAATCACCAGATTTTCTCAAAAGTCCCCAGATTTAATCTAAAATCACTAGGCTGCGCCATTCCAAGTCTGGCTGACTTCTGGGGTCTCGTGAGGAAGAAATCAGCCGTGTTTCTTGCATGTGAACAGGCGCAGAACCCCTGCGGTGACCATTACACTCACACACAAACATAAGAACAAACTAAACTAGGCTAACGACAACATCTCAACAGGGAACAAAAGGCCAATTTGGTAAAGTGTGCTTTGCACTTTAGTACTTTGGCCATTGCATAGCTCTTGGGTAGCAGCACTGGCCCATACCCTATTTTGGGCAGCCCAAACAATCAATTTATCAGAACCTAAGTCTGATACACACCAGACCCCACACTGACAGAGGGGCAAGGGAGATGAAACACAAGTGTACACACACACACACACACACGCAAACAGACACGTGTGCACACACGCGCGCATACACACACACACACACGCAAACACAAACAGACATGCGTGCACAAACACACGCACACACACACACACAAAAGAACAACAAAAAAAGGATGTTGTGAATCTATTACTAGTGCTACTATACTGTTAGAAATAAGCTGCTAAACAATTTTGAATTGGTTCAACATTCCTTCAAAAATGAGTTGATGCAACGACTCAAAAGGCTTTGCAGCTGATTGGCATTTTTAAGTTGAGTCAGCTTTATTTCTTTGTTTTTTTAACTGTGTTAATATCAAGTTTAAAACTCAGATGAGTTTCACCTGGGTAACTAACGGTTGTAAATCACTTCTGGGGAGAGGCCTGTAGAAGCGTGAAGGAATGGCACCAGCAGAAGGGCCATAGAGGTGTCCGAGGAGAGGGTGTGTAGGACGAGAGAGGTTACATCAAGCAGGAAACACTGGCTTCAGTTACACTGCAGGACGGCCGAGGTCATATATACTGCAGCTCGAAGCTAAACCACAATAAAAATGCTGCAAAAAGTAGGAATGTCACCAACGATAGAGTCCTTTGGACAGGCACACACACAGAAAACACAGCACATGCAGTACACACACACACACACACACACACACACACACACACACAGCACACGCAGCGCACACACACACACACAGAATACGCAGCACATGCACACACACACACACACACACACACACACACACACACACACAGCGCACACACACACACAGAATACACAGCACATGCAGCACACACACACACACAGCACATGCAGCACACACACACACACACACACACAGCACATGCAGTGTACACACACACACACACATGCACACACACACAGAATACGCAGCACATGCAGCACACACACACACAAACACACACACACACACACAGAGTACATAGCACATGCAGCACACACATACACTGAAACACACCTTCTGAGGCAACAGCGTGAACCTAAAAAAACTGCCTTCCAATTGTTTCTGCTCACATCTGTCCAACCTTTGCACCCAAGACCATGAATCCAGCCAGGACAGCACGACCACAGGAAAAAGAAGGGGACCTGGGAAAGTTTACACTGACCTAACAGCACATTATCCATGCCATTGCAGCCATTTCAGTTTATAAGAGGCAGTAATTTCTCAAATTGAGTATTGATGGAAATCCATTCCATTCATTGCAGCAATATTTGGCCATTAGAACACCGTGTGGGGAGACGGCGCTGCTCCGTGCAGGGGGCGGGGCAGCCGTAAAGAAAAAAAAAAACAAAAGTTTCAGAAAATATTTGTACGTCCTCCGTATTTTTTGTGCGCCAGTTCCATTAGCCCCTTCCGTGAGCGTCCTAATGCGGCTAATGTTCCCATCAGCGCGCGGCTAAGTGCTGCGCACACATTTATGACCCGCCCTTCTGAGCGGCCAGCGGTCGCTGGCTCCCAAAAGCCTTCCTTTGAGGAGCGGCCAGTTCCTTTTAGCCGAGCCCAAAAGATCGCGCGGCCAAATCAAAAGACGAGCCTCGTCGCCGCGATTATTTTCACAAAGTGCAACCGTCACGCTAATTAGGCCGACCAAAAGGCAGCAAACAACTTTTAAGACCGATTAGGAGGCAGCTGGTGCGGAAGTGCTTTTTTTTTTATAAACCATTAATATAAAATTAAAACTGGGAGTGAATTGAATTGGCAGAGCCACGGCTACAGCCCAATCAGGGCTCAGAGCGATCGTGCCACCCTTCCTGGAAAGGGCTTTCCTCGGGCGGAAACAAACTGGAGCCGCTGTGCTGTGGTGGAGATCGCCGATGGCATCGCGCAGCTCCGAGCTTTACTGAGGAGTGTTTTCCCCTGACGCGCAGATCCCATGATGCGTCACTTCTTTCTCTGCTGCATGTAATGAGTAAAATAACATAATAGACAAAAAGGAAAGAAAAAATCTCACGATCTACGGTGTGTAACCGATAGCTAAACAAAGCCGTGTCCCCAATGTTGGGTTTTGAGTGGATGTCGCCGTTATTAGGTGTGCACAGGATCTGTTACTTCCACCCTTTCCCTTAAATTATTTTGTAAGCAACTCTGCCATGGGGTCTGGTGGCGTCGCTCTGCGTTTCGAGAGACGGGGCGTCATGCTGGCGGCTGCGAATTTGCATCAAGTTGTGGTCAAGGATACTTTGCGCAAATCAGTGGCGTTAAGCGCGACTCGCTACTTCAACTGCATAGCTTATTTCTTGCCTCAAGGGTTTTCAGAAACACATTTCAGTGAACTGTTTTTGATATATAAGGGAAAGTTTCCAAACGAGCCGCCATGTTGCTGGGTTTGAGCCCACAAGTGCGTGCCTTCGTCCAATCAGGGGCAGCCGCCACCACTATGCCTCCAGAACTTGACATACAGCTGGGAATCACCTGTCAATTTTCTGTCTTCACACTGGCAGGTAGCACACCAACCAAACATCCGATGCTGGAGAACGGCGCGACCCCTCACGTAAAAACGCCCCAGAGGACACATGCCGTAACTCTTTAAGCACTGTCAATGCAACCCCTTCTCTGCACAGATTCCCCGTCAGTGTAAACGAAAGCAGGCCTGAACATTTCTGCCGGATGAACAGATCTGAGGAAACACTGATCTAACAGCCTGGAACTCTCTCCAGGCTAAGGCACACTCCCCTAACCTCAGTGGGGTTAATGTAAACAAATATGCAAGGTGTGTGTGTGTATGTGTGTGTGTGGGTGTGTGTACATCCATGTGTGACCGTTCATGTGTGTGGGAGTGTGTGTACGTCTGTGTGCGTAAGTGCGTGTACGCGCGTGTACGCGGGCACGTCTGTGTGTGGACATGTGTGTGTGTGTGTGTGTGTGTGTGGGAGCATTGTAGTAAATCCCTTTTAAATTCACACTGGGGTTAATAAAGGAGGGAAGGGAGGGACACACCAGTCATAGGAGGGTGTACATCGGGCTTTAAAATGGAGGGGAGCTGGATCTAACCAATCACTGATGAGCTGTGAGAGTGTCTATAACTGCAGGGAGGGGCCGAGGTGAGATGGGGTCGGATGCACTGCAGAGACCCCCAAACATCCACACCAGCCAATGGAAATACTCCAGCGCTATCAGTATCCAGGGCGTCGCAGTGCACGCGTGACCGCGTGAATTTGCGAGGGGCCGTGACTCTGTCTCTCCGAGGACACGCCGGCGGGAACAAAAAGCCCTGCGTTCCCCACACGCCCGAAACCATCGCCATTTTCCACCTCCCCGTCGGCGCCTCGCTCGGTGGAGTGGTGAAAGTTCAGCAGCGCCGATTGATTATTGGACTTGTTGCTCTCGCCAATGAGCTTTCAACATCAACTCACTCTAACGGTCAGGCCCGAGAGAGGCTGGCGGTAAATCAGGATGGGATTCTCATAAATGATGCATCACCTCAAACCTTTCAGAAACGCGTCACCGGTCTGAGTCTTCCTATAAATCTATCACTCTGTGCCCGAGAGGTATTCCCTCTGAAACGCAGCGGAAAAAAGAGGTCTTTAGGAACGATTTCAAAAGCCAAGCCAGACAAAACACTCAGAGAATCACAACCTAAAGAATGAGATTCCCGCCAAAAACTTCTGCTTTGTACATAAAACGAAAGCAACACTCTCACTCTGCACTGTAGATCCAGTTAATGAGTCTTTAAAGACGAGCAAATTTCTCTGGGGTTCCTCTTGCCTGATTGGAAGAGAGCTGGGGGAGGAGCCATCAGAAAGAGACGCGGAGACGTCCTTTCTAGAGAAAACCAAAAACCAAAACACAGGTGCCACCGGAAGAGAGGGGGAAGTAAAGAAAGGAAGAGTGAAACTTAAGTAAAAAGAGGCGCTGACCGCTGCGAAAAATGGCTGCACAGTCTATCGGGTGGTTAGATCAGAAGCGCTCCGTTCCCGCGGGAGATCTGCGGCTGCATGCGCACCCACGGTGCTCTGGGGAGGACGCGGAGGGGGCGCCAGGGGTCGGGTCGTGCGTGGCTGCGGTCCTGAGTGACGTACCCGGACACGAGCTCACGACTCAAAAGCGCTTTCCTCCGCTGCACTTCATTTGTATTAAAAATTTAAAAAGGCGACTGCAGAGCCACACCAGGGCTGGGGAGGTCCCACGCGTTACCATCAGTAAAAACCCGCGGTAACCGCTTACAGAAAACGCGCAAATGTCTGCTTCCCCAGTACAGCTGTCCGTCAGGGACGCCGAACATGGCAACACCGCGTGTCTCTCGGTAGTTCCCACATGATTTGATTTTCTGTGTAATGCAGAGAGGGCAAAGGAGCAGTTAATATCTAAATATAACGTTTACCATCAATAATGCAGCGTAAGATGGATGCTGCACATGCTGGGCTGTGGCGGGTGGTGCTTACCCTAATTCTTCATCTGACAGCCTCGCCGTAGCGGCTCCCAGTCCCACAGATAATTTAATACGAGCGGACCGTCTACATCGCACCATTGAGGGTCAGCCGGAACACGCCAAACACGCGGGACACATTTTTCATAATTTATGAAATCATTTATGCTAAATTATTTTCTACATGAAAACTGCACAGTCTTTGATGACTTAAATATTGCTGAAATTTGTAAAAACAAACTGAGCTTCTAATATTTTTTCATAGTACAGCAACCTACTGTATATAAGTAAAGTCAGTGTTAGTATCTGAAACTAGCAAGTTGAGAAAAGTAGCTGCAGTTAATAAATCAAGTCAGAACATGGAAATCCATGGACCCAGAAACATTTCAGCACAAATGGCAACACAGTTAGGCCAAATTAAAAAAAAAATAAAAAAAATAGGTGCGTTTCTGGTTTCCCAACCCTACCTACATCATTGGGGCCGACCCTAATTATTTTATCTGTGTTTCAGTTTAAAATGAAAAGAAATTAACCCAAACCCCATGCCTGGCATGACGTCATTGATTGCTCGCACTTCTTTTCTTGTTTGCTGGTTTAGCTGTTTTGTGTTCAATTGGTTTCTCCAGCAGAGTCCTTGTGCAAAGCTCTGTGCAAAAAGCCCACTGAATGTTCGTGAGGCTCTTTCCTATTCGTAGGTAGTTTTCGAAGTGAGAGTTTGTGAGATTGATACTGAATTGAAAAAGTGGTTCAAAACAGTTTTGCCAAGCTGCCGGATAGCTCACTCAGTTAAAGCATCGCATTGCGAAGCAGAGGTGACGATCACGGTGCGGGATCCAGCCCCGGTCGTACCAACCGGCAGTGTTCGGCAGCTTTTTCAAAGTAGCGCACAATTGGCCATTATGCTACAGGGATGCAAATTGGGAAGGTCTGCCGGGAAGGGTATATAAAATGGTCGCCTCGTTCGTTGCTTAAGGGCCTCCTGTTGGCCAAGCCAGGCGCTCGTCAGGAAGATTCTAAGCTTGTTCATGTCCGGGTATCCTCTGCCCTCATTCTGAACTTGCGAGGATTCAACCAATGAGTGTATAAGAAGCAGTGGCTGACAGGCACGTGCTTCGGAGGAGAGTGTGAACTGTCTACACTCTCCTGAGTTGGCAGCAGGGGGTCGATACGAGCAAGCTTTTGTACATAGTTCACCAATTGGGCATTCCAGATTCAGGTGGGATTGGAGATGCCAAATTAAAAAAAAAAAAAAAGTTTTGCCAACATGTGAGAACTGCAAAGGTGTCGGCGAAAACAGTATTGTCCAAAGACAACATGGCAAATGTCATATGGACAAATGATTTGACTTGCCAAAATAAAAACATTGTCTCTTAGTGGTTTAGTTTCTCCAGTCAAAAGCTGAGGTTCATTTGATTCATGGATTGTTGTTTTAAAGATGTTTTTTTGTTACTAGTTTAGCTGGATCAACCAGCAGTTTGACCTGCTGTATATGCGATTAAACACTTTTGGACACCTAATGGTCACAGATTCCTATTACCCTCAACTTAGTGATGCAAAAAAGACGGTATTCTTTAGAACATAGTTGTCTCAGTCTGGCTCAGTGCCGTTCAAATGTACAGTGCTTGTACAGTATCTTGAAAACTTTTTTATGCCAACTTTCCTTGTTCTTTCAGTTTATTAAAATTTTGTACAAGTATGCTAGTTGTTGCATATTTATCTGTTGAATATAGCATACACCAAAATCATTTACTGGAAGCGTGTCTCTCTCATGTTTAGCATATGCTTTACCTATTGCTGTGACGGAGGCAAAAAAGACAGAGGACCTATCAACCCTAAAAATTTAGCAAAAAAAAAAACATTCAGCAAAAAAAAAAAAAAAATGCCCATGTACCCTACCTATTTTTCACAATAGTGTAATAGGATACAAACCAATTATTTTATTTGGCCTTAATCCAATCCTGGCTTGCTTTATGGAACACACACCACAACATACATGAACAGACTCTACTAAAGCGGATACAGATACAGGATACAGCCATCTGCCAATTAAACCAGCCATAACATTCAGCTTTTGAGACAGCTACGTTTGTACATGCTGAATCTGCCTTGAACATCCTCTTCAGGGCTAAGTGAAACATCGCTTTGAGAAGAATAAAATCACAGGTCGACAAATTAATGTACTCGTGAAATCTGTCTCAGTCAGCCAGGGGAGGCATCACATTGGACAGAGACATCAGTCCTCGGGCTCGGACCCCCTCTCCGCAAACACAAGTAAATGAAGAGACTGATGTAAATTGATGCAGTTCTCAGCTCAGACTGGATACACTCTGGGCAGCCATTTACAGCTGTCAGTGTTTTACTGCTTTCATTTACACTACCGGCGACGCACAGTCAGGCCTGACAGCCGTGTGCAAACCCCATCCCCCACAGCGAGAGAGAGAGAGAGAGAGAGAGAGCGAGAGAGAGGGAGGAGAGAGAGAGACAGAGAGAGATAGTGGGAGAGAGAGACAAAGAGAGAAGAATATGAGAGAAAGCAACAGATAATTTCAGAGGGAATGAAAGAGCAAGTGAGAGACTCACAAGGAAAGGAAGTGAAAGAGAGAGAGAGAGAAAGAGAGAGAGAGTGACAGAGCAAGAGAAAAGAGGGGCTTCAAGCACAAAACACACAGTTCTGCAGTGTAAAAAATAAAAAGTTCACAACATAAATAAGTAAGGAAACCAACTGCTTTAGAGTTGGTTCAACTTTAAGTTCCAAGTTCTTTCAAAAATGAATTTTGAGCAAAAACTAGGACTTGAAGTTGAGCAAACTTAATAAAAAAAGCTTTGCTGCTGATTGCCTTAATTTCTCAAAGTTGAGTCTACTTTATATGTTTTACAGTATACTCAAACCGCTCCGCCAAAGATCGCACACCAACACATTACAGGCACCTGCTCTCCCCAGCACGTACGTTTCATCTGAAAGATACAGGACGGCCTCAGTAACACTTGCTGCTGTGTGTCGTCACAGTTCAGCCAGTCACGAAGCTGAGGTGCGTCCTGAGATGGACTCAGGTCATTGGCTGGCAGCACATGAGAAGTGAGCGTAAGTTTAAAGTGCAGGTGTCAGGAGTAGTTGCATTAATTCATACATGGCCATTTGAACAGCGAGGAATAAAGTCAAACACTTGTTTTGACAGTTTCTCTCTAAATCCCTAAAGAGCGAGGAGGCCTGACCAGACACTCACAGCGAAAGGAAAATGATGACTTCCCTCAAAAAACCGACAGCCCAGCTGGCCCATCAGGCCGGAAGAGAGGTTTTGAAGACAGCTGTGAAAGGTGCTACGTAAAACTGCCATTTTAAAGAGCGAAGGTGTGGGATAAACATGTTGAAATTTTTTCTAAATTAAAAAAGAGGGTGGAAGTTTTGAAGCTAAGCTGGGGCAGCCGTTGGCGGCCGGTGCCAGATTACGTTCCGCCGGCAGCTGTGGTCTTTGTCTGCTCCAGCCGAGTCAAAATGCGCCTAAAATTTCACTTAATCTGCCACAGAACTCCAGCGTCTGCTACTCAAACTGCGGCCGAGAGAGCCGCTTACGTTAATAACAGCCTCTGCAGCGGAGGTGCCCGGGCGGCCATTTTGTGTAACCGAAGAAGGCGAAGCCCTTGGGAACGCGTCTCGGCGGCGAGTCCCAGCGCGTTGCGGCCGGACTCGGGGGGCCGGCCTCCCTCAGCCCACCCACCCGCCTCCACCACGCCACGGCGATTAAACCAAAACTCATAACCCCCCCGAGGACCGCCTCCTTCGCTATGGAACCACAGTAACCACTCAACAATGGATTTTGGGAGGAGATTCTTACATTGTGGGCGGGGCTGGATGGGAACGTCTTGTTCGGCTGCGGTTGGAGAGGCGGTGATCCAGTCATGGGAACAGGACAGCGCGATCAGGGCAGCTGTACCTGCTGTACCGGCTTCAGTGAGCAACACTGCAGTACTACACAAACCGCAAAACACACCACACACAGCAGACACACCTCATCCACCCAACACACCCCTATCCCCCTCACAGTTCACAGCCATGACAGGTCAATCGGACCGCCGAGACAAAATACAAACTGCCTATTTCTACACTGCCAGGAATATCCTCCAAATCACAGTGAACAAATAAAAAGTCTGCGCTTAATGACGACACTTCCGTAACGATTCGTTAGTTTTTGTTCCACCGTGCAGTCCCAAGCCCATTTTCTTTGCCTCATCTGAAAACATGTAAAGTTCACGGCGCGGTGAATGTTCCTGGCACACGAAACCGCACCCCCCCAGGACTGCAAGCCTCTCAGGAAATGGCGGTGCGCTGGGAGAGAGCCCGTCGTCTTAAAACGCTGAACGCGGCTGCGGCGCCAAATAAGAGCGCTTCATGGAGCCAAGGATGAAGCGCTTCGAGACGCAGTCCACAAACCCCCACACACACACCCGAGACACCCGAGCCCGGCTCCGGAGGGCTGTCGTCAGTGTGTTATACGTGCACAGTGCACAGAGAAGAGGAGACAACATGAGATGCGGTGTGACAGCGAGGCTAGCGTAACGGCACCAAGGCTCTCCCACCACCTGTGACACCAAACCTCTTCCCAACGGCATTGCAAAGCAGCCGCAGCGCGCTACTGTCGCCTGGTCGCCAAGTCTCTCGAGAACGGGGTCAAAAAAGCACAAAACATGGGGCCATAACAGCCTGGCAACCACACCATGTACAGACGAGAGATCAAATGTGAGCATTACTGACGTACACACACGCTTGTTGCTACCGCACACACAGAAAAGCTGCGTGTGCATAATTTAGCATGTTCATTATGTCAGAGCGAACGATTAAAACTCATCGTTCCACATATCCCTGAAGGGAATTCATCACCTGTTAACCCTCAGAGTGCTGAAAATAATTTTTTTAAAAAATATACATTTAATTATCTTAATTATCCCCCTGCGGGAGCTCTTTTAAACAAGTCGCAACATGATAGGTTTTCAACAGCTTTCATTTTGATATCTTACATCATTGATCAACAATAGCTGCATTTAGCGCTGTAATGGTTAAAGTACTATTCTCAGAGTCGCAGCACGGACAAGTTTTGGCTGACTTTTGCGCATGAGAAATCTCACGGCGATCTCACATTTTTAAACTGCGTAGCATACAGGTAAGTCGACGATCCCTGACATTTTCCTCACTTGTTCAGGCGTTCATACGCCATGAGAAGTCGACAGAGAAGTCAGCAGTGTTGGCGTAACCTCCAGCTTGGAGCGACTGCAGTCGGATCCCGGAGCCGCGTTAAGCTAATTAACCCTTTTAATTTAAAGGAGCGTAACTTTCTTTGGACCGCGCCACGAGTTCCAGAGCACTGACAGACGACGAGACGAATCGCAGGCCGGATTTGGCTTGCTGCCCTTCAAACTTGGCAGATCGCAGCCACAAAGGTGGGGGGGTGTATAGGACGATAGCAAAACGTTTAAAGAGAGAAATGAGAGGTGAAACTGGACTAAATCCATTTGCATACATTCATGAGACCGCAGAGAAAATGAGAATTTGAGTTAATAAATCGTGAAAACAGAAAAAAATATACCAGTATATTGTGCCGCTCATTTGTTGTCACTTTATTCATGTAAATAATACATGGACTAATTTTCTCAACAACAGATGAAATAAATAATGAAATAACATGGTTAGCAGCATTAGTACAGAATAAAAATGCAAGCTGTTCAGGGGAATGTGTACAGATCATACACACTGCTGTAACGCAGTCACACTCAGTGAGAAATGCAGTCAGTGCTAACACACCATTTCCTGCAGCACAGCGCTGCATGGGTACTGACCAGTGCGCACCGAAGTGTATCCCACAGATCTCTCCATTTCACCGAAAATCTCTTCAAGCAAAGCTACTTAGCTGGGAACCAATCAATGGAACTGTGACCATCCCTCCCACACACACACACATGCATGCATGCACACACACACACACACACACACACAGGTATGATCTTAAAAAAAAATGTGTTTGAATCCAGTTATCCCACTGTTTGGCTTAAGTCGAA
Source organism: Gymnothorax javanicus (assembly GCA_029692085.1). NCBI lineage: Eukaryota > Metazoa > Chordata > Actinopteri > Anguilliformes > Muraenidae > Gymnothorax > Gymnothorax javanicus. The sequence goes on along the minus strand of CM056208.1, from coordinate 8,303,622 downwards.
TGATTCAAAGAATTATTTTAAAAGACCTTCATTTCAGGCACAAGAGCATTGACCAGATGAGATGCATCCTAATTTTGCCCAAGAAACAAGAGTCAGTATTTCTGAGGTAAACCATCCCTTCATCATGGTGAACTGGATCAGGTATCATGTCAAACATGGGCCCAGTATCTGTGGACCTCGTGAAACTGACATCAGCATTACTGGATCTGGTCAAACTACAGCTAGTGTCACAGCAGCTCGGAAAATGGGCCCAGGATAACAGGAGCTCAGTAAACTGGCACCAGTATCACAGGAATTCAGTGAAAGGAGCAAGTTTTTTGGTTTAAAAGCGCTTGCAGGGTGTGAAATCACCCCAATGTCTAGGCTGAAAACCAAAGAGTAAACTGTGCAAATGCTCTGGCCTACAAGACATGTTATGAAGCACAGAAAGAACGAACAAACAGCCTAACATACACAGCATGAAAAGAATAATATTAGATCACCTTTGATCCCAAAGGAGACCGGTCAAATAACAGCAACACACACACACACACACACACACGCACAGGCACACACGCGTACAGAGATGGGGATCACAGGAGAGCTTTCCCCTCACAGCACTGCTCGGTCAAGTATAAAGGAAAATTTGTATCGAGTAACAGGGGTGTCTGCAGCAAAAAAAAGGGAGACAAGAGCGGGGAATGGACAGGAACGGAGGGATGAAAAAGAGACGTAGAGAATCTGAAGCCCCTGAGGCCATTCGGAGTCAACCGAGTGCAGCATGAGCGGCTGTCTACGGCCCGGAGTCCAGGGAGAGCCGGTCCTGGGGCCCGTCCGCACTACAGCAGCGATTCTGACAGGTCTCCTGGGCCTCTGTGTTTAAACAGCAGCAGCGAGTCGGCAGAGAATACGGCTCTTGGGGGGGGGGGGCTGGCAGCTGGCAGGAGAAATATCAACAGAGCGAAGTCATGGGGTCTCGGTGACGTAGCCTCGATAGCTATAGCATCGACATGCTAGCTGTAAACCGCGAGGTCGGCGGTTTGAATCCGGGCGCAGGGCCTTTGCGGCACCTCACTCCCTCTCCAACTCTTCTGTACTATCCTGTCCGTTCCAGCTGAAAAAGGCCTTGACACATATATTTTTACATTAATGCAAAGAAACAAAAACATTTCAGTCTAAAACCAAATTTTCAAGCTATTCATTTTGAGCGCATGAGCACATTACACTGCATCACTGATTTTAAACTGAGGTTTTCATCCACAGTGACACACAGCTGACTCAGCTAAGCAGAAGCCAGTCCCTCGCGAAACAGTGTGGGGTCCAGGGCCTCGCTAAAGGTCCCAACAGCTGCACAGGACTTACTATAGATACACTGGGGCCTCGGTGTATCAGTCTAACAGCTTAACCGCTGGGGTACTGGCCATCTCTGAATAAGGCACGATATACCAGTCCTCAAATTAAGGAGCGATAAATACTGAACAGCGGAGAGTCAGTGCACAAGGAGAAATTGGGTGGTAAGAATCACAGGATCATTGGGGCGTCTTTACAGCAGGAAGGCATCTATTGTCCCACGGCTGGCCATGTGTCTGAGTGCCAGGGTCCTACAGTCCGACACGCACAACGCAAAAACAACTTCAGCAAAAACGCAGTGAAAAGGTGAGGATTCAGTCAGCCAACTCCCGTAGCCCCAGCGCAGAGCGACGTTTGCGCAGTCTGTGTCCTGCGTCCATCAGGAGGGCCGCGGACACAAACCGAGTTAGAGAAAGTCAAATAAACAACACGATCCACACACACAAACACACATACGTGCACACACACACATCTACAGAAGCCCAGTTTGCCCAAAGAAAGCTGAGGTGTAATGTGCCTAACAAAAAGACGGTGAATACTGGAATGCTGCGTTGGAAGAAGCCATCGCCCGCGGCTCGGCGAGACGTCAGAGCCGTCTGCTCGCCAGGAGGGAGCGCAGACAAAGGGCCGGATTGAGTTACGCCCGCCGCTCCTATTGATTAATGTTCAGCGCTTCGCCAGGAAAGGTCCGAGCAAAGAAACGTTTCTACGCTCGTCTTTTCAACCAAGGCCAAAAAGCAGCAGAAATACGGCAACATTCAAAATTACGAGAACCTCAAAATGTTCGTACGAATTGCTTTTTTACTGTCTCTAAACCCACCACCATTGTGACTCCTGGATTAAGTGCAAAAATTAACGAGGGAGATTTCATTCCATTTTCTGACAGGTAAAAAAAGCCTCATTACTACAACAAGTAGAATCAAAGGAACCGATGCGTTCTCAGCCACTGAGCTAGCAGAACTATGAGAAAAATAAAGGCGCTTTGTGTTTGAAGTACAACTTATATATCAGATTCTGAGATGGGGAGCTTTATATAATCTGGCCGAAGTGTTTTTTTTTGTGGCGGGCCACTATCAGTACCGAATCGGGCACCATTAGCGATGTTGATGAGGCTGCTGGTCCTTCAGGCCCAGTAATGGCTGCGGAGGGCTAATCACCGGAAGAGCCGCGCCACCAGAGAGCCCTCAGACAGGCGAGGAAAGGGTTAATGCAGGACACTTCAACAGGACATCGCGCGGCCCAAAGCAAACGCAACGAGCACTCTGGCCCCAAAAAGCCTTGGACACCAAACCAGCGGCGGTCCGCCTCTTCTCTTCAACCCTGGAGCGGCCCCTCCCCCCACTCTCTCTGATGCCGTAAAAGCAGAAAATTATTTAATAAATAGACGGAAACATTCGGTACCCTCCCAACCTTCGGTCGGCAGCGGGGGGTGGAGGGTAAAGTAGCCTCTTAGCGAGGTTCGCTCGTAATGAAAATATTAACACGAATATTTCCAAACATTAGACACCCCGATGGCAGAGAGCGCCGGCATGAATAATTCAGCAACCTTCTGCACGGGATGGAAAGGCGGGTCAAACCGCTCCAACTTTCAGCTTAAAAAAAAAAAAACAACTTCTTTTTTTTTTATTTGAGCCTATTACATTCCCATAAATACTCTTCCATTACCGAGAGATGTCTCTTTTCCCCGCGCTGGGCGAACGCAGGCGACCGCAGGAACCTGTGTGAATCCGGATGGCATTTTCATTTATCATCCGCACCAATCTTTCAGCCCGGCGCACAAACAAAATATGCCACAGTAAACATGATCCATACATCACTGGCTGACACCTCCGACCCCATTAGCCAGTCAGAACGGCTCAGGCGGGAGCCTCCCAGCGTACATTACCGATACAAAGGTATGAAACGCCTGGACAATGCACTAGAAATAGGATATTGTGCCCAGTTCTCTCATCTCTCTCCCAACAATCCCCCTCCCTGGTCACCCAAGTTGCTGCTGTCTTTGAGAGGGGGGAGGCGGGGGAATCAGAGAAGCCGCTGGTCGTCTCTCCACACAGACGCACGATCACGTGATCATACGGTATCCTGCAGCATCGAGTGCAGATGCCCTCGCCATCCAATGACAAGTTTCAGTAAAACCTCCACAATTTAAACCTCTGCCGCTCCGTAGTTTACATTACGCACAGTGTTTAAATGCTGCTAAGAAACCAGGATGAGTCAAAAGCGAAGGACCAGTTACCCCCTGAAGATTCAATGAAAGTATATTTGTCAAAAAAAAAAGTAGAAAATGACAAACTCGGAGTTTGCTCGTCTCCCTGACTACAGAGTGCTTGTCAGGTACTGCGATTCTTCATGTAATGATTCCTAAGTTTACACTGATGAACTGCTGCTTCATTGAAAATAATGATACAGAGAGCTCACAGCTCTTGGCTTGTTAGAGTACGCTCTCTGAAATAATGCTACGCCGCAGCTTTAACCCCCTTTATGGGCACAAGAAGCGGGCGTCACTGCTGGCAGTACACCTCCGCGAACCGCCCCACCCTCCTAACCGACAGCCAGGCCACCTGCCGGAGAGACGGGGTGATGCGAGCGCCGTCTGTCAGCGGTGAGTCAGGAGCCATCGCTCGTAATTCTGCACCCAGCCTGCACAGGCCCAGCCAGACCTCTCAGCCGCAAGCCTCGGCCAGGCGACTGGTCTCTAGGGGAGCCCAGGAGGTCCAGACCAGCCAGCAAATGCTTGTGGCCTGTTTAACCACTTACTTCAGCTCTTTGACCCAATAAGAAGTGAGATCACATACGATGCCATTCCAATGTCCTCAACCGAACTGCTGTGACGTCACAATCCCTGCCGGACGGTTCTAAAACTCAATTCCGAAACGGCTGTCCTAAATGGTTCAGTAAGGATGCGCACGATTGGTTTTTTAAAACAGCCAATAATAAAAATGTGGGCTGGACGACAGCAACCAGCTCTCATGGTTATTTAGAGTTGTGGCCCTGTGTGTAACATGCACCAGCAGCCAAAGACAAAAAAATAAACTGCAGATATAAAGAAGAGTGTGAACAGTCTCCATGTGGGACAGCACAGTTAGGCTGGGCGAGAGCTGGTCCCTGCCGTATGTCCTGGGTGCGTAGATCACAGCCGAGTCGCACACCCGAGAACGGGGGTGCCGTGTCCGTCCCACGCTTTTGTCTGGAGCTGAGGACAAAACCACCCCCCCCCCCCCCCATTCCGCACCCCCCAACGCAGGGCCGGCTCACAGGCAATCTGCACATACATATGCTAATACCCCGTCTCACAGGACCAGCCCCTCCCCCACTCCCAGGGAGGCGCATATCGCCGTTTCATCCAGGAATATCAGCTATAAAACACAGTCTGGCCAAACAAGAGGCCATAATACGCCAAAACCGGTCAAGGAATGAAATTATACCGAAGAAGTATCATTCTCCACTAAATCGGTGCAAACATGGCACTGATATGCCAAAATCTACACATCAAAGTTGATTATTCAATGATAGGTGCTTTGGCAATAAATAGTGCCCGCTGCAGCAATGCCACAGTTTCCTGAGAGAACTGCTGTGGCTCCCACAAAGTGTTGGAGGGCGTTTCTACAGGGGTACAAGAGGAACCTCTGAGATGCTCGGCAGTGGCCTTACGAAGCCGTATTACATAACAAATAAGCTGTGCTCTCATATTAAAGAGCACATTATAAGCTGAAGCAGCACTGCAGCGAGTGCTTGCCATGATAGCAGCGTCTGTTAGCCTAGTGATTCACACCCAATTCTACTAATCAACTCTCAGAGTGTCCGCTAAAAACCTTAATTAGCAGAATCAGGTGTGTAACTGATTGGCTGGAGTGAAAGGCAGCACCCACACCGGCCCTTTCTGGACTAGAGCCCCAGAGTTAATTGTCTCTCAGGCTGCAGTTTGCTGCCTCTATCCCCAGTTCCCTCTCTCACCTTCGATACCAGGGCTGGAATAAAGTGGAGATCAGGAGAGCTGCGGAGAAAACACCCATTTCTATTTTCCCTGCTGAAGCAAAAACATCAACACCATTCCCAGTTCAGCCAATGGCAGCTCAAGCAAACAGCATTCAGCCAATGAAAGCCCTAGAGCACAACATTAAGCTAATGGCAGCGCAAGAGCACAACATTCAGCCAACCGCAGCGCAGAACACAAAATTCAGCCAATGACAGCCCAAGAGCTTAGCATTCAGCCAATGGTAGCCCAAGATCACAACACTCAGCCAATGACAGCCCAAGAGCGCAACATTCAGCCAATGACAGCCCAAGAGCCAAGCATTCAGCCAATGACAGAGCAAGAGCACAAAATTCAGCCAATGGCAGCCCAAGACCTAAGCTTTTAGGTCATGATGGCCCAAGACCCAACATCTAGCCAATGGCTGTCTGAGTAGACACACTTGGCCCCTCCCTTTGGGGGTGAAAGGTGAATCACATGACTGCCGGAGTGGGCAAAGGTTTTGAGTGAGGTGGTGCTGCAATGGGAAAGTGTAGAATAAACACCCAGAGGTGTCAGGTCCACCGGTCATACTACAGGCACGAGGGGCGACAAACCAGCGCGTACGACCCAAAACACACATCAAATGACTAAAAGAAATAAGGAGAACACAACACAGGAAGTGGCAGAAAGGCCTTGAAATGAGATGATGTTTCTATATAGTCCCATTAATAAAGGAAGTCCCCCCCCCCACACACACACACACACACACACACACACACACACTACATTGCTGCTTTTGAATCTGGAGAGTAATCAAGTTATTAAACAAGGACATACAAAAGAAGCCGGATTTTTGAAAGTTTGAGCCCATCTACAAATGCGAAATACATAGACTGAAGGACCGCAGGGCCAGCAGGACTGAGGAGCGGAGGCGCTCAGAAAGAGAAAGAGCCAGAACTAAGAACTCGAGGACGAGGAACAGGACGGCAGGCTCAGCTCTCGCCCCGGCCTATACAAGAGGCGCAGACCAGCCTGCTGGTAACAGTGCTGTAAGAAAGGTGGTGTTTTACATGCGCAGCTCAGTAGGATTGGAGTGACGAGTGGGACATTCCAGGGACGGACATGGGGCTAGAGTTTGACGGCCGTTCTTCAGAAGGCAGAAGCAGAGATCGCTGCTGCCCTCCATCCTCCACAGCTAACAGGCCCATATATCAGAGGGGGCGGCGTCTCTGCATGACGGGCGCGGACTGGAGCGAATGAGGACAGCCTGGAGAGGGAGCACCACTGGGGTGTCCCTCCATACAGTGGCCCCCACAAAACTAAAGCCCGCCTCTTCTCCTGTCCCACCCCCCCACCCCCGGCCTCCAAAAGGTCAGTTCGTCCAATCACACACAGGGACTCCTCTTATATGCAAACTGCAGCAGCCGCACCACCCCTGCCACACACCTCGCGTCTCAAGTTCAGCTTTTTCACAAGTTGACGCAGGGAAATTCTTTTTTTCCCCCTGTCTCCCTGACCCTGAGGTCGCCCTCTTCATCTGATTGTTTTCTTAAAGGTTTCCCCCTCTAGAACCACCCCACCGCAGAGCGACACGGCCAGCAAACCGGTCTGAACCAGTTCTGGCACAGCTAGAGGAGGCCGGAGGGAGACAGAAGAGATGAGTGGGGTTTTTTTTTTGCCTCTAGCCAAAAAAATGAAGTATTTGGCGTCGAGTCAGCAGGTAGATGGAAAGAGAGGTAGAAAGAAGAGAGAGAGGGAGGGATAGAGAGGGGTAGAGGCGGAGGGGAAGAGCTGAAATAAGGGTAGGCTATGATACCGTCTCATCAAATGTCTGGACCTCTGCCAAGTTCATCTGTTAATGGACAGCCACCAACCCCCCCCCAGCCCAACGCCACCATCAGCCTCTCTCACACCCCTCCTGTCTCCCTCTCTCCCTCTCTCTCTCTTTCTCTCTCAGCTGGCCATAGATTATTCCTGCGCCTTTCCCTCTCTATTCAAGATAAACAAAGTGCTCCAAGTTCGGGGCACACCCTGGGACCCCTGACAGGGCCATCTATCATCCTGTCCTGCAGCACCGGCCCAGACTCACCGAGGCTCTGCAGTCCAGCTTTCAGTCTGCGCTCCTGTCTCCTAAACGCTGCTGCCGCCATTTTACAGAGCCTTCTCACACACACACACACACACACTCAAACATACACGCTCAAACATACACACACACACACACACACACACACACACACACATGTGCTCAAACACACACACACACACACACACACACACACACACACACACACACATGCGCTCAAACATACACACACAAACACACACACACACACACACACTCAAACATACACACACAAACACACGCAAACATACTCACACACACAAACTGAAACACACACACTGGCACACACACACAAACACATAAACTGAAACACACACGCACAGGCGCGCACACACCCTCACACAAACTGAAACACACACACACACACACACACACACTCCACCAGCCTGTCCACACAACCCCTCACACATTCTGCACCATCCTAACTACACAACCCCACACATACTCTCCACCAGCCTGCCTACACATCCTAAGAGAACTGACACCGCTCACAGATGTGGAGTGCTGGGAGTTGTAGTTTGGAGAATATGACTATATCTGCACATGAAGCTTTGGACAAACTACAGAGAGCAGAGAGCTCCAGAGAAGCAAAGCCCAGCCTGGCCTCGGCTCACCCAGACTCACAGCAGAGACTCCGATGGAGTGACTCAAAGCAACGAAGGGAAAAGAACCAGAGGAAAAAAGCAAGGAAAGAGGGAGAGGTGGAAATGGGCAGAGAAGAGTTGTGTCCTCACTGCGTGTGGTTTTGGAAGCAGGGCTGGTTTTCGTTGACATATTTTTTCCTGTCACTACTCGGCACGTTCAGGATTCCTCGCCGAGCGAGAGCTTGGAATTCTGATACAGCCTGGAATGATTTAGACTTTAGAGAGGCGATCATGAGAGTGCACGTGTGCAGGGGAGACATGGTGACAGTACGGTACTGAGCTCCACGGCCACACAACTCACCAACCTAAACCCTCAACCAAACCAGGTCCTCCAGCATGAGCCGGGGACAGGCAACTGCACACATCATTATTGTGCATCATGATGATGATGATGATTATTATTATTATTGTAATTGTTGTTAATATAATAATTATTATTATCATTATTATTATTAGTAGTAGTGGTAGTAGTATTGCGAGGCACAATATATTTTAGATTGCATAGAGCAAAAACCAGCAAGAAAAAAATTTAGCAAATGATGTTTCCCCAACAGACATGCATATATATCATACACATGCACACAAACATACACACAAATATGCAGTCACACACATGCAAACACATACACATACTCAGTAGACTAGTGGTGGTGCTCTGTGTACAGTAAACACAGGCAAGCATAAGCAAGCCAACACAGCCTTCCCCTCCCTATTCATGAGCACAGGGGACTTCTTTCTGTGGAGCTACACAAACCCAGCCCCTCTCCTAACCAACACGCGCCTCTAGCAGGATCAAAATATCCACTTTCCTTTTTGTTTAGCTCTTTTGTGCCTTGTGGCTTGGAGAGAGAGAGAGAGAGAGAGAGGTGTATTTCTCTGCTCAGTTGATCCAGAGCAGGTTAATCAGCCCGCAGCTCAGTGGGGTCCTGCTGACTGAGGTCTCGGAGCAGAGCTGCCACCAGAATATAACTTTTTCAGCTGGACGTCTTTACCACTGAGGAGGGCCAGAGCATCACCATCTCTACAGCCATTCTGGACCAATGAATTATCCAATAGATTTAATCATATCTTACTAAACCAATTACATCAAGAAAATGATAGCAGCACTGAATCAATTATTCACTACTTTGGACAGAGACCAGGGGCTGGGAAGTCAGAAAGGGCAGAGTACAGGTGCACACACACACACACACACACACACACACACACACACACGCACATATGCACATACACACACATACACACACACACGCACATATGCACATACACACACATACACACACACACGCACATATGCACATACACACACACACACACACACACACACACATATGCACATACACAGATACACATATACACACACACACACACACACACACACACACACACACACACACACACACATATGCACATACACAGACACACACACATATACACATATACACACACACGCACACATGGACACACACACACACACACGCACACATATGCACACACACACACACTCACACTCTCTCAAATAAGCACAAAAAAATACCTCCGGATCTTATAGATGCGCTCCATCAGTTCATCTTACTGCCTAAAAAGTTCAGGCGCTTAATAATTTATCTGCTCTCTGGATACAGTTTCCCAGCTGAATATTAAGAGCTTTGAAGCATGTTTGAGCCAGGCACGGGCGGGCGGGGAGACCCGGGACAGAGGGGGTCTGCACTCCCCACCGCCCCCGATTAGAGGCAGAGAACGCATTCCCGCCCCTAACACCTCGCCAACATTTCCACTGGAGAACAATTTTTAACTTATAACGACTTATTCTGCTGTCATTAACGATTCCTTTTCATCGCAATGTAGGTCTCCGCGCCCCCTCAAAACATTCGCAGAAACCGAAAATAAAAAAGACAACTGCAAAACCAAGAGGGAAAAATCAACACCCCTTGTGGAAAGCCTCATATTTTATTCTTTTTTGTTTTGTTGTGTTTTAATTGTCCGAGCTCATTAATATCACTCGCTAGCGTATTTATTTGATTGACTTATGCTCTTTTGATAACGGTTTTCCGAAACACATTTTCTGTCACTCTGTCCGTAAAAAAACAAATTAAATAATATTAGCATTTTTATTTTCCCAGAGAGAATATCCAACACAAGGAAAGCGGTTCTGCTTTGTCAGTGTGCGCGCGTTTACGCGTGTGTTTGTGTGCGAGCCCAAATAACATTCTGATGTGAGCAGGAGTCTATACGACTGCAGCTTCCGTTAAATAACGACAGAACTGGGTGAAAATGACAGGCCGCATCTGTTCCCATCTCACAGTGCTCTCAGTCACTCGCAGGCCTTCTGAAAACTCTTATAAATAAACTTACGAAACCACCGGTAAGCAACAGCAGAAATAAGAGCATTCTGCGCACGACTTCTGATTGGGCAAAGTTGAGTGTTTTTGTGTGAGCTTTTTTTCTGCGTGAGTATTGACGATGAGTGATTTGGCACTGCGTCCGTGCCACGTTGTTTGCAAAATGAAGAAAATTTGACTTACTGTATATGTCGGATCTGTGGGTGAGGCCTCAGTCATTTGGATTTAAGATCACTTGCAGCGTTTAAATTTCAGCCAGTGCCTTTCAGCGTGACTTTACCAGCAATGTGCTTCCTTTACCTTTTCTTAACATATGGACATGCCCAAGCACGCACGCACGCACGCACACACACACACACACACACACACACACACACAGCTTTTTATGCAGAAAGCTGACAGTGCTGATGTATTCGGAATGCTCATGGTAATAGGCCAATCAAAAATGCAAAACAATTGGCAATTACTGAGAGGACCTAATGGTCATTAGAATTTACAACTAGGTAATGAACTAAAGTCTGCCCACACCATGCATATTCATAAAGCAATTTAAGCTTTGAAGATTAAAGAAGTGCTTTAAATTCAAATGAGCCCAAGCAAATTATCAGTAAGACTCAGTCAGGAAGTGGAGGATTTTTTCATGCGCGTGTGTGAATTTGCAGCTTTGTCTTTAGGTTTTTTAATATGCATGTAGTAGGGAAATTCCACCCCAGCCCATAATGCACCTGGCTCACCGCCAGGCTTGTGATGCCAAAAAAAAAAAAAAAAAAAAAAAAAAGAGAGAGAGAGACAAAAATACGATTTTTTTAAACTTGAATTGGGTACAATTTCAGATGTGTTTTTCTAAGAAACGGGCTCCTTACATTGTTGTCTTCAAACCCTTCTTTTTCTTCTTCTTAATAATAAAATAATAATTATAAAAATAAATAATAATAATTATTATTATTTTTATTATTATTATTATTATTGTTATTACAATTTTATTTTATTTATTTTTATTATAAGTTGATGTAATAGCAGTAACAGTAGTAGTATGTTTCATTGCACAACGAAGCTTAAAAGCCCAGAAGACACCATTTGTAAAAAAGAGCTTCTAGATGGATAGCAGAATTCCTTTAAAAGGATATCATTTTTCTTGACTCTCATTGCTGACGGATGCCAACTGAAGAACAGACGCACATATGCACACAGACACACAAGCCAATCGCTTGCGAGCTGAAGATTCGAAAGATGAAACAATAATTTTCTAAGATTTTTATAAAATATATGATCTTCTGGGTCATATTTGTGGTTTTAATTCACAGTTTGTTTTTTTCCTAATGCCATTTTATCCCATTTTTATGCTGTATTTCAGTTAGATTCTATTTCCCATTGTTTAAAACTGAAATGTTTAGCTGTTTTGCACTGTTCACTGCTCTCATCTGTTTTCTCAGACTATGAAGCACTAGAGGCAGCAACTTGTTGCATGAAAATTTAAATAAAATACTTATTATTATAATTTTTTTGCCATAACATCAGATAACATGATAGGGGTGAGAGCAGGAGTAGCGCAGTGCAGACTGCAGCAGGGTGTGCAGGCTATTTTGAGGGAGTTTTTGCATAAGAAGGAAGCAAACATGCATGTGATTTTCTGCCCTCTGTCACTGGGCTCTGTAGCAGCTACAGCTGTGTGCGAGGACCTCACTGCCTTCCGCACGCGTCTAAAAATAAAGCAATTAACTCATTGGCAGGCCGAGATGATGCAGGCTGGCGAGGATGCCCCGTGCCTGGATCTCCAGCGGGTCCCGAGCAGCCCGCTTGCGCTCGGCCTGACGGGACAGTCCTCTCTCCGAGCGAGAGGGCCTGTCCCTCACCGCCTGAAACAGAGGTGCCGCGAGACAAGGCGCCCATCACAGGTGCCTGACTAAAAAAAAAACAAGCGAGGGCCTGTTGTGCTAGCACTGCTTCCCACTGCAGATGTGTACCAGCAGCTCCTGCTAAAACTCCGTGGAAACCCTTGAAGCGAGCCCTTTCACTCCCTCCTATCGTGAGTCACGGCACGCATGCGCGAGCGACGCTATGCACTAAGCACGTGCAGCTGATTTCACGCACGCAAGCGTATGCAGAGAGAGCAGCCCTGAGGCAGTGTAGAGTGACGGTCTCTCTCATCCCTAACACAGGGGCCACAGCGTTTCAGGGGTCACTCTAAAGGCACAGTGAGCAGCAGTACACAGAGTCACACACTGCTCCTGCTCAGCTCAGTCCACACACAGGGCCACACACTGATCCTGCTCAGCACAGTCCACACAGAGCCACACACTGCTCCTGCTCAGCACAGTCCACACAGAGCCACACACTGCTCCAGCTCAGCACAGTCCACACAGGGCCACACACTGCTCCTGCTCAGCACAGTCCACAGATCCACATACTGCTCCTGCTCAGCAAAGTCCACACAGATCCACACACTGCTCCTGCTCAGCACAGTCCACACAGGGCCACACACTGCTCCAGCTCAGCACAGTCCACACAGAGCCACACACTGCTCCTGCTCAGCACAGTCCACACAGGGCCACACACTGCTCCTGCTCAGCACAGTCCATACAGAGCCACACACTGCTCCTGCTCAGCACAGTCCATACAGAGCCACACACTGCTCCTGCTCAGCACAGTCCATACAGAGCCACACACTGCTCCTGCTCAGCACAGTCCATACAAAGCCACACACTGCTCCAGCTAAGCACAGTCCATACAGATCCACACACTGCTCCTGCTCAGCACAGTCCATACAGAGCCACACACTGCTCCTGCTCAGCATCACACACAGCACAGTCCACTGCTCCTGCTCACACAGAGCCACACACTGCCACACACTCCTGCTCAGCACAGTCCATACAGATCCACACACTGCTCCTGCTCAGCACAGTCCACACAGATCCACACACTGCTCCTGCTCAGCACAGTCCACACAGGGCCACAGTCCACAGTCCACACAGAGCCACACACTGCTCCTGCTCAGCACAGTCCACACAGGGCCACACACTGCTCCTGCTCAGCACAGTCCATACAGAGCCACACACTGCTCCTGCTCAGCACAGTCCACACAGATCCACACACTGCTCCTGCTCAGCACAGTCCACACAGAGCCACACACTGCTCCTGCTCAGCACAGTCCATACAGATCCACACACTGCTCCTGCTCAGCACAGTCCATACAGATCCACACACTGCTCCTGCTCAGCACAGTCCATACAGAGCCACACACTGCTCCAGCTCAGCACAGTCCATACAGAGCCACACACTGCTCCTGCTCAGCTGCTCAGCACAGCTCCAGTCCACAGGGCCACACACTGCTCCTGCTCAGCACAGTCCACACAGAGCCACACACTGCTCCAGCTCAGCACAGTCACACTGCTCCTGCTCAGCACAGTCCATACAGAGCCACACACTGCTCCTGCTCAGCACAGTCCACACAGAGCCACACACTGCTCCAGCTCAGCACAGTCCATACAGAGCCACACACTGCTCCTGCTCAGCACAGTCCACACAGAGCCACACACTGCTCCAGCTCAGCACAGTCCACACAGAGCCACACACTGCTCCACAGTGCTCAGCACAGTCAGCCACAGAGCCACACACTGCTCCTGCTCAGCACAGTCCACACAGAGCCACACACTGCTCCTGCTCAGCACAGTCCACACAGTCCACACACTGCTCCTGCTCAGCACAGTCCCACAGAGCCACACACTGCTCCTGCTCAGCACAGTCCACACAGGGTCCACACACTGCTCCTGCTCAGCACAGTCCACACAGAGCCACACACTGCTCCTGCTCAGCACAGTCCACACAGATCCACACACTGCTCCTGCTCAGCACAGTCCCACACACACTGCTCCTGCTCAGCACAGTCCAAACAGGGCCACACACTGCGCCTGCTCAGCACAGTCCACACAGAGCCACACACTGCTCCTGCTCAGCACAGTCCACAAATCCACACACTGCTCCTGCTCAGCACAGTCCACACAGAGCCACACACTGCTCCTGCTCAGCACAGTCCACAAATCCACACACTGCTCCTGCTCAGCACAGTCCACACAGAGCCACACACTGCTCCTGCTCAGCACAGTCCACACAGATCCACACACTGCTCCTGCTCAGCACAGTCCACACAGAGCCACACACTGCTCCTGCTCAGCACAGTCCACACAGAGCCACACACTGCTCCTGCTCAGCACAGTCCACACAGAGCCACACACTGCTCCTGCTCAGCACAGTCCACAGATCCACACACTGCTCCTGCTCAGCACAGTCCACACAGAGCCACACACTGCTCCTGCTCAGCACAGTCCACACAGAGCCACACACTGCTCCAGCTCAGCACAGTCCACACAGAGCCACACACTGCTCCTGCTCAGCACAGTCCACAAATCCACACACTGCTCCTGCTCAGCACAGTCCACACAGAGCCACACACTGCTCCTGCTCAGCACAGTCCACACAGAGCCACACACTGCTCCTGCTCAGCACAGTCCACACAGATCCACACACTGCTCCTGCTCAGCACAGTCCACACAGATCCACACACTGCTCCTGCTCAGCACAGTCCACAGATCCACACACTGCTCCTGCTCAGCACAGTCCACACAGATCCACACACTGCTCCTGCTCAGCACAGTCCACACAGAGCCACACACTGCTCCTGCTCAGCACAGTCCACACAGATCCACACACTGCTCCTGCTCAGCACAGTCCACAGATCCACACACTGCTCCTGCTCAGCACAGTCCACACAGATCCACACACTGCTCCTGCTCAGCACAGTCCACACAGATCCACACTGCCTGCTCCTGCTCAGCACAGTCCACACAGAGCCACACACTGCTCCTGCTCAGCACAGTCCACACAGAGCCACACACTGCTCCTGCTCAGCACAGTCCACAAATCCACACACTGCTCCTGCTCAGCACAGTCCACACAGATCCACACACTGCTCCTGCTCAGCACAGTCCACACAGAGCCACACACTGCTCCAGCTCAGCACAGTCCACACAGATCCACACACTGCTCCTGCTCAGCACAGTCCACACAGAGCCACACACTGCTCCTGCTCAGCACAGTCCACACAGAGCCACACACTGCTCCTGCTCAGCACAGTCCACACAGAGCCACACACTGCTCCTGCTCAGCACAGTCCCACAGAGATCCACACACTGCTCCTGCTCAGCACAGTCCATACAGAGCCACACACTGCTCCTGCTCAGCACAGTCCACACAGAGCCACACACTGCTCCTGCTCAGCACAGTCCATACAGAGCCACACACTGCTCCTGCTCAGCACAGTCCATACAGAGCCACACACTGCTCCTGCTCAGCACAGTCCATACAGAGCCACACACTGCTCCGGCTCAGCACAGTCCACACAGAGCCACACACTGCTCCAGCTCAGCACAGTCCATACAGAGCCACACACTGCTCCAGCTCAGCACAGTCCATACAGATCCACACACTGCTCCTGCTCAGCACAGTCCATACAGAGCCACACACTGCTCCAGCTCAGCACAGTCCATACAGAGCCACACACTGCTCCTGCTCAGCACAGTCCACACACAGAGCCACACACTGCTCCTGCTCAGCACAGTCCACACAGAGCCACACACTGCTCCTGCTCAGCACAGTCCACACAGAGCCACACACTGCTCCAGCTCAGCACAGTCCACACAGAGCCACACACTGCTCCTGCTCAGCACAGTCCACACAGAGCCACACACTGCTCCTGCTCAGCACAGTCCCACAGATCCCACACACTGCTCCTGCTCAGCACAGTCCACACAGAGCCACACACTGCTCCTGCTCAGCACAGTCCACACAGAGCCACACACTGCTCCAGCTCAGCACAGTCCATACAGATCACACACAGTCCACACACAGTCAGCCACACACTGCTCCAGCTCACAGTCCATACAGATCCACACACTGCTCCAGCTCAGCACAGTCCATACAGATCCACACACTGCTCCTGCTCAGCACAGTCCACACAGAGCCACACACTGCTCCTGCTCAACACAGTCCACAGATCCACACACTGCTCCTGCTCAGCACAGTCCACAGATCCACACACTGCTCCTGCTCAGCACAGTCCACAGATCCACACACTGCTCCTGCTCAGCACAGTCCACACAGAGCCACACACTACTCCTGCTCAGCGCAGTCCACACAGAGCCACACACTGCTCCTGCTCAGCAGAGTCCACACAGAGCCACACACTGCTCCTGCTCAGCACAGTCCCCAGATCCACACACTGCTCTTGCTCAGCAGAGTCCACACAGGGCCACACACTGCTCCTGCTCAGCACAGTCCACAGATCCACACACTGCTCCTGCTCAGCACAGTCCACAGATCCACACACTGCTCCTGCTCAGCACAGTCCACACAGATCCACACACTGCTCCTGCTCAGCACAGTCCACACAGAGCCACACACTGCTCCTGCTCAGCACAGTCCACACTGATCCACACACTGCTCCTGCTCAGCACAGTCCACACTGATCCACACACTGCTCCTGCTCAGCACATTCCACAGATCCACACACTGCTCCTGCTCAGCACAGTCCACACACAGACCCACATACTGCCCCTGCTCAGCACAGTCCACACAGGGCCATATACTAGGCATACTGTAGAGTACACTGCCCCTATGGTGAGTCATTGTACCCCTGAAGGGATAACGAGGATAACTCTTGTTTATTAAGAGTGAGTAAGGAGCAGAAGAGTGTAGATGCAGAGAGGAGCAGGGACTTGAGCTGGGCTGTAACACAGGGATCTATGGATTAACCAGCTATTTACATCCTGTAGGTAACTGAATATCTAAAGCACTCGCACTCTGTCTGGTGGAGCTGAGAGAGCAAGACCAATAAGAGTGTGTGTGTGTGCGTGTGTGTGTGTGTCTGTGTGAGAGAGAGAGAGTGTGCATGTGTGTGAGTGTGTGTGCTTGTGTGTGTGTGTGTGTGTGTGTGTGTGTGTGTGTGAGTGTGTGTGTGTGCACGTGTGTGTGTGTGTGTGTGCGTTTGTATGAGTGTATGTGTGTTTGTATGAGTGCGTGTGTGCGCGCGTGTGTGAGTGAGTGTGTGTGTTTGTGCGTTTGTATGCATGTGGGTGTGTGTGTGTATGATGTGTGTGTGTGTGTGTGTACACGTGTGCGCATTTGTGATGGCACACTTGTAAGGGCAAACAGGCGGTAGCCACACACATAAATTCATACATGAACTCATTAACATCAAGACTCTATGCACACACACACATATAGACAACACATGAACACAGGCACACAACTGCCCACAAACACATA
The DNA here is from genome assembly GCA_029692085.1 of Gymnothorax javanicus. Classification (NCBI taxonomy): domain Eukaryota; kingdom Metazoa; phylum Chordata; class Actinopteri; order Anguilliformes; family Muraenidae; genus Gymnothorax; species Gymnothorax javanicus. The sequence continues at coordinate 8,285,907 of CM056208.1, read as the reverse complement.
CATGCTCCATGTACAGGCCTGCATGAATGCACACATGATCTAATACGCATTGATCCACACACACGCACACACGCGCACACACAGGCACACACACACACAAGCATACCATGAACACAAGTCCATATAAAACCATCCACAGCACCTCTGTCATTCCTGCTGTTTGTAAAATGCCAGTCTGTAATCCAGAAGGATTTATAAATAAGCTTTGTCGTATATAAACATTTTATAGACACGTTTTATAAAGCACCAACATAATTTGAAAGCAGCGGGGTGACATGGGCATGGTGGTCAGTGGAGTTCAGGGTGGCACAAATTCACATTTTCAACAAGCGAAGGCAGTTCTTAAATTATTTATAAAAACGCAGGACCTATTCCTCCAAAAATAAAAGGAAAAATTCGGCATAAACACATCCACGGATCGCACAACACAACGGCAACCATTCGAAAATTCGCCAAAATCTCAGCTACTTGCCACTTAGAGTGCCATTTTGGGGCGAATACTATAAAGCAACGGAAAAAGAATTGAATCCAGTCATATAAATTCTTTAAAAAATATATATCCCAAAGAACAGCACGAGGCGGGAAAACGCGGACCTTTTTAAATTTCTTTCCACTGTCCTAAACCGTTTTACATATTCATGCAGCCGATTATTTCAGACTCGTTTTTTTCCCCAAAATCGGTGGAGAGGCGAGAATACTGACGCACCGCACGCCCACGAGTTTGCATCCCTCCCACCGGGCGAAGACGGTATTTGAAGGGGAGGGGTACCTAATGGTGGGGGCTTCTGTAGAGGAGGAGGCGGCATGCCAGGGAAGGGACTGTTGGGTGCTAAATACCTTTGTTCCAGCAAAGCGCGATTTAATCAATTTCAGACTCCAGAAGCATACGCGGCCGCTCTCTGTCCAGTGGTCCCAAAAAAGAAGAGCTACCTCACTTCTGGTGTTTCTGGCTTTCAAGTCTAGTATTTGGTAGACATGTTTCCACATGAATATGGACATCCCCGCTTTCAAAAGCAAGGCCTCATAATGTGCTCTGACAAAGAACCTCGCAAAAAGGGAGAAGTCTAATTTGAAAATTATTTTTCTTTCTTTCTTTCCACAAGCCCTCGTTTTACAAGGAACACAAGGACTGGCACACAAAATATATCCAGCAATGTTCCGGTTTAAAATGAAAGTTAAATAGAAAAGAAAATAATATGAAAAGCGCAATTTTGCTTTATAAACTGCTGCTCAGAATAGTCCTCATATAAATAATCCACTCAAAACGTACGCGAAGACTGTGTCATTCACTCACGAATTGATGGCTTTCACATCGGCTAAGCAGAAATGTGCGGTATGAAAGCCCAAACAGGCACATAACAGGCACATACTCTGCGAGCGCCGGGCATGCCGCGACTGACACTAACGAGTAAAGGTTTCAAACGGAACTACAAATTATCGGGAAAATCTGCATAAAGCGCAGGGCGACTGAATTTGACGGAGACCTCGAGCATCGGAATGGGCTCCTGCAATTCGATCCGCGAGACAAAGGGAAGCGCAGAGCGGGTGCAGCTGGCACGCGCCCCTACGTCCTCATCCTCGCCCCTCCTCAAAAAAGACGGAACCTGACCGACAGCCCACAGACAAAACAATCCGGCTCAGCATCTCCATTTGAGGTTTGGGTGTCATTAAAAAAAAACAAAAACGAAAAACAGAAAGACGTGAACCGCCGACAGGAGCGAAACAGGCAAGGAGCAGTGAGGCCTGTCTGTCACGCAGAAGCAAAACACGCGGAACCAGCTCAGGTATTCCCTACAGCCACAGGCACAGCACGAATGGACTGCTCTACGTTTTTAGAAAACTATTTCAATGATTATATGAATAGAAAAATTGAATGGACCATCTGGTATCTACACTTATAAAGTCGTGCTGGGAAGAACACGAAAACGGCCACGTGGCCTTGCAGGCTTGGTGTGAGGGGGCTTTGGATTTTGTTTTTGAGTGTAAAGAAAATGTTACAAGCGCGGAACCCAGTTGGCATTTGAACGTTTATTTAATGTTGAATCATCGTCATGTGCCCGTGTTGAATCACTTGAATGTTGATTCGATTTTGAAAGGTGAATCAACGTTGAACTTACAGCGTGATGACAACGTCTTATTTTTCAACATATGCCAACGTTGAATCAAAAATAATTTTTGGGGTGATTTTGAAAATTGAATCAATGTTGAAATCACATTTCAGTATTTTTTTAGACATTATTTTTATGTCAGTTCATCTTTATTGAACAGTCACAGGAGAGAGAGACAGGTAAAAGAGGGGGGTTGACATGCAGCAAATGGCCTGAGGTCAGATTTGAGCCCAGGCAGCTGTGGTGAGACCTCAGCCTAAATGCATGTGGCACATGCTCTACCAGGTGAGCTACCCGGACATTTCCAGATTAAAAAATTAGTAATTTATCAACACTTATTCAACCAGTTTACATTCAACATTGTTTTGATGATAAAATTATGTTTGCTCTTCAACGGACATATTTACATAAGTTAGAATTTATTGATGGTTGAAGACATTATGTTGATTCAATATACAAGTTATTCAAAGTTGACATTTTAACGTTGAATCAGTAGTAATTTTTCGACTCTTCTTCAACCAGTCAGTGTTCAACGTTGTTTCGATGTTGAAATCACAGTTTTTTCTTTAACTGACATTATTTCAACAACATTTAAACGTTGAAGGTTGGTTGTTTGCTAGCTGGGAAGGTTCAAAACACACATGTAACATCTAAACAGTTTTTACGTCTCACTGAAGCACTAGCACTTGTAGTGGCAAGTTAAAAACGCAGACTGTGACGCATCTCCAAGCGTCTTTAACATCAACTTGACGTACACTGTTTGAGTTTGGGGCCGTATCGATAACCCGTATTTGTCTGGCTATATTGACTTAAATTACCATACCTTCCTGGACCGATGATGAATATTCAAGCATCTTTGCTTGTACAATAATATAAATGCTTTTCTCTGATTCTACAAATGCAGTATAGCTCTAAGAGTTTGGTGACCTAAAACTATATTTAAAATGAATCATAAATACAAGCAATTCAGACGTATATAATCAGGTGATGTTTGCTGGCAAATTGTGCGCTGAGGCATTATATTGATAGATCCCACAACTATGAGCACAGCATCCATCCAAAATGAGTCTTTCAATTTAAGCTTTTATCAACAGCTGCCAACTACCATCAAAGAAATCTTCTCACTTGGGAACACAAATGCGCGCACACACACTCGCACACGCACGGACTCACAACAGTAGATGCACAGGCACACAGCTGTGCTCCCACTGGGATGGTCAAGAGCAGCATGCACCTGTCCTCTCTGAAAGTTGCATTTGGATATTAAATAAGGCTGCTGCGGCCAAACCTACTTTTTGTGTGTGTTTCAGTCATTGCTATAGCCTCTCTACGTTAAGAGCACAATTACCTGCACGGCCACTCAGTTATTACACGGCGGTAGAGGCAAACACACTGGGCTGGTGAGATGCTTCCTCAGTACAACTATTTTGAAGTTAACAAGCACTGAGGAAGCAATTATCTCTTTAAGCGCCGGGCGATTAAAAACATGTAGAGTTAAGAAAAAGCGGAAGCTGAACAATGCAATGAAAATGAGGACAAATTCACCATCCATCCTCGTAGCGGAGTGATATTAGGACATGCGCGCGTGTCTCTGCCAGCCTACAGCAGAGTGTAATAGATTCAATATTAATTGGGTGATGGCCGACTTTTGCGTTGACAATTGCAACCACAGCAGTATGGAGCAAAGGAAGGAGGGGAGGACAGAATGATTGACAGAGAAAGAGAGCTAGAAGAGAGCGAGCGAGAGACCTATAGAGAGAAAGTGAGAGACATAGCGCCTCTGAGCCTCTAAAACAAAACTCGACAAAGGCGTTAAAAAAAAAAAACAATTATCGGCACAGAGGCTCGTTAAGCTCTGTGGCTGTGTTAGACTCAGCTGAACGGCCAGTCTATTTCAGGACATTCGTAATTTTAAAAGGGCCGCCGCAGCGGTAGACGTCTTGAAAAATTGTTTGTTATGTAAATGCAAGTCCATTGTTCGAGCCAGAACGCATTATTACGGCCGCTAAAAATTCCATCTGTCATTTGGGCCGATTTCTGGAAGTTTCAAACGGGAAAGCGAATAGTTCTCAGTTTTTCCATGAAAAAGCACACAAAGGGAATTCTAAATCTGTCACTGTGACACAATCGACGAATGAAATTAAGTGGCTACTGGGTATAACCAGACTATGTCATTTATAAGATTCCAGAGAATCTCAATTTGACTATTTAATGAAAACAGCAAGGTCTCATTCAGATACACTCAGAAGGGACATGGCGGGGGGGGCTGTAGAGTCGGATAGCCCCCGTGTCCCAGGGCCTCCCAGCCCAGCACATGACCATGAGAGCCCCTCACTGCTCCAGCCAGACAGCACCTGCCTGTCATCTTGCTCAAAGGGACAGAGCTGCGTGTGAACGGGACGCACATGATCCACACCTTACCCTCCATATTTGGCCCTTAGAGCCCGTCCAGGAACCAATCCTTCCCCTCTTTTGCTATTGACCACTGTTCCAACAGTAACCACATTCTAGGAGCACCTCATACCATTCCCAATCTTAAAACAACAGCTGCCACAGCAAAACTAAATACTACTAATACTACTACTACTACTACTACTACTAATAATAATAATAATAATAATAATAATATTAATTTCATTGCTGCATTGTTAGCACACGCTGTAAATTGTAAATGATTTATTATTTTCATTGTCATTGATAGTAACAATACAGCAATTTCATGTCCTTTCTCTTTCTGGTTGCTTGGAGGTTATGAAGGAAACAGTTAGGACTCGAGCTGATGACTGGCCTGTACAGCAGAGACTGGATTGTCTTGAATGCAGAAGCATCTCTCAACCCCTCACAACCTTCCCTCTGATCCATATTTACACATGAAGAACAATACAGAGCATTACGGAGCGCTGCTGACAGAGGGGCAGTGAGAGACGAGCCTGACGACAAGCCACTGAGGATCATCTCATTTCTGTAACTGACCACGCACACGTGTTAAATCAAGTTAGGGGCTGGAACATAGATTTCTGCCACTGCTGAATTGTTTTAATAAAGAAACAACAAACCGTAATACCAGCGACCCAAAGCTCCCAGCCAAACCTTTCTACATTATAATGCAAATGAGTTTAATAACCCATTTTAGCAGCTGACAGAGGCGAGACGCGCGTGTGTGTGATGGAAAGCGGGGATAAATAGGTTGTATAATTTGCGCTGAATATGCAGCAGCTTCTTTAAAACAAAGCGGGTTAACCAGACAAACGCGACCCCAGTTAGCGGCAGCGGCGATTAAGCAGGAGTTAACGGAAGCGAGCGTCAGCGTTTGGCTCGAGAAAATGAGTGCAGCACATGTCCGCACATTCACATCTGCTGAAGTGTCCGTCACTGCCTGCCTGCCCGTCGCAGAACGATGCGGAAAAACACTTCAGTCCGCGCGATCTCAATAAGTAGCAATTATCTCCGCGGCAAAGGTCAAGTATGGAAACATTTCTGACCAGGTCGATGCAGCCCAAGGACTCCATAGAACAGGAATTTGAGGCAGATAGTGCCGTAAACAAAAGAAAAAGCCGCACACCAATCCACAGCGCGCACTTATCTCCAAACCAGGAAAAGGAATTGGCCATTAGAACGTTCTACATGCGCCATGTGTGGCTGGAGATGTGGCTACCTTCAGTCAAGCTTTAACCACCTGCATTCCACAAATTTTTTCAGTTGTTCATGGCAACATGATAAACAGGAGTTACTTAGCATCCGTTTAACTGCACTTCCTGTTTCAGAGGAGTTCATTCAAAGCAGAAAGCTGACCACCACCTGCTCTTCCTAATGCCAAATGTGGGGAAAAAAACACATTTATTATTTGCTGCATTACAATGCTTCAGAATCTTTTAACTGAACGACTTCATCAAAGACAAAATATAACTGAATGCCTTGCCTTACTTTTCAATATATTTCAGCAAGAAAGTGAAAATGTATATTCTGTATGGATTAGATGCGGTCAGGGGAAACCACAAAGAAATCAACATGCCTCTGCCGAGGTCCACATCTGAGTATCCCGCCAGTATCAGGGCTTTCGTCTCATCGTCATGAATGAGCTGGCAACCCCCCTCCGACCGACAAAGAACCAACCATCAACCTCAAATCCAAACAACAGCTCTCTTTTATCCTGTCAGTGTGTTTAAGCATGATCATCTCACACACTCTGTCTCAGTCTACCTCTCTGGCCGGGGCCAGTTACAAATGGCAAGTTAAAGTAATCAGTGTCGCAGCCATTGGGCTACATTTGATTACTGTAGAAAAAAAAACACGCTGTCAGTGTTTATAGATCCTGAGACGACTGCTGTGCTGGATTCACCACTTAACGTCTTCACTTTGAAGACGGACCGGCGTGTAACTAAAGCCCCTTTTCCCAAGGCAGAATGAGAGAATGCTGAATTAACTTCAAGTAGACAGTAAGTTCACTGCTCACAACACGGACCTCAGCTATAGATGATGATAAATGGCCTTATATGTGACAAGAAGTTTGCATCATCCATTCCTTACACTCTGATTTGGCATATCTGGAAGTTATCTGGAAGTATTCTTGCACCTTTTCTGTGATATATATGCCTGTTCACACTGATGGTAGCCAGAAAAGCCTCGTGAAATGGAGCTGACAAGATGGCGTCCCCAGATTCCCATCCAAGGCAACCAACCCCCACAGAGAGATGTCATGCACATTAGCGTCCCACGTGCACGCTCAAATCAGAGAGTGAAGTGTGCGCAAGTGAGCACATTAATGCAGGCGTTTGCAAGACACAAGATGCGACTTCTTGTCTGCATACTGCCTGTGCCTGAGTGTGTGTTTGAGCGTGGGTAGCATATTTGGTTCATATTTGAGGGATATTGTTTTTTTTTTTCAGTTGTTGTGGTTTGGTTACCTGTAATGGTCTCCTGTTTTGGGCAAATTCCTCGGGAGGACGTCGATAAACAATCATCATCCTCCGGCGTGACCTGTACGCCCACCTCCACGGGATTGGAGGCCCTCCGAAGGTGGCCACGCGAGGGCGAAACCGACGGCGGTTTATCCACAGCTTTGTCCGCGCACAAACTGCCATTACACTGCTTCCGTTTGTGCTCAATAAAAACCAGGATATCCCCCAGAGGGAAGTTCATCTGACACTGGCCACAGGTGAGCAGGTCCTGTTCCGCTTCTGGAGGCACCTGCACCAGCTCGCGCTGCTCCTCCGGGAGAACGGCGACCAGCGGCTCGGCTGCGAGGGGCGGGGACAGCAGGGAGGAAGGCCGTCAGAGAGAGGGAGAGAGAGAGACAGGGGAAAAACATCAGCTCGAAATGTTCCACTGACCAGCACACAGAGTGAAGACGGCCAGGACATTCATGCAATTTTATTGGCTTTTGCGCGTATTTTACATTTAAATGACGGGTTTCTTCTGCTTTCTTAAACAGAAGTCTCGCAAAAGGACTGAATCAAAAGTTTGGTAAAACATAAGGCTGTTTTCTGCGGTTGTGCTGTTTGCTTTTGCTGTCAACAATGGCATTTTACCAAAATAATCTTCTTAACCAATTAAGAAGGAAAATAAAAATGTCTGTTTGAAATGAAAATGAAACTACCGATGCAAATTCATCAACGATACTATTTGAAATGTTTACTGGCCATAAAACCCAATCATTTAAAACCGCCGTTGTCAAATAGGATCACAAGATGAGCATGAATGGCAGTGTGTGAATTTAAATAAACGGCTTTAAATCTCCGAGTTTTTTGTCTTTACATTGACTCTGCCGTCTTGGTTTTCGAACAGAAAGAAAAAAAAAATGAGACTAACGTCATGTTCATGAGGAAAAATTCGTAAACATTATAGTGCCCTACTTCAAGCTTCATTGCCTGCCTGTTTTATTTCCTGGATGACGGTTTTCGCGGCTGGAACTCAGCGTGGAGAAGCGCTCAAGTGCGGACGCCCAGTGTCACCATTTTAATCGTACTGTTCTCTCTCTTATAACAAACGCTCAGCAATGATCAACAACGATGGCTAGCAAAAACGACACTATCGTAGTAGCTTGGAATTAATGTTATCTTAAATCTTACCGCATAGGTGAAAGCACTACGAGGATTCTTGCGAATAAGTACCTTGACCTTCATTATGAAGCTGCCAATTTCACATTTTAATTAACTTAAAACCTCTGAGGATTAAAAATAGATTTCAATTTATATGTAGGATGAATGGAAAAGATTTAGATAAAAGGGTTACTATCTTGTGTACAAAGGTTACATTTATTTTAGCCCACCTTGGACCGGATAGCCCCTGAGGCGTATGTGGAGCAGCTCCCTGACTTGTGTGCGAGAAAATACTTTCTAAACATTGCAATCCAGACCGACATCCGCCTTCGAATTGAACTGACATAGAGATAACGAAACCACTCCTTTGCTGGTAATACCTTTAAACCTCGGGTTAGAACCGTAAATTTTAGGTGGATTGTTCGAAATTCCTGCGCGTTTAGATGTATCAGATCATTATGAAAATAATAATCGGAGGGCTAGACTGTGTGCGAGGTTGACCCCAGAATTTACCACATGGGCTACAAGGCAATCAAATCTATTTTTAATTCCAGAAGCCCACAGAATCGAACAGATGCGTGTTTTCATATTTATTTTGTTTATTTAATATCTTGTTGACGTCCATGAAGTATGTGGCCACATACATTTAGGCCTATGCACGCAAGGAAAATTCTTTCATTGGATATTTGCATTGGGTTATCACGAGTCGTTAATGAAGTATCATTTCATTCCCAAACGTGCGGGAGTCGCACAATGAGAACCGTAAAAACTACGCGCTGAGTAAATGTGCATAGAAAAAGTATGCTTACATGAGACATCTCACTGAATTGACTTATTCCGATTTCATTTTGCAGTTTCAAAAGCAATGAGAGTTCTAAAATGTATTTCAAGAAATGAGAGTCTATTCAACAAACACGGTTGTGAGCAGACGAAGGCTATTCTTTTCGTCGAAATGGTGTTTAATATTCAAACGGTTTCACGAAAAAAAAAAAAAAACTTGAAGGATACTAACATTTCAGGAGAGTGAGACTATGACCGTACATTTAACAAGAGACAAATAAAATTCATATATTAAAACTTATGCGATAGGCTGGGCTACATATTTTTGGTGGTAGTCTAATGAGTCATAGAAGAAAATAAGTTTCTATAACACCATCGAACTTAACACGCGTCCAAAACCGCACAGCAGACCACTCGTGCAATATAATCAGTTTAGCCTACTCCCTCCGTCTGTGAACTGAAGAGAATTTCAAATGTTTAAATGAAGAAATAAATAACTGTAGTCTTTTTTTTCCAACACAAGAGCTGGTGTTGTGCTTTTCAAAACAATTGACTTTTATACATTTATTGCTTAACGAAGGAATAAAATAGAAATCAGAAATTCTAACCTGAAATAAAGAGCTGTCATAGATATAGCCGGCCAGAGCATATTCCATAATTGTAATTACTCGTGAGCACAATACACTCTTAAAATGGAGAGACAATAACCCTTTTTGTCGTTGTGTTGTGGGTTGTCGGTGGAGGGAATTGTATAACAATTCTATTTTAAATTTTAGAGGTATTTTACAATACTTGCTCCAAAGCACAGCCGCAATTCTATGATAATTGGCTCAACTTGAAAAGCTTGGATTTGAGGCAAGATTTAGGAAGATGACCATTGAGTCATAACCAATTATTTTGTCCTTCCCTTTATTCCAACCAGATCGCAAAAATATGTAGATTGAGGCGGCTGTGAAATTGATCAGGTTCAAGTTCATTCTCAATTTATTATCGTCTTCTGCCTCCTAGCGACAAAAGGCAGACACGCATGGTACAGGACTTCAACTTGCAAACCTCCGCGACCAGAGCAAACAGTTCCATACATTGGCTCTGCCGACACGCGTAATTTAAATTTACTTCGTTGTAGTCTTCGTTATATAGTCTTCTATCGCCTGCCAAATAGGCTTTTACAAACACCGAAGAGTGACATTCTTCTTTGCCTGCTTATCGTTTATTTGTGTCATCCGTTGTTAATTTACTTTGAAAACGATTGTTCGTAAGGACGAAGAAATAAAACAAAACCATCGACTCAAGATTAATATAAATGAATTGTCACTCCATAAAGCAAACTATAGAGTACGGCTGCGTCGCCGGTTCACAACATATTAGGGGACCGATTAATGTGAGCCGTCTTTGTCTCTTCTTAAGACATTAGCCCCGATGATCCATCAAAATGATACGAGTATCATGAAGACTTTCCCCTTACCTTAGTCGATTCTCACCGTGACATGTTGAGAAAATATTTAATGGAGGATCCAGAAATGCAGGCACCAGAAACAGAAAATGGGATGAAAAATAATGGAGTGCTGCCATGTTCCTGTTGCTCATAACAGAGCACGCTCCCGATTAGGCAATCAAAACAAGCGCAATTTCATTCTGTCTCCTTTTCAAAAAATAAAACCGTAACATTAATAAAATTAACCCATTTCGCGACACTATTTGCGGATATGATAGTACAATTACGCGCTCATTCTTTTCCCCCGCTTTCGGCGCTGCTGGCAGTGAGTTACGCACACGCGGTGCTTGTAAACAGTCGGACACGAGATTTTTCCCAATCAAAATCCACCTCCAGTTTTTTTGAAAATCTTCCAAAAAATAGTGCGAGAGGAGGGAAATCCCCTCAAGAATATAAACAGACAGTGGTACTGGATTCTCGACCAGATTCACCAAATAAGTCCAGTAAAGCATGCATACCTAGATCAGTCGCTTACCTTAGCATATGAACGTAAGTGGCTAAAGCGAGGAGGACACTCAAGCCATAGCAAATGCACGTTGCAACATTCTTATGTAAAGTACTCCGATTTCAAAATGCTTCATTATAGTGAGAACTTTTTCTCTTTTTAGAAGAGGAATGCACTCGCTCAGGTATTTATTGAAGGAAATACGTTTCCCCACGCTTTTCATTGAAGTCCACTTGACCACGATCCTCGCTGTCCAGTGTCCAGTACGTCTTTACCAAGAATTACGCCCTCCGTTGTCGTTTTTCCTCTTTTATACACGCATTAAACTATGGGCAGTGCAAAAGTAATGGAAAAGATGGAATTACAATTTTGGTTTACTTACGCGAAAAATCCCGTTTGCTTAAGTGCTGGGGTTTGCCTTGCTTGCGGCGAGACATGGTGGTCGGTGGTGGCTTTCAGCTCGGTTCACATCGGGAGAGCCGGGTTAGAAGGGAGACTCCAGAGAAAATATCTTCATCAATGCCTTTGACATCCAAAATAAATTAGAAATAATACAAAGATGGCGCAGGGAAGATGGATTGTGGGATAGCCGTCATGGCTTTTTTGAAAAGAGAGAGAGGGAGATGAAAAAATGGCAAAAGCCCCCCTGAGCTGCAAGTTCAAGTGCGGACGTGACGTCCCTGCGAACTTGAACGTCAGGAGATGGATGGACACAGACATACAAAACATGGGCAGGGCGAAGCCGGGGAGTGGGAGGAGGGAATGGTAATAACAAAACCAATGGACACTCATTAGGGGCTGGACATGAAATGTAGACCCGAAGAAGCCAATGGACAGAAAGATCAGGGGGCCGGACAAGAGGCATCAGTGAGAGAGCACAGAGAGAGAGAGAGAGAGAGAGAGAGAGAGAGAAGAAAAGAAAGCAAGAGAGCTGTGTGTGTGTTTGCGTGTACGCGCGTGCGGGTGTGTGTGTGTGTGTGTGTGTGTGTGTGTTGGGGGTGGACGTAGAAAAACAGAGTGAGAAAAGCCAATGGACAGGAGACTCAAGGGGGTTGGACGCAAGGCACGAAGGGGAGGAGAGAGTGTTTAATATGGGCTGTCGTAGTGGACACCGATCAGGGCTCCGGAGGGTGCCGCGCAGCGGCACTGAAAGTACGCGCGTGGCGGTCAAGGCGTCAGTTTCTTGCGCGTAGCCTTTGCGGACAGAGGGGGTGAAGCAAAGCTGAGACGAAACCGGGTGCAAATAAAAGATCGGGTTGCATGAACAAGATAAACCGGTTATAAAAAGCATGTCGCAGAATTGTGAAAGCATAACGAATTCCAGTGTATTGACGAGTCTTGAATACGGAGTGTGAGTATAGGAATTTCTTCAGTCGGTCAAGTTCAAAAGGACATGCAGGCTTGACAAGTCTTTACCTGCAACGCATTATCCAGGTTACTTAGTTTTTTTTTTTTCTCTCCAAATGGAATATTAGGCCATGTAATATATCAGGAAGTGTTCATTACAAAGGAGGTGGATGTTATTACTTTCAGATGTACACGTGTTGCCTTCGTGTGGGCACTTAATGTGTGTGTGTGTGTGTGTGTGTGTGTGTGTAGGGCGGGGTAAATTTGCTGTGACAATTGATTGAAAAATAAAGGGGAACAGAACACCGCCTCATCACACAAAATAATGGCAGCAAGAGACATGAGACAAATAAAAGCGAATCGGGGCTATGTACGAAGTGGGTAGGAGAGAAAAACACCGGAGCCAACTAATAAAAGTACTAGACTAGCGGCTGCGCGAGAGAATCGCAGGCGCGAAACGCAGCGCAAACCCGAACAGTAGCTCCTGTAGAGACGAACTGGACAGATCGATTAGGAAAGGAGAGTTGCGATGGGAAACCTAAGAGTGGACCAGGAGAAGAAGTAGAACAAAGAAGAAAAAATGTGAACAGTGAGTGAGTGAAAATATTTGTCGGATCAACGATCGCTTATACATTTGCCAAGAAAACTCGGTGTTTTTGCGTTCCAGTATTTTGTCTCTAACAGGAGTGTCAACGATTGAAAGGGCTGCGAGGCGTACAGCTCTCTACATTTTGCTGTAAATTGGAATAAGCTGAGCGAATGTGTGAATTAATGATTGTACAACTCGCCAGCTGTCGATTAAATTATGTTATTTATTAAACAAAGACACGGTGATGTTTTCGTCAAATTTCTGATTCCTTTCAGACGCACCTGTAGACGGTAGAGCTTGCTCAGACTGAAGGCGATGCAACGAATTTAATTCATAGCGCAGTACGCGCAATGAAGTTAGGCTACATTACAAAGTTAGTCGCGTTGGCCTATTTTTTCGTTTAGGAAATTAAAACGTGCGACTATTGTTTTCCTCTGTTCATATGCATAATACGCTAATGCTAATGCCACTTTTCAGGACAAGGTAAATACTTGTTACACATCTGTAACATCTTCACAATATCTTAATTTAAATCTTTCGTGACTCAATAAAGGCTTCAGTCTACAGCAGTAAACGTCCAAAACATCACGTCGCTTTAAAAATCAAGCAAACACGAACTGAAGAAGTTTCTGTTCCGTAGTTCTTCGACGGGCTAACCAACGGTGGAAAATCAAATGAACGTTTCTATCAAACTGAATGTCTGAAGGCCTATGTAGCCTTCTTTAATACCCGCCCAGCGCTGTCGGAATTAATAAAATATCTGAATAGCAGAAATATTTAATTTACTCAAATATTATGCATTTTGTGTAGAACTGAACAGGTGAGGAGTGGGCTGCTGAACTTTTGGGTGGAGGCACAAGCATGGACTGCTGTCGTTGGATATTGGTTTTATCAGGGTAGTTGCTGTTTGTAGATTGTTAAAGAAAGTGTTGTGTTGAGCAGAATTGTCCATGAGCTGAGGTTAAAGTGGGTCCTGACAGGAGTAGAGAGTAGCAGGATCACTGAAAACCGTTTTTCATGGGTTGTTTTTGGAGGACAACCGTATTCGGCGGCCAGTCTCCTTGCATTACAATTGCCATTTCCAATTGCGTGGCGACTCCTTTTGTAAAACAAGTGAATAAAACTGCGGCTCACCTGGGGCATCAGCAATTGCAAACACCTGGGCACCTATCCGAACTCACGCCGTTTTTTATCAGGAAAATACTGCTCAATGTGTTATCCTGTTAATGTATGCATCAGTTTATGCCGGTGATGTGTGTGGACATTTAACGATCCATTAATATTAGGCAGATTTAACAGATTTGAAACATTCGACACATTAGTGCGTTCAACTGGGCTAAATACAAAGGTAATTTAACAGGGCTTATAGAGTAGAATCGAAACTAATTCATATCGTGTAACTCGATATGGTAGAATAATGGCAATGTTATTGCAAGGCCTATACTGCTTATGCAGACCAATTAAAATGTACTTCCAGTAACAAAAATGTAGTGCTCCCTCTGAATCAGGACACCACCTAATCGTTGTTTTCATTTACAACCATTCAAAGTTTGGATTTGCCAATTAAAATGGGAAAAAATCAAATTCATACGATCACTGACAGCGTGAATTTTCAAGGTTTCAAGGCTTATTAATTCAAAAGTAATAAATGCAAAATTACCGTGAGGCAGACTGAGCTCAATACTGAAATGCAAAATATTACTATTATTATTATTATTATTATTGTTGTTGTTGTTCGTCGGTAAATAGTCATTTAGAATCCAACGCCCACCCCAGAAAACACATTTGGATGACGCGTCGTTCAGCGAGTTTTTTTTTTTTTTTTTTTTTGTGTGTGTGTGTGTGTGTGTGGGGGGGGGTTCATTACGAAAAGCCCGGACGGCCGCCTCCGAGGCATAGGTCTGTCTACGAGGCTGTAACCGATTCTTTAGCAGAGAGCACTAACCTTGACCTCTTCCGAGACCCCATCCCATCTGCTCACACAAAGCCTTTTCCTTTTTTCTTCTTCTACAACATAACATCCTCCACCCCCTTCATAGCCGACATTGATCAAAGCACATCGAGCGCTGCATCCTCTTCACCCAATTCCTCCAGCAGAGTACTCTTCCAGGCAGGGACGAAACCTCTCGAGGACGGGAACGATCTCAGTACGTAAATAACAATGCAATTGATTCCATCATAAATCAGCCGTCCGTTGCTAAATATGTTGGAGTAGCTATCCAGCCAACAGTTAAGTCTGTTAAGAATCAACCATTTTATTCTTCATGCGCGCAAATGACAGTTCCAGAAAGATGACTGATGGACGAAGGATTAAAGTGAAATGTGTGTGTGCTTAAAGTGCTGCGCACGATAAGAAAAACATAGATTTGGCAAAATGTTTATTATACGGTAATTGTACTGACGAAACTCACGGCTGTTAATTCAATGCCCAAACATTTCAATAATCGCTTTTGTAACGGTAAGTACTAATCTACTGGCAAAAAATACATGCATATATCAACCTAAACACAGGTTTGAACCTCGCACCTCCAGAGGAGAAGGGGATTAGTCACGTGCACGCCTTCCACGGGCAGCAGCTCAGAGAAAATTGACTGACTGGCCGCTTGGGCGCATTTCAATATATGGAAATGACCAGGGGCTTATGCGATAAATCAACGTTCAACACCTTGTCATTTTTCTCTTTTTGCATCACTTTTTCATTTTTCCTTTTACCTATTCATCAGCGCCCCTGGTTTTTGCAAAGCTTACGATTTAGATGGGCACTAACCCGCATAAAAAGACACGCTGTATGTATAGGCTACTATTTGTGTATTGAACAGCCTTGGGAAATACCTGTTTTCCGTCGCAATTAGCTTGATTTCATTTACAAATATTTCTGAGCCCGTTCGTCTTGATCTGCTGAACTCAACGTAAATATTGCTTGGGGAAAATTCGAATACAGCTATGGGCCGCAGTGAGTTTATTGGCTTTGTAGGCTAATTAAAGATATTAGCAAAAACCCTTGCAATTTTATACCAGCTTCAGTCCCTCTTTCAGTACACGCTCAGTCTGATAGGCTATGACCCGAAATATAACGATACAGCACTCTTGTCTGTTTCTTGTATCGCAAGGGTCTAAAGGGTTCATGTCCAATGCATGATGCTCTTGGGCGCGTGGGGCAGTATGACGATCTCGCAGAGATGTGTCATCACCGTTAAGTAAGCGGGGGATAGAACAGAATGTTGCATGTCTTATGGGATATTCCCTAATTTTTAGGACATACTGTCATAATGCATTAAGTTTTTTAAAAGCAATGGACACTTTTAGTAACCACAAAAACAAAAAATAAAATAAAATAATTCAACAACTGAAAATTAAAGCTAAGACTTTGGTGATTTTAAAAATTACTATTTCTACTCATAGCATTGTTTTATTTTGTTTTATGTCTGATTGCAGTTGGTCATTTTTAGCAGTCATCACTCCAGACAAAACACTTTGTCATCACAAGCAAATGTGCTAATTTTATTCTTGAGAGGCCATTCCCAATATATGGTAGCAGAGGCTAAAAATATATATTTCAATCAGTTGTAATGCTATCTATTAGCTTTTCTAAAGTTCAATTTTACTTAAAGAAATGGCCAAAATGAAGCAGCATTTTCTTAAAACATGCCATTCAATCGTTATTGGGTGAGATCTATGACATAGGAGATTATGTACAAATGTATGGTCAGCTGCCCAGAAAAAAATGAGTAAAATAGGTCTAACTACAACAGAAAGAGAAATGGAAGGTCCGCTGCACAACTGTGCAAAAGCACAAGTACATCAGAGTCTCTAATCGGAGGAACAGATGCCTCACAAGTCCTCAGCTGGTTTCATTGAGCAGTACCTACACCAAACATCTCACTCCATATCAGTGGAGGTAGCGCTGCGGGTTGCTGGCATATCGGCCGTTATGCCTTATTTCAGTCTGATATCATTTGATCACTTTAACCTTTTCCCTTTGTTAACCTCTTAACTGTCACCTGCATTTTCTCACATTTGGCCCGGATTGGTATACCACATTTCCAATGCTCAAATGTTGGATTCAAAATTTGTTTGAAAATTCCGTAGGGCCCTAATTAGGGCCCAGTGACAGTTAACAGGTTAACCAGTTCCAGACTTCCATGCTTTTTTCTTTGAAACTTCACCCAAATATGGCCAGGGTCCTGCGGCCTTCAGTGTTGCTGAAGTTGATGTTTGGCAGGTGAAATTAATGTAGTCAGCTAACTTTTCTCTGGCGCTCATCATCATGTGCAGTCATGCATTACAGGTCTCCCTCTGCCCAGTTTTTTGTGGCATGCACATTTTGTATGACTGTTTCAATTTATTGACAATTCCATGCATGCAATAACCTTCATCTGACAAATTTCAAGAGGAAACTGTTGTTTTTTAGGCCATTATCAGACCAAAACTAAACATTTATAAACACAACTGTGCTTGATTGCACAGGAAGCGAAAGGAAGATATTTTTGGCTTGAGCTCCCTGAGATGGGAGAGTGAAGTAACATTAGCGCAATTACGTAAGAATGAGGTGATTGTGGTTGCTCAAAACGGGGCTTCACGATCATATACAAAGACTAAATTAGAAAAAAAAAACCGTAAACATAATTTGCATTTTTTGTTCGACTTAATGCTACCTTGGTAACTAAAACTCCAGCTTTCAGAAACATAAACCCTTCTGGGTGATTACCAACCATAGAATAGTATTGAATGTCTTTATCCATATTTTTCATAAATAGGGCTGTCCTGCTCACCACTCCCACGTAAAAGAGGAAAATTCCATACTCACTGTAGCTTGATTTTGTTCTCTGTACCAAAACAATTACCGCGTAGTCAACGGAATATCATTAAAAGCAGTCTATCGCCGGCAATCTCGTTAGATTTTTGTTATGGAATTACTCGCGATTGACGTTTGAAGCCGGTTTCCAATCCTGCTCCTTTAGTTGAGTGTGCAGCCTTAGAAAGAAACGGCATTCGAACTGCGCGCGCAATCCGCCCAACAGAACGCGCGCGAGTATCCGCGCGTGCACGAGTCACTCAATTTTAAAAATTGGCTGAGGAACGGTCGAGTGTCAGTGCACCCTCTGCAGTTTGATAGTGGTTGGTCTCGGACGCATAAGGCACCAATAAAAAGTTTTTTTGTTTGTTTTTTTGTTTTTTTAATTGAAATGCAGACAAACTGGGGGGGGTTGTTGGACGCGCACTTTGTTGCATTTAGCTGAAATCAGCGTTATTGAAGATTGCACAAAGGCGTTTCAAATGGTGTTTTATTACATCTCAACAATATAAACGAGCATGAAGCGCAGGTTAGATCGCCTGATGTGCCGATGAAGTTGCGCAGAAGTTCGAGAGCAGTTTGTCTTTTGTAAAGCATATGCCTGGTAAAAAGAAAATTATTTTTCTGTGCTGAATTTAGCCCATTATTTTGTTGCTGTTTAATCGCATGGGGAGGGAAGCAGTGTGTTATTATTGTTATTATTACTACAGTTGGAAAACGTGTCAATAAAGGAAAACGGTTGACAGCTAGCCAGGACTAATTGCTGTTGAAAAGTGCCCCCCCCAATTCCAGTTCTGGCGCCGACACTGTTGCCCTTGATGGTTGAAATGGTTTAAGTCAGTCAGGCCTTGAAGTGAGTCCTAAATGACAGTTGCGCACCTAAAATATGTTTCCATCAACATATTAATGTTCATATGGCCACTCAGCCCATTCCGTTTCGCAGAACAGACCGACATCTGAAAGTAACAAAGAATAGTACGACGGAGTGTTGAGATTTTAACATTCATTTGGTTTTAAGGATAAATTATTCTGGTTGTTAATTTCGTGTTCATCGGCTATCATTCCGAGTGAGATGAAAAAGTTAGTGGAAAATTCCGAGTAGATTCTTGCTTTGCTGCTGTAAACCTAATACGCTTGAATTTTCACAACGGCATAGGTTAAGACTTAAGTGAACGCGTGATTTGCGTTAATGAGATTCACAAGCTGATAACTGCAGAACACATTAATAATGAAAATGTTTGTTTTTACGAGCAGTTACAGTATCATATAATATATAACAGTATCATACCGCAACGATGCAGTCTGCACGGCGAATCGGGTCAGTGGGGAAAAAATAGGCTGGTGGGGAAAACCTGGAATTGTCATGAAATCCTAGGTAGGCCTAAGTAATTTTCAGGGAATTTCAAGCTTTAGTAAGTCAGACGGATTGCAGATTAGCAGGCTTTAAATTAATATTAATGGATAGATTTCACCATTTGGCATTATCACTCCATGCTATGGGTGAGCATGTCATCAGGGGTTTGCAAGAATTATATTTAATCAAAGGGATTACTTGGTGATGGGCATGAAATTACAAACCTGCGGTAGTTAGTGTACCTCATATTTAGCACTGAAGACACCAGTTGGTCAGGCAGAATTTTCCTGCATCATGCAGGTCTTCAGCCAGGCTATTTTTGACTTATATTTTGTTTCATAATGCGCCTCACAGTCTAAATTGCTGAGAATAGGAATGCAGGCTGGCCAATCTAGCACCCACATTCTCTGTTTACACAGCTATAACTTGTAATCTGAGCAAAATATGGTTTGGCGTGTCTCGCTGGAAAATGCAGGGGTGTCCCTGGATCAGGCATAATCTGGATAGCAGCATATGTTGCCCCAAAATTTGTACGTACCTTTCTGGATCAATTGTGCCCTGTAAAACCAAATGTTTAAGTTCTGAACATATGCTAAACACTTTTTTGTAACACTCTTTAAATATGTCACAGTGTTTAGATTCAGTTTGAAGGCGTATTCAGTAAGTCTGATAAACCTCGATCATAACATCCAATAAACATCAGTGTTTTTAATGAGAACACCTATATACAAAAGTAATAACCAGGCATTTAGCTTTTACACACTGGTGTTTAGATCATTTTTCTGAGCTGACGCTGATAACAATTTCGGCTGTCCTTTTTTGTCCATCGAGTGTGGTGGTTCTTTTTACCTCCGCTAAGGAGGTTATGTTATCACCCATCTTTGTTACTTGTTGAAATCGGAAAGTATATCAGTTGGTTGCGCCAGACATCTGTTTATCTGTCCGTTTTTTAGTTCGGCACCTTTTGCCATTTATCCTGCAACAATCTAAACAAAACTTGGAGACATGTTAGCATAGGTTACTCACCACAGACCTTAACTTTTTAAGTTTCTTTATCAAAGTTCACAAAAAAGGTCACACAAAAGGTTGAAAACACATTTTGATCCAAAACTTCGTTTCTCATTAAGCTAGAAACTTGAAACTAATGTCATTCTTTTTGTCAACACAATGCAGTACTAGCGGTTAGGGGTCGTGATGATGTCACTCTGATGTAAGTATGTCAGATTTTTGCCAAAATGAATTTTTTTTTATTCTGTTCCTTAGAGAAAATTATATCGCTTTTCACCTTTTTAAATGTCTATTTCGGCAAGTCGTCATTCTAAGAAAGACCTTTCATTTGCTTGTTTGTCTCTTTGTCTGTCTGTTAACAGGGTGACTCAAAAAGTTATGAACAGATTGACAGGAAATCTGGTAGGATGGTAGGTGGTAGTGCAAGGATGAATTCATTTAATTTTGGAAGTGATCCAGAACATATTCTGGATTGTCGATCCGGAAGAAGTTAAAATATTGTATACCTGAATCGACTAATTGTCCCTTATGTAATGAACTGATTTTCATAAAACTTCAGCATGAAATAGAATCTACCTTAATGTGAAAATGATTATAGTTGTTGGTGATCTGGATAATATTTTTCTGGATGTAGAACCAATAATACTGACATATGGCATGGCGAAGGTATGCACTCTACTGAGTGCCCTTCTAGTTTTTTTTTTTTTTTTTTTTTTTTGTTTGTTTTAATCACTTGAGATGTTGACTTGTAGGACCACTAAACACGCTTCCACTGTGCGACCTCAGATCACGCTTAAAGTCAGTGGCGCTTGTGGTCAAAGCTGATGTTTGGCCTTGATGTTTGTAAAGTTTAAGGAATCAGAGTTCGTGCCACTCTTTTCGGTCCGGCCCTTGACTGAGGTTTGACCAAATTCTTTTAATTATATCAATGTGGAGTTTGAAATGCCCAAACCCTACTGAAGATTTGCCCTCAGGGAATGTTATTCTAAAAGATGAGGATTATACGCTTACACATCTGTTGGGATATTGCCTCCACCCATCTTTGCTCTTGAGGGAATGGGCCTTTTATGGAGGCTCCTTTCATACTGTAACACAGCTAACATGTTTAACATCATCTGTTTCACATCATATTACCACTGAAACTTGTCACATCAGTATTAGTCCTAAATTGCCACAGTGCCAACTTTTTTTTGAATCTGTTGCTGTCATCAGAGCATATATTTTCAATAAGTTATTGAATTCACAAGTTAAAGCTTCATAATATGTTGTAGTGTTTTCGATAGATGGTGAAGGGATTTTCAAAAGACTCCTTTTAGGTTATGTTTGTATTCTTCATCAAATGCCAACTTTTTTGAATGCGTGTGTGTGTGTGTGTGTGTGTGTGTGTGTGTGTGTGTGTGTGTGTTTGTGTGTGTGTGTGTCTGTGTTTGTGCGTGCATGCGTAAGAGAGTGCCCCGCGCTATCCGTGAAAGAATGAGCAATCGTGACGAATGTACAATACCATAATTCACGCATATATGGAGACAGATCTTTCTTTCTAATTAATTGAATTAAGCCATCCTAAATTCCAATTTGCATGTTTCTCTGACGCTCAAGCTCGTCTTCCAAGTGAGGCTTGTGGAGTCCATCGAGCAATCTTCATCAATCTGTTGTAATGCATGGCCGTGTTTATTGCGGCAGTAGTTAAGTCGTTGTTAATTTTACACTAAACGGTTGTTATGATGATGAATGAGGAGGCTGCGATCGTACACAGGGGACTCAGATCATTGAACTGTTGTTGAGCGAGGAGGCCTCTCTTAATATTAGCGCATTTACCCCACTGATGGCGCACACAAAGGGAACCCGGACGACGTCGACAGGCTACCATTCAACATTTAGCATTGGTCATTGGTCGTGTTTTTCTCTCATTTGTAAACATTGGGTATCTTTGATGGAACGTCCTTAAAACAAAGGAGCGGGGTTTTTTTTCTTTTTTTCAGTTTAGTGAGGCATGCTTTGTAGAGGTGCATTCTAATGATCTCATCTCAACTGGACGTTACGGATAGAAGTTTTAATGTTCAGCTATTTTACAAGATAATGAATGGGTGCCATCTTGAGGTCAAATCACAGTAATGTTACGTTCGTGAATATTTCGCACATTGTCCTGTTTCCGTTTCCCCTGAATATCATCATTCAGAGGGTTTTTTTTTTTTTTTTTTTACCGGAATCATTTATACTGTTGGTACTGAACCATCTTGAGTCAAAGACCTGAACTATATGAACTGTAGTTGCGTGGTTGGCATGGCATTGCCGCGTGAAAAGAATTACCTAAATTGCCTCCTCCCCCGAGTTACCAAGAGAGTGTTACTAGCTAAATGTATTGGCGCTACACGCAACGCACTGTCTTTGAACATAACGTGGATTAGTATAGGCATTTAGTGCTGGCTTCTCCAATTGCTCATCATAAAGCGCAGTGAATTTATAATTATTTATCAACTTACTGGATATCATGAGAGGAATATTCATATGGCGAGTTTTTGCGTTACTTTCTGCTTGAGTAAATTGGTGCTGTCGACCTCAAAAGGCAAATCCACTGACTTAATTGGCTAAGGTCCATACGAGTTATTCGGTACTTTTTCCACGACTGTGTTTTCTGCGACTGTTTAATTCAGGTTTCAAGTTAGTATTTTTGGAAAATTCGCTGGCCAACTTATCGGCAAACACACTACACATTCAGTGGACGTAAGCTGAAGTTTGGACAGAAAGCGAATGTTTCAATGAAAGCGCGGATTCAACAGTCATTCAATATTTACACCAAGTTACACCGAGTTATATATTTGTGTTTTGCCGGAACAAAATAACGACAATTGTAATAGACTAATTAAAATTATAGGTCATTGAGGACTTGCATTGTCAAATCAACCGTCGGGCTCTAGTTTACTTCTTAAACGCTCCCACAACTTTTTCGTTTGATAGGCTTATTGAGGGATCCTCTGTCCGCACCCCAAGGATTGGCCAGGGTTGCAAGACTCAGATCAAAAGCTCCCTCTAGTGTTTCAATAAACCTGCGTCGCAGTTATCTGGTGTATTCATGAGCTATTATACGAAATACTCCATTTGTCTGTTTATCGCACCTGTGATATAATAATGCTTTAGTTCAGACGACTCAGAAAATTGAGACGAAAATTGTTTTGTATTTTCTATTATTCCAGTATTCCAACGCAAAACGAACTATTTGGACATAGCCAATGTTTAAATACGGGCAGTGCACTGCCTTCCTATTGGCCACTAAATATTCAACTATGCGGCCTGTATTTGTCACATTGTGAGCACTTTTTAGCCCCCGCTACGAAGTAAAGCGAGGGATATGCAATGGTGCAATGGAGTCGTCCGTGCGTCCGTCCGCCTGGATGAGTGGGGACACTTTTTTTTTTTTTCCTCAGAAACTTCATAGATGAACGAAATTTTGTGTGTATCTTACCAGTCATGACCTTGATAGGGTTCGAAAATGGGATTTCATGGTGGCGGAGGATATTGAAGACCAAGTCCTCTTGGTTGTTTTGGAAAAACTTCACGCTTAACTT
Organism: Gymnothorax javanicus; assembly: GCA_029692085.1. Classification (NCBI taxonomy): domain Eukaryota; kingdom Metazoa; phylum Chordata; class Actinopteri; order Anguilliformes; family Muraenidae; genus Gymnothorax; species Gymnothorax javanicus. Next base: position 8,262,385 of record CM056208.1, on the reverse strand, counting down.
CAATCAAGATATTTGTCAGGTTTTCTCCTTCAAGAAAAGGTCCCTAAAATCCACGCCTCTGCAACAATCAAGTCACAATATGTCATAAGATTGTAATGTAAAAATGAAACTAATACGTAAAAGGTTATGTTGGATCGCATTTTTATATGATCACTAAAAATGTTTATTTCTATGATGCTCATTGTGCTTTATTGACCGATTCTAACATGTCTTTCATCTATGTTTTTAAATAATAACAATAATAATAATTATAAAAATGCCTGAACCAGCCCGGGGTTAAAAAAAAAATAGAAAATCTGCTGAATGAAACGCCATTCGGTTCGAATATTTTTGTCATTATTTTGTGTTCTCACAAATGGTCAAAATGATCATCCTCTGAACGTGTGAAGGTACAAACATGAGAATATGTCTTTCTAATAACGGTTAATTTCATTTGGAGGCACAGGAGGGACGTATAAGAAATGTTATTGCTTTTAAGGTAAATTAATTTTTACTGTTTATCCTTCTCCGTGGCGTTTATTACCATACGTTGAATGAATTGGATATAACTTAAGAAGATTAGTGATAAGTCATGTATTTTTAATGAATATCAATAGGAGAAACCCCAAGACATAGCTTGCTATCTAATTTGATTAAACTGTGCTTAAGGCAAGTGAAGGTCTCTGACGAGGGAATAGCGTTATAATGACTTTGAGAGTATCATAGCCGCCTGTTTTAATGATTTAATGAACTGCCTGTGCATTTAGTTCACTAGCTTTTAAATTATTACCACCGACGAAAAAATTAGCCTGACTAATTTTGACGCGATTTCCTACTTGATATCTGTCCTTAATGTTACAACAACGTCGTATAATCGGCGTGCCTTTGGTTGGGCTGGAATGAAACCCATTGAAAACAGCTATGCAACTGCTCGAGTCTACATACTGTATATGAGAAAAAGTCCTGCTAAGATGTATGTAAGAAATGGCAACTTGTATGATGTCATATATTTAACAATGACTCGTAACCATACCGAAGGTTCATGCCAAAAGGCACCAAAGCACAAGTAGAGGATATACTTGTACTCGCTATATTGTTGTTGAGAAAGAGAGTGTGATAAATAAGATTTAATAAGACTAATGAGGCTGGCAGAGTCTCTCTGCTCGAGCGCAACTCCATCAAGCCGTGGCTTGATGAAATGATTCAGAACCATGGACAGCGTCGCAACAGTCTGTCGGTTTCGTATACTTCACGCAATTCTTTAAAAAATTGTATCCAGCTGCATCACTTAAAATACTGTCCGCCTGCGCAGAAGGCATTCTCGTGTACACTGCCGATACTTGCGATGATATTTTATTGCAACCAGAATCTCTTTTGTGTGCGCTCGCACATACTGCACTTGCGACATAGTGTTTTGTGTCTTTTTAATGGATCAGTGCCTCTACTTCAGAAATCGGATGAAGTAATCCAAATCAGACCGGCAAATGCATATTAACTCTCCTTTTGTTTTCCGGACAAAATTGGCCGATGACAACTTTCTTCTCTCCCATATGTGGTAAATTTCATCCGACTGCCCGAAGCCTTCATGTACCAGGCATGTGACCGCAAAAATTTCTGATGACCGCTTTCATTGATTTTTCCTGGTATGATTCCAACTTTGCCCATCTCATTAGAAATGAATGTATGAGATTATTTTATGTTCAACCAGAAGATGTAAAACTTCCCTATACACCTCCATACCTCATCTATCCCATTACCAACAACCATACTGCCCAACACATACACACTCACACGCACACACATACGGATGCACACACACACACACACACACACACACACACACACACAAACATATGAACAGACGCACTCACGCGCAAATGCAGTCACACGCGCAGGCACGCATGCACACACACACACACACACAAACACACTCGCAAACACACAAACACACTCATGCCCACACGCACGCACATACACACACTCACAAATGTACTCACACGTGCCTGGACATGCACATGCTCTCACACACAAACACACACACATGCATGCACACACACATACATACGCACATGCAAGCACACACACACACACACATATACATGCACGTATGCACACACACACACACACAATACACATGCACACACAAACACAGACACAAATGCATTCAAACAAACACACACACACACACACACACACACACACACACACACACACACACTTATTTGTACCTCTATCCTTGTTAGGACATTACATTGACTTCCATTCATTCTTTTTGTGTCTCTACTGCCTTTCCCTAATCTTAAAGACAAGTGACGCATGCCTAACCCAAACCCTTACCCTAACCTTAACCTATCCCTAATTCTAACCTTAACCCAAACCCTTACCCTAACCTTAACCTATCCCTAATTCTAACCTTAACTCAAACCCTTACCCTAAGCTTAACCTATCCCTAATTCTAACCTTAACCCAAACCCTTACCCTAACCTTAACCTATCCCTAATTCTAACCTTAACTCAAACCCTTACCCTAAGCTTAACCTATCCCTAATTCTAACCTTAACCCAAACCCTTACCCTAAGCTTAACCTATCCCTAATTCTAACCTTAACTCAAACCCTTACCCTAAGCTTAACCTATCCCTAATTCTAACCTTAACCCAAACCCTTACCCTAAGCTTAACCTATCCCTAATTCTAACCTTAACCCAAACCCTTACCCTAAGCTTAACCTATCCCTAACTCTAACCTTAACCCAAACCCTTGCCCTAACCTTAACCTATCCCTAATTCTAACCTAAATCCAAACCCTTACCCTAAGCTTAACCTATCCCTAATTCTAACCTTAACCCAAACCCTTACCCTAAGCTTAACCTATCCCTAATTCTAACCTTAACCCAAACCCTTACCCTAAGCCTAACCTATCCCTAATTCTAACCTTAACCCAAACCCTTACCCTAAAGCTTAACCTATCCCTAATTCTAACCTTAACCCAAACCCTTACCCTAAGCTTAACCTATCCCTAATTCTAACCTTAACCCAAACCCTTACCCTAAGCTTAACCTATCCCTAATTCTAACCTTAACCCAAACCCTTACCCTAAGCTTAACCTATCCCTAACTCTAACCTTAACCCAAACCCTTACCCTAACCTTAACCTATCCCTAATTCTAACCTTAACCCAAACCCTTACCCTAAGCTTAACCTATCCCTAATTCTAACCTTAACCCAAACCCTTACCCTAAGCTTAACCTATCCCTAATTCTAACCTTAACCCAAACCCTTACCCTAAGCTTAACCTATCCCTAATTCTAACCTTAACCCAAACCCTTACCCTAAGCTGAACCTGTCCCTAATTCTAACCTTAACCCCAAACCCTTACCCCTAAAGCTTAACCTATCCCTAATTCTAACCTTAACCCAAACCCTTACCCTAAGCTTAACCTATCCCTAATTCTAACCTTAACCCAAACCCTTACCCTAAGCTTAACCTATCCCTAATTCTAACCTTAACCCAAACCCTTACCCTAAGCTTAACCTATCCCTAATTCTAACCTTAACCCAAACCCTTACCCTAACCTTAACCCAAACCCTTACCCTAAGCTTAACCTATCCCTAATTCTAACCTTAACCCAAACCCTTACCCTAAGCTTAACCTATCCCTAATTCTAACCTTAACCCAAACCCTTACCCTAAGCTTAACCTATCCCTAATTCTAACCTTAACCCAAACCCTTACCCTAACCTTAACCTATCCCTAATTCTAACCTTAACCCAAACCCTTACCCTAAGCTTAACCTATCCCTAATTCTAACCTTAACCCAAACCCTTACCCTAAGCTTAACCTATCCCTAATTCTAACCTTAACCCAAACCCTTACCCTAAGCTTAACCTATCCCTAATTCTAACCTTAACCCAAACCCTTACCCTAAGCTTAACCTATCCCTAATTCTAACCTTAACCTATCCCTAATTCTAACCTTAACCCAAACCCTTACCCTAAACAACCTATCCTAATTCTAACCTTAACCCAAACCCTTACCCTAACTTTTAACCTATCCCTAATTCTAACCTTAACCCAAACCCTTCCCCCTAAGCTTAACCTATCCTAATTCTAACCTTAACCCAAACCCTTACCCTAGCTTAACCTATCCCTAATTCTAACCTTAACCCAAACCCTTACCCTAAGCTTAACCTATCCCTAATTCTAACCTTAACCCAAACCCTTACCCTAGCTTAACCTATCCCTAATTCTAACCTTAACCTATCCCTAATTCTAACCTTAACCCAAACCCTTACCCTAAGCTTAACCTATCCCTAATTCTAACCTTAACCCAAACCCTTACCCTAAGCTTAACCTATCCCTAATTCTAACCTTACCCTAAGCAACCTAAACCCAAACTAAAGCCACCTATCCCTAACCTTAACCTATCCCTAATTCTAACCTAACCCAAACCCTTACCCTAAGCTTAACCTATCCCTAATTCTAACCTTAAACCCAAACCCTTACCCTAAAAGCAACCTGTCCTAATTCTAACCTTATCCCAAACCCTTACCCTAAGCAACCTATCCCTAATTCCAAAACCCAAACCCTTACCCTAACCTTAACCTATCCCTAATTCTAACCTTAACCCAAACCCTTACCCAAACCTTAACCTATCCCTAATTCTAACCTTAACCCAAACCCTTACCCTAACCTTAACCTGTCCCTAATTCTAACCTTAACCCAAACCCTTACCCTAACCTTAACCTATCCCTAATTCTAACCTTAACCCAAACCCTTACCCTAACCTTAACCTATCCCTAATTCTAACCTTAACCCAAACCCTTACCCTAACCTTAACCTATCCCTAATTCTAACCTTAACCCAAACCCTTACCCTAAGCTTAACCTATCCCTAATTCTAACCTTAACCCAAACCCTTACCCTAAGCTTAACCTATCCCTAATTCTAACCTTAACCCAAACCCCTTACCCTAAGCTTTAACCTATCCCTAATTCTAACCTTAACCCAAACCCTTACCTAAAGCTTAACCTATCCCTAATTCTAACCCCCAAACCCTTACCCAAGCTTAACCTATCCCTAATTCTAACCTTAACCCAAATCCCTAATTCCCTAACCTTAACCCAAACCCTTACCCTAACCTAACCTATCCCTAATTCTAACCTTAACCCAAACCCTTACCCTAACCTTAACCTATCCCTAATTCTAACCTTAACCCAAACCCTTACCCTAACCTTAACCTATCCCTAATTCTAACCTTAACCCAAACCCTTACCCTAACATTAACCTATCCCTAATTCTAACCTTAACCCAAAACCCCCTAAAGCAACCTATCACCCTTACCCTAATTCTAACCTAATTCTTAACCCAAACCCTTACCCTAAGCTTAACCTATCCCTAATTCTAACCTTAACCCAAACCCTTACCCCTAAGCTTAACCTATCCCTAATTCTAACCCAACCCCAAACCCTTACCCTAAGCTTAACCTATCCCTAATTCTAACCTTAACCCAAACCCCCACCCTAACCTTAACCTATCCCTAATTCTAACCTTAACCCAAACCCTTACCCTAAAGCTTAACCTATCCCTAATTCTAACTTAACCCAAACCCTTACCCTAAAGCTTAACCTATCCCTAATTCTAACCTTACCCCAAACCCTTACCCTAAAGCTTAACCTATCCCTAATTCTAACCTTTTTAAAGAAAACCCTTAAAACCCGATGACAACTTTCTTCTCTCCCTAATTCTAACCTTAACCAGGCATGTGACCCCTGATGACCCTTAAATTGAACCTATCCCTAATTCATTAGAAATGAATTAAGATTAAACCCTTACCAGAAGATGTAAAACCTATACCCTAATTCTAACCTTAACAACCAAACCCCTTACCATAAGCTTAACCGCATCCATAATGCACACACACACACACACACACACCCAAACCCAAACCCTGAACAGCAACCAAAATCCCTAATTCTAACCTGCACACACACACAAACCCTTACCCAAACACACAAAACACTATGCCCACCTAACGCACATACACACACTCCAAATGTACTCACCGTGCCTGGACATGCACATGCTCTCCACAAACACACACACCATGCACACACATAACACATGCAAGCACACACACACACACTAATACATATGCACACCACAAACCACATTACACATGCACAACCTATCCCAAATTCTCAAACAAACACCCAAACCACACACACACACACACAACACACATCCCTAATTCTATCCTTGTTAACCCAAACCATTCATTCTTTTAAGTCTCTAACCTATCCCTAATTCTAATGCCTTAACCCAAACCCTTACCCTAACCTTAACCTATCCCTAATTCTAACCTTAACCCAAACCCTTACCCTAACCTTAACCTATCCCTAATTCTAACCTTAACCCAAATCCTTACCCTAACCTAAACCTATCCCTAACTCTAACCTTACCGCAAACCCTTACTCTAACCTTACCTCACCCCTAACTTTAACTAATAAGTCACAATTGGCCTTTGCAGCTGTCAAGACAGGCGAAAATGTCCTCACTTCATAATAATGTCCCCACTCTGTTGGGAAAACAAACCCTTTTCTTGTCCTCACTGTGTAGTAAGTACAACAACACAGACATGCATGAACAAACACACACACACACACACACACACATGCACAGACACATATGCACAGACACATACACACACACATGCACACACACATAAATACGCACACACACACACACACATACACACACACACATACACACATGCACAGACACATACACACACACACACACATATGCATACACACATACACACACATGCACATAAACGCACACATGCACACACACACACACACACACAACTGTATTTTCTTATTGTTGTTGTTTAGGCTGCCAAAATGATCACACAATGTCACTCATGCTCTCGAACACACACTCACACACACTATTTTATGGTCATGTCATTGTTAGTATTTACCAAAATGATCAAAAACTGCTGCTTATGAGCACACACACACACACACACACACACACACACAACATACACACTTATACACACCCACACACAACTTTATATTCATGTTAGTGTTGTTTAAAATTGCTGAAATGATCAAACACTGCTGCTCATGAACACTCACACACAACTTTTTTTCCTATTTTTGTTGTTTAGGTTGAATCTATGTTTTGGAAATAAAAATTCATCTAGAAATAAAGTTGTCATGACTATTCGTTCTGAATAAAATCATATCAGTCAGTGAGGAACAGATGATGCTTATAGTTGTCATGAGCAAGACTTTGGTTCCAGTGCATTTTTAGGTGGTTTTAAAACAGCTTCCTGGCTAAACAAATTCCAGTCTGTTATAATCCCTTGATATGTTTTCCTCTGTTCTTACCTATAGTCAAAATAATACATGAACTGCATGTATTTTACAATAAACAAGTGGTATTATTTCAGATTACTGAGGTCCATACACCATAAATTCCAAAAATAAATGTTGAACTTGTCATTATGACTAAAATGGAAGTTGGTTAAAATAAATCACACATCATGTGGTGATAATTGATTTATGTTTGATTTATGATCAGCTTTTAAACAAACCGGTCAATATTGGTCAGAATCACCAGAGTAGGAGAGAAGGAACTGACACAAAAGAAAGAGTTCGACAAATACTGCTTGCACTGAGGACAACATAAGCATTAAGGGCTTGATTGTAAGTGCTTGGAATTAGTATCTCAATAACCATTGTTATGACCCTGGATATCTCTGCTGCCCTGTGGCAGGAGATCTGTTTTTTCTGTGTGTTGTGTTTGTTTGATTGCAGGATTGGTGGCACCTAGCAGGACCCTTCAAAGGAGTTTGGTGATGTCCAAAAAGGATTCTACAGCAAGCTCTCTCTACTGCAACAACACGATGTTCCATTCAGCTCTAGTTATAATTTTAGGCCAATTATTTGTCTGTTAATGTGCTTTTTGTAATTAAATAATTTTTTCATAACCATGTTGCCTCTCCATTTTATGTTGCAATCGGTCAGTGGGCTGGTCATTACAGTTTGGGGGCTCGTCCGGGGCCACTCTGTGTCCATCCTTGGCCTCTTTGGGTAATTGTTTAATGTGCTGATCGTAACACCATCAACACCAGCCATTGCAGGAGCCTCAGATAACAATTATCCACTGCTAGAACAGGGATGATCTTGAACTACTATGCAGAGTAACCTAAACCAAGGTTGTGAAACCAGCATTCACACTGTAGCATCAGTGCTCAAGTTATCTGATACCTTGAAGTCAAACACTAGCAACTGTTCATTATCTTAGTTGCCTGTATAAAGAATATTGATGCCAGTTTTAACCAGTGGTCCCTCTCAGAGAAACTATGAGAACTTTGTTCATGGATGGTGTGCCACAGCTAAATACACCAGCCCATTCTGTAAGCACATGTATACTTCAGACCCTCATTTCATGTACATCCTGGGAGGTTACCTTACCTGTTCATTGTGGCCTTGCATGAAGATGCTTTGTATTATCATACTATTCACCGTGGCCTTGCAAAAATGCTTCATATTTCCTTACTATACATTGTTGTAGTCTTGCATGAACACACTTTGTGTTGTGTGACCATTCATCATGGCCTCGTATGAAGACGTTCTGTATTACCTTACTATTCACTGTTGCCTTGCATGAACACAGTTTGCATTACCTTACTATGCATTGTGGCCATGCAAAAAACACTTTGTATATCTTAGTATTCATTGTTGCCTTGCATGAACACACTTTGTAGTATCTCACTATTCACCATGGCCTTGCATAACATGCTGTTTTATTTTACTGTTCAATGTGCCCTTTAAATGATTTGGTCTTTATTACCTCACTATTCACCATGGCCTTGCATGAATATGCTGAGTATTATAGCACTGTTCATTATGCCCTTGCATAAACATGCTCTGCACTATCTTACTATTCACCACAGCATTTTTAAACATGCTTTTTATTATCTCATGATTCACCGTGGCCTTGTATGAACAGGCCATGTGTTACTGTGGCTGTGATGGCAGCATTTGAAGTAATGTTAATGATGGTGTCAGTTATCGAAGTACCAAATCCAAAGAATGTATAAACACAATGATATTAAACATTCATGAGAAAAAATGGAAATAGAGTAGTGTGCAGTGATGATTATACTCTACCACTTTGGTCTAAAAGGGGTCCTATATATATTACTTCTCTATAATTTTGTGGTGAAAATGAACTGAAAAATACTATTGTAGGCAATGAGAACAAAAAAAATAATTATTCCCACAAGTATGTATATTGAGGTAAAAGTATTGGTAATAAACAAAAACACTGAAAACATCATTTTTTATAACACTTGATAGGTGTCACTAATTTTATGTTTTTGACTCTTGCATAGCCTGAATTCATGTTTGAAGGCTCATTCCATGATTATTGATACTAAAAAATTTGTTTAAACTGGTTTGAGGCAACATTATTCTGCAAAATGACCTCTGATGGCCAGTTATTCCTGCATGTAAGGTGACAAGAACTTTGAGCAACGTCACATTGTTAAGCACGACGGAAGGAGCACTCTGAGATTGTTCGTAGCCGCATTGTGGCCTCACATGATGCTGAAGATGTTAAATGCTGCCACGGCACTGTAGGAAACACCATCAAGTGTTTCACAGAGACCAGTTTGCTGAAAACTAGAGGCAATAAAGGTGCAAAATGGTAGTTAAGCATCTCTGATGTTCATTATCTTTGTAGGACAAGTAAAAAAAAATTGGCGGTTGACAGCACGACAACTCCGTGATGATATTAATAGCGCCAGAAGTGAAGAGATTGATGAATTAGATCTACTATTTCCAGAGCTCGTGTGAAAATGGTCTGATTGGTCGTGTTGCTGCTAAGAGCTGGCAACATCAAAAAAAGACATGAGTTTCCCAAGAAATTCAAGGATTGGACACTAGTGGACTGGGAACAAGTCCTTTAGACCAGTGAATAATAATTCAAAATTTTCTGACCAAACACAGAACTTATGCGCGCCATAGAGTTGGAGAACATTTCAAAAATGACTGTTAAACCCCTTCAGTAAAACATGGAGGTGATAATATTATGGTTTGAGGTTCAGTCCACTCGAAAGGACGCAGTGATCTCATAAAAATCGATGGAATCATGGATCAAAGGAAGTATCACAGATCCTTGTGAGGCATGCATTGCCATCTAGAAAGAGACTGATACGTCGGGGATTTTAATTTCAACAAGATAATGACCCTAAACACCCCTCTAAGTTGTGCAACAATTATCTCAGTCAGAAAGAAACATCTGGTGACATAAAAGTTTTTACAGCCTGCTCAAAGTCCAGACCTTAATCCGAGCAAACCTTTCGTAATATTGAAAAAATCTCTTTGGAATGAACTTCAAACCATATGGAATGGTTTAGTGAGTGGGGAAATTTAAAAAATGTGAACACCTTGCCTGAAAGATTTAATGCTCCAATCAAAGTAAAGGGTGGCCCCACTAGACATTGACTTTTTTTTCCCAAAAGACATTATTATTTTTGTTTTCACTATATATGGTTATCTGTTTACTTATTTTCATCTATATGATCCAATATTACATGAAACCAGAAGGCTAAATTTTCTGAAGAAAATTTGTGTGCTTGCTTCAGCGAGAAAAGTTGAAGAGGTTGGTTTATAAAATGAAGGTGTTTGAGGCAAAAGCAAATTGCTGAAGAAATGTTGAAAAACTGCTGAAATGTAAACATAAGACTTTAAAGCTGAAAGTAATTGTTTAAGGAATTCTGACTTTTCAGCTGCATCATGACCGAGTCTACTCCGCTTCAAACCAGCTGTAAAAAAAATGGTGACTTGGAGTCAATGAGGTTGATGCATCTCTCTCTATGGCTCTGTGCTTATCTGGGTCGACGCAGTGCATGCTGAGAAATTAGCTTTATGGCGGAGCAAACATGGCAGGCCACATTGGCAGACTGCTGCAGCTGGTGTTGCTTATTGCTCATTGTCAGTGTCTCCCCCAGTCCCGAACTGTACAACGCTGACCTGGTCAAGTAGTGAAATGCTACTATTCATGGCTCTCTGTTCATTTCTGTGCACTGTTTGTTCGCTGGCTAAATATGGAGGTAAATCCCTATCTTTATTCAAGAGCGTGGTATTTCTTTTCGTGCGTAAACTGTACAAAATTTTTCCCCGAATTAGCGTGGTATTTCGTTTGGTGCGTTGACTGTACAAATTTTTTCCCCGAAATTCTGCTCTTGCACTCAAATTGTCCTCGCTCGCGCTTGGATTTTCTCTCCTCGCACTCAACACTGCCTCTGCGAAACATTTCTGCTTTCACTCGAAACATGCTGCTTGCACTTGGATTTTTTCTGTGGTGCATTCCTATCAAATATCACCAACCAATAGAATGCCAGGTTCCGTGTTGACCAATGAAATGATCGCTGCCTCGCTGCAGGCCCATTCATTTTACTTCATGCAGTGTACCGTAGGGGCGGTGTCGTTTATATACAGACCCACTCCGAAGATACCGTAGAATCTGGCTGCAGCGAATGCGCGATCGCTTATTAAACTATGTTACTCTGTTGATTATGTAGCCATCTAGCTAGCTAGCTAACGTTAACAATGGAGAATCTTTGTAAATAATCGTCCTAATTAAGCGGTGTCATTTGTTTTTACCCTAACTTCACTAGCTAGTTTGCAGTACCGGTGATTGCTTTTAAGCTAGCTTGCTAGCTAGCCAATGTCCCAAAAATGTGAAAATGCGGTTTGGACGCACGGAAGCTGGCTAAGATAGTAAAGTCATGGCCAAATCAAATCATATCGCTTAAATAGGATTTTCCACAGTTAACGTTAGTGTGACAGAGTGGTTTTTAAATCAATCGACTCTCAGCAAATGGTGTAGATCTTTCACCATTATTGCCTTGCAGTTCCTTGTCATGTTTGCCGTTTTTCCCAAGCTATGCCTGTAATGCAGCTCGTAGCAATTTGTATAGAAGTTGCTTCCATTTGAGACACGATTGTCTGAGTTTTGAAGCATTTAATTGGACTTAAAGATGCTCACTTAGTTATATATTAATTTGAATGATTGCGTTTACTGTCTCTCGATATTCAGTCTGCCATGGGATGCAATGAGAGCAGAAGATATCTGTGAGGTTGAGAGACCGTTTTGTCTAATGCCTTCATGCTGATATGGTATATGCAGCAGTGAATGTGCGCCTTGGGGTCGTGTTTGTCATTAAAGCCGTGTCATAATTTGCCTTTGCCACAGAGGTGCAAAGAACAGTCGTATGCATCTGAGGTGGCTGACATCCTTCTGAGTCCGTTACATTAGCTAATTAGATGGCTAAATAATCAAGAGTAGCGTAGTTTAATGAGCGATCGGTCACACAGCATAGCCAAAGATACTGCAGTGTCTTCGTGAGTGGGTCTGAGTGTCACCGCCCCAGCCCCCACGGTTTGCTACCTGAAGAGCAATCACTGGTACAGCTAACAAACTGGTGAAATTAGGGCAAACACAAATGACACTGCTTAATTAGGACGATCATTTACAAAGATTCTCCATAGTTCACGTTAGCTAAATAGCTAGCTAGCTAGAAGGCTACATTACAGAGTGACATAGTTTTATGATTTGCATTGCCATAATTCCGCAGAATGCGGACTGGGTATTGAAATCACCGCCCCCACGGTACACTGTACAGTAAATGCAATAGGCAAATTTCATTGGTCAACAGGGAACCTGGCATTCTATTATATTGATAAATAGGAATGTACCGCAGAAAAAAAAATACAGCACATGTTTGTGCAAACAGAAATGTTACAATACAAAAAAGGCGGTTTTGAGTTTTTCAAGCATGAGCGAGGATAATTTTGAGTGCGAGAGCAGAATTTCGGGGAAAAATGTTGTACAGTCTACGCACCAAACAAAATACCACGCTAATTTTGGGGAAAAATTTGTACAGTTTGAAGATAAAAACCACGCTGAATTAAGAGAGGGATTTACCTCCATACTAAATAGCTAATTGTAGCAATCTGCTAGATATTGTTAACACATGTTGTGATATTATTCACGGCTCCCTATTTATCTCTGTGCTATTATTAGCTAGTTGAAAAACAACGGAATGTTTGAAACATTGAACTTTGAAATTGCCATCACTACAGATGACATAATGAATAGATAGCTAACGTTAACTATTAAACTACTCAATGAGTATGGAAAAGTTACGTCTGTTGGCTTAGGATCGCAGTTACAGTCATTTTGATATATTTTAAATATATTTAGCTAGTGCGAACAGTTGCTTGTATATTCAGGAAAAGGATCGAGCAATTCTTTTTCTGTTTTGCAATTTTTACTGTAACATGTTCTCATGGACCCGCCCTGAAAAAGACTGGTCTTTGCTGCCCTAAATGTGCTCTCTTGGAGCTGGTTTGAGGACTGTACAAATGACGTTACAAAAATTCTTTCACTGAGTTTGACGAGAAGAATGAGATTTGTCTAACAGTCGTATCAATCTTAATCCGAACAAAGATAATTGCTGAGGAAAAAGTCCAGCAGAATTGCGGTTTATGCCACAATTTCGCTTGAGTCACTCCGAGCCATTTGAGTTAATGGTAAAAGCATTTGGTCCAACGGAGATTTTAGCTAAGGCATCTCTTACATACTCTTGCCTCTACCTCAAAGATAGTAAGTCCAATCTATGAAATGGAGGTACCATACTAAAGAAGTGAATCTGCTGAGCAAAATATGTCAAAATTGTGTGTGTAGTGCCAAAAATTTGGGAACAAGAGCAAGTTATGAAACTGTGTTTTTCAGCTTCCCAACTGGAATTTTCTTGTCTCATATAATATAGGAGTTAATGGAGTTTCAGTTCGTGCTCCCGTTGCTTTTCAGCTCATACTGCCAAAACCGTCCATCTGATTGCATGTGTAGTAACATTTTTGTAACCAGCGCAACTTTTGCTACAACTTGGATATAAAAATATTTATGCTGAGTGAAAACTGTGGGAGTTAAAGCAAGTTTAAGAGAAGACTTCTTGACCATTTTACTGCTGTTCGCCACTCTAGCAGTGATGTCACCACACTGTAAGTTCCCAGAATTTATTGTAACAAAAATTATTTTTTAAAAATTTTAATTTAAAACTTATAGAAGTTACGAAAAATTTGAAGAGTGAAGAAATTATGCAAGCTTAACTTAACATTTTGCAGTTTGAATGACATTTCTTGCTAGAAGTATGACAGAGTTAAAAAATACCAGAAAATAGCTGAATCTACTGTATCAGCAAAAAATGGCTTGATTTAATTGGACCCCAAAAAATGACTTTTAAAATTAAATATCTCAAAAACTAAAGAGAAAATCAAAAATCTGTGTGGATGCAACGTAATTCAGAACAAGCTGAATTTTTTAAAGTTTGAACGGAATTAATAGCTTAAAGGGGACCTATTTTGCTATATTTCCAAGGTTATATTTTGATCTTGGACTCCCTAGAGTACTCCTGATTGTTCAAAGTCCAAAACAGGGTCCTTATTTAGCTCATACTGCCATCCTCAAAAACCCCATTTGTAGTCCATTGTAGTCTCTGCCTGAAACGCCTCGTTCGGTGGCTCTTCGCTATGGCCCCCACTCCCGTGTGCCCACTTTCTTCTGACTGGCCAGCTCTGTGGAGGGCGGATCTAGGCGGGACGAGGCAGCAGAACACAGTTTTCGGGTCTGCCTCCCCAGAGTAAAACTGAGACGCAGCGTCTGCCATCTGAGAAGGAATCAACGGGCAAATTCACAATCAAACACAGTACATGTGTATAGATCTAATGAAATGAACTTGTTCTAATAAACGCAACAGCGAAAGTGGAGGACGAGTCGAAAGTCTGGCAGCTCAAGCTCGAATTTGCTGTCTACCTACGGCTACTATGGTGAGTACACGGTGTTTCTACTCTATAGCTAGGATTGAGGGAAAGCTAGAATCCACCCCATACAGACACATTTGTAGAACGGGTCAACATACCCAAGTGTAGACCGGAGACCGTAGAAATCTGGTTGGTCTGAGTTTAGAGGGAAACATGGACAGTGAGGAGCAGCAAAAAGTGGACCAACAACTTATGGACTGCTTCGGTGTGTATTATAAGGACCTGCTGGTTCGTGTGCATAGCTGTGGTGTGTGAGCCGAACAGCTTCTGCACTGGTATATGACTTAAGGGGCTTAAAGCTCCAGGCTAAACGGCCTTTTCGAAATTGCCCGTGGTAATGGTTTACTTATTGCGTCGGAATGACCAAACGTTTGCTCGCGCGAAAATGGGCTCGATAAGCCGTTTTCACACTGGACGCAAAATGAATTTTTCGTGCGACAGATTACATTCAAAGTCAATGCATTGTCTTTGCATTGACTTTGAATGTAATCTGTCGCTAAGAAAAAATTAGTTTCGCGTCGGTGAAAGCTGCTTAACTTCGCCCTTAACGCGTGTATTCAAGATCTTTGCATTGACTTTGAATGTAATCTGTCACGCGAAAAAATTAGTTTTGCGTCCGGTGTGAAAGCCGCTTAACGCACCCATGACGCGTGTATTCGCGTCTTTGCATTGACTTTGAATGTAGCTAATCTGTCGCACAAAAAATTTGTTTCGCGTCCGGTGTGAAAGTAGCTTGATGTGCCAATAACGAGTGTATTCGCGTCTTTGCATTGACTTTGAATGTAATCTGTCGCGCGAAAAATTAGTTTTGCGTCCGGTGTGAAAGCTGCTTAACGCGCCCATAACACATGTATTCTCGTCTTTGCATTGACTTTGAATGTAGCTAACCTGTCACTCAAAAAATTTGTTTCGCGTCCGGTGTGAAAGCAGCTCGACGTGCCAATAACGATTGTATTCGCGTCTTTGCATTGACTTTGAATGTAATCTGCCGCACGAAAAATTAGTTTTGCGTCCGGTGTGAAAGCTGCTTAACGAGCCCATAATGCATGTATTTGCATGTTTGCTTTGACTTTGAATGTAATCTGTCCCGCGAAAAATTCATTTCGCATCCGATGTGAAAGCAGCTTTATGGATAGTACGCGACAGCTAGAGGGAGCTCGGTTATGTTATGAACATAATACAAGTTTTACAGACTGTAAGTTCCATTAGCGTGGACAAGTTGCTTATGTGGAGCTAGCGAATGATGACTTCTACAGGAAAGAATTTCCTATTTAATCTCCGCCTTTTTTGGCTTTTAATTAGCAACAACAATTTCTAAAGGGGATGAAATTATGTCACGGTAGTGCAGAGAAATCGTTTGTTATACCAGACAGGTTAGAGCTTCTGCGTTTCACGATTGCTTTCACGGTAGAATCAGAGAGCTAAACCAGATATTTGTGACGTGTCCGGCTGATCCCGGTCATGGATAAGTGAAGCGAAACAAACCCAAACAGGTATCCCAAGCTCTGCAAAACCTACGTCTGGTCTAACTGCAGCCTTTTCAGCCCAACTTTGCGGACACATACTGCACCTCTCCGGTTAGCTTCAAATGTAGTGGCTACAATCGGGCAACGTTATGATGAAACTGCCACATTGATGCTTACCGAAGTAACACAAGCATACTGATCAGAATTACTGCATATAACTTAACCAGGAGCATTTTTAATTAGCACGGCGGCACACAAACTAACATGCAGTAGCTGGTAACCGAGCGGTCATTAATACCACAGAGACAAACCCTTGCAATACAGGTTTTACAGACAGCAAGTTCCGTTACCATGGACAGTTGTACCAAGCATCCAAATTACAAACAAGTATTAAAAGTTAGCTTCAAATGAGGTTTATGTTCACACACCTTCTGTAGAATTTCCCCTGATATTACTCTTGCGTATTTGGGACACAAACATTAGCAACAGTAACTTGGCTACGTTAGCCGCTGTGCTACAGCCACAATCAACTGGCTATCACGTCAGGTTGGCTTATGCAGTGAAAGCAACTTACAGCTTCTGTGTCTGAGTCATGGGCAGTCGCAACCAATACAGGCTTTATCTTCAGATATTTTACAAAGCCTGCATTTGAGGCCAGTTGTTAGTGCTAACTATCGCTAGCGGTCCTGCTAGCCACCTGTAACACATTAGCTTCACTTACATTACACTTACATTATTTGCTGTTATATTGTTACTTACAGCTTGTGGCTCCGAGCCCTTGATCGATGCAACTGCTTAAAGGTTTTAAATGGCAGCTCTGATTTATAAAATGATATCTTTATCCTGTGTTGGGGCGGGACTTTATCCTTTATTGACAAAGTCTGTCTTTGGTTGAAATGTCTGAGCACAAACAACCAACAGGTTCCCTTTGGCTTATCCTGTGGCTGTTTGCTGCAAACAGCCAAGCAAAAAAAACAAAAAAAGCCACCCACTGATTTCTGGTGGAATCGTCTTTTGGAGGAGAAATAGGTTCTTTTCTTCGTATCCAAAAGTAAACGGACAAGCAGCTTTGGGAGAGATACTGACAAAACTGCACCTCAAATGATCTGCGGTTCTTCTTTTGTATTTCTGAAAGTGTAGACACTACTAAGGCATAGTATGATCTGCCGTTGTTAGTGCCTGCTAGAATAGTTTCCAGTGTGGGCAGGTCCAGCACCGTGATTGGCTCTGGCTAGGTCTGTACTAATTGGACGGCACAACCTGACGTCAGGTTTTGCCCAGATCTCGCGAAGATCTCGGGATGAGCTGTTCAGAGAGGAAATCACGTTCACAAAATCACGTTCTTGGATTACAGCGAAACCTCTGTATCTTATGTTTAGAAACTTTTCAGAGGTTGAGTATGGACAACCAACATTATAACATTACTAATATGTATTAAAAGAAGGATAAGCATAATAGGTCCCCTTTAAACGGTGCAGGAGGAGTTAGTCAGCTAAATTTAGGCAGAAGAAGAAGAAGAAGTAGAGAATAGAGCGTGCTGCTGCGCTGAAGCAAGCACACAATAAATACTTTAATAGTACTTGGTCTCTGATTTATCTTCATTTTTTAAGTGTATAATCATCACTGTATACTACTGTAGATTCCCATTTTTACATTTTTTTATTATAAGTTTATCAATAATGTATTGCTAAATGCTTAATTATTGTTATGATTTCCAGACTTGTACGTGATACATGTCTGAATACCCCTTCTAATTCTTCTGTGTCAGAATTGTCGTGTCAAACTACATTATATTTGATGCCTTCTGCTATTGATGAACATGAAGAACGAGCCCAGGTTGTGACCCTTTCATGGCGATCAATAAAACCAGTAACAGTGGAACAATGTTGTGTGATTTATCTGCGATCAGTTTGTTGGGATTTCTCATTGATCGGCTTGTAGGCTCAGAAGAATGCTTCAGTTTAATCCACACACTTTTGAAAATGACCTTTGGTGATACATTTACCAGATACTGTCAAAGCTGACTGACTCACACAACATTATTTTATTTCAGTTTTTTAGTTGAACCTGGATGCACCGTGAGGTTAAGACAATTTAAGGGCATTAACTCCAAAATGGCTGACATCCAATGTGTCTGTTCTCAAATGTGTATGAGCCTTGCAGTATACTGAAGCAATTTAGGCTACGCAGCTTGCTAAAGGGTGAAATCAGGTATATAAAGTCCAGGCAAATTTAAATCCATCCATTCATTTTTCAGACTGCTTTTTCCTCTTTAGGGGTCCGAGGGAGCTGGAACCCACCCCAGCTGACTATAGGCGAAAAGCAGGGACACGCCCTGGACAGCTTGCCCATCCATCACGGAGGGCACACACCATTCACACATCATTCACTCACACCCTCATGCCAATGGGCAATGTTCAGTCTCTAATTAGCCTGACGTGCATGTCTTCGGATTATGGAGTATGCGGAGGAAACCTACGCAAACACGGGGAGAACACGCAAACTCCCCACAGAAAGGCCTCAGGCTGCACTCAAACCAAAGACCGCCTAAAAAGCAGCAGTGCCACCAACCGAACCACTGTGTTGCTCCGCAGACTGAAATATTTATCAGCTGTTCTGCTGTCCTGCTGTCCTGATCCAGTTCTATCCCATCATTGCCTCACCACTTCCTGGAGCTACAGAGGTCATTGCTTGGATATTTTAAGGATTTTTTTTTTTTTAATTCAATTTAACTTTGGTGATTAGCTTGCCAGCGGAGGACGGGCTTCCCCACTACAGCCGGGTTCCTCCTGATAGTTCTTCCTACTGGGGAGTTTTTTTTTTCTCTCCGATGTTTGAGGATTTTTCTCCCCATGGAGAGTTTTTTTTTTTACCTCATTCACTATTTTAAAGATTAGGCCGGGCACTGCTCTTTTTGCTTAGTGAAGCATCTTTGTGACAGTCCTTCTGTGAAATGCTCTGTACAAATAAAATTAATCGAATTGAATTATAAATAAAGTGGTACCAAATTTATCGTATTTTCAATTAACATGCGGAGAACTGGGGAGAACGGTGGCTCATATATATTAGATACCAAAGGCTGATTTGGGTTCAACTCCAGTTCAGGTCATTTGACACATGGTTTCTCCCATTCTTCTCAACCTTCCTGTCTCTACAAAACATCAATTAAACAAAAATTCAAAAAAAATAATCTTTAAAAAAAAAAAAAAAAACATGGAAGAACTGTCATATATATTAGAAAGATTTGCACCCTTTTGACACATGGTTTCTAATCATATCAAGGGTTAAAAAAACATAATTATACAAACATTCTGATCGCTTTTTTGGAAGAGCCGATACGTAAATGTGAGATACCGCAGGTGTGTAGACAAATATCTGCCGAACTGTATGGAAGGAAGGAAGAATCTAAAGACGATTAAATCATTTTTGGTCAATTCAATGTGACATGAGCACATTAGATGGTTTTTAAAAATAATTAAATTTTTATGTAATTATCTATGAACTACTATGGTGCTGGTAGGACAATGCCAAATTCATGATACAGTGATACAAACTCTGGTGTTGCTAATGCAGTGTCCCCAAAAGGAAAATTACTTACATTTAACTTGGTTCATGTTTTTACTTAAAGTTACTTTCAAAAGTGGATAAAAAAACGACAAACTGGATGCTACGTCAAAATATAAAGGATATCTTTTGCATCCAAAATTTGTAATAGCCTTATGGTTGTTATGGCCCCAATTTGTTATGGCGTCAATTTGTTATGACGTCACGGACAGCAAGGGATGACAGACAAAATTCTTAAACTTCAACAGATTTAATTAAACAAACACTTAGAACTAATCTACACTCTACCCTACTGACCAAGATTGAAATAAAAAAAAAAAAGATAGTTACAGTCCCTTGGTAATTGAGATGGGCTGCTGTGTTGGATGTCCTGGGACAGGAAAAAACACAGGACAAAAAACTGGACAGGTCTTGAAAAAGTGACAGGTCTGGTCAAATGTATCCTTCCACAATTTCTCCTTGCAATTTCTCCAACTACCCTTCACTCTCTCAATTTTTTTCCTTATATAGCCTTCTAGGCATGCCCAGGACATGCCCAACCTAGCTCAGACTGGGCTTAACAAAAAAAAATGTCAATACTGCCATCTAGTGGGTTTTTTTTTCCCCATTACATGGTGCACCAGAATATGTCAAACAGTGGAATAATCAACCTTTTTTTTCAGATCGTTTACCACCAGAGGTGGTATCACCACTGGCAACAGGGGAAGCTCAAACCATCCCTTAAAAACAATGATTGGTCATGACCTGTTTTCAATCATTCATTTAAATTACCATTACAGAAACTCCTAAAACTCTCAACATTATCAGGTGTGGTCAGTTTTCATTAATAATGCATACCTGTCAACTCTCACACATTCGGCGTGAGTTTTCATGGCATACTTACGTTCCTCTGCTGCAGTCAGCAATTATTCAATCAAAGCATGTGTAAGAGATTCTCGCGTGGAATTGAAGTCCTTGTGCATGGAGGTTTATCAATTTCACTTGCGTTACGGTGGATTTCACCACTAGTAATTGGAAACCGATTAAGATCGAGATCATTGGAAGCAATGGAATTGCATAAAGATGTTTCAAGTGATCGTATTTCATTTAAACAATTTAAACGATAATGAAATACATACAATGCTTCCAACCCCTGAGTAAAGAAAAGCGTGAGAAGTCCGGTGTCATAATCGGTTTCCAATTACTAGTGGTGAAATCCACCGTAATGCAGGGTTTCAGATTCCATCCCAGGTTTTTGGGTTTTCCCTTGAACAGACGCATCAGAGGGTGGGCAACCTCGCTGAAGTTTTTCAATGAAGCGTCGATAAAAGTTTGCAAACCCTATGAAGCACCGGATCTCCTTTATCATCCGTTGGATTGGCCATGCTGCTACTGCCTTCACCTTCATCTCTTCCAAAGCCACTCTCTCTGGTCCAATCACGTCGTGGAGGAAGGAGAGGTGGACTGGTGGAAGAAATTTTTTTCGGCTTTGATGTAAAGTTGATGTTGTAACAGGCATTCAAGCACTCTCCTTACGTGATCGACATGTTCTTCATTGGTGGTTGAGTAGATGAGGATCTCCTTTCCTGATACACATTAGGTTGTATGCACTGCGGAGGTCGAGTTTAGTGAAAATCTTCACACCTCGAAGTTGCTCCACAGTGCTAGGGACCAGGGGGAGCGGATATCGGTATCTCACAGTGACATCATTGATTCCTCTGTGGTCTATACAGGGGCATTGACCTCCATTCTTCTTTTGGAGGAAGAAGAAGCTTGCGGTTGCAGGTGAAGTGGAAGGACAAATGAAGCCCTGCTGTAGAACTTCATTGCTTGAGTTTCAGCCACTGATAGGGGGTATACATGGCTCCTGGGGGGTGAAGTGCCGGACAGGAGCTGGATGGCACAATCCCACGAATGATGAGGAATGTAACTGGGTCACTTTTGTCTTGCTGAATGCCTCTTGCAGGTCCCAGTACTCTTTGGGAATAACAGGCTGGTCCTCTTGGTCAGGGCTCTCGACAGTCGTAGAGGCATTGGGGAGGGGACCGCAGTGCCGTCAGCAGAAGGGTGACCGGAAAATGAGATGTCTGGTTTGCCAGGAGATGGTGGGATTGTGTAGTAGAAGGATACGGATGAGTGGGTGGCTTGAATAATTTAGAGGCAGCAGCAGGAGTTCCTCCAGATGGTGCACTTGTATGCAGAAGAAGACTGGCGCCGTCTGGTGGGTAACACTGCCGCTGCCCAGAGATTTCCAGTCTACAGCTGCCAGGGCAACGGGAGTGTGGAGCTGGTGGACTGGAGCCTTAAGCTGTCGCACTAACTGGGCGGAGATGAAGTTGCCAGCTGCACCAGAGTAAATCAGGGCCTTTATGCAAAGGGTCACATTGTTAGAAGCCACCCTGACCGGGATCTTGAAATGCTGGCCAGTGATGGCAGTGGGTGACACCTTTACCTCGAGGGGTGATGTTTCTCCCTCTTGACAGTGAGTGCAGGAGCCGGTTCTTCTCCAGGGGCAACGCACCGGTGGTCTGGAGAACCCCAGTTCCATAGGCTCCGCCCCTCCTAAGGCACGATGTAGGAGGGCAGGGACAGGTCTAGGGCCCTGCAGGCCATCTCTGCCCTCAGCTCCGGGCAGAGCCCGTTCCGGAAGGTCATCAGCAGGGCAGGCTCATTCCAGCCTCTGGCTGCGGCCAAGGTGCGGAACTGGAGGACGTAGTTGGCCACGGTCTTTGCACCCTGGCACAGTTCCAGCAATTGGTCCCCAGCCTTCTTCCCAGGGTGGTCAAGGACTGAGCGAAACTGCTGGAGGAAGCTGGCATAGGTGGAAAAAACCGTTTCCCCCCAGACAGCAGTTGCCCAGTCAAGCACCTTGCCAGCAAGGTGGGTCCCCACTGCGGAAATCTTCTTGGCGTCACTCAGGGTGGGATGGTACGTGAAGTACAGAACACATTGGACAAGGAAGCCTTTGCGTGTAGTGGGGTCTCCGTCATAGCGCTGTGGCAAGCGCACCGGTGATTCACCCCGAGGAATGGCTGCGGGAGCCTGCGTTCTGGCAGGAGAGACGGAGGTCGATGGTGGAGTGTGGGAGATGGTGAATTTGTGGACCCTGCAAACCAGTTCATTCAGGGCAGCTCCAAGACATGCGATCTCCCGCTGCTGTTCCGCCACAAGGTGGTAGAGGTCAGGAGGCTGGGCAGCAAACTCTCTCACCTCTTGGGGCAGAGGAATCCTCGCTGAATCCATGGTACGGCAAAGTCTTCTCAAAGGGTTGTGATCTGACCACCGGAGGACAAGAAGTTGAGGACTGGACTCAGGTGCGAAGATGTACTTGGTTCTATTAATTATGCCTTTGGCACAGTAAGAAGGCACATAGGATACAATAAAAAGGAATCGAAGTTCCTAGATAACACTATTAGTAATACAGACTCAGGACATTAGCTACAGTAACAATGTATTACAAATAGAAAAAAGAACAAGGAATCGAGGTTCCTGGATAATAATATTAAAATGATGAAATAAACAACAAACAGCACTATATTCAAGAGTTATTATATATATATATATATATATATATATATATATATATATATACACGCAATATGCGGGAGAAGTTAATACAAGACTAGAGAGACATACGAGCTTGTCAGGCTCACGAGACTTCGCAAAGACTAAGTGCAAAGCTTGGTCTTAAATAGCACAACACTACTATACAGAGGAAATGAGCAACAGATGCATGCAATGATTGCGGAGCTGAAGAAAGCGGTCTGGGTCTTAATAGACCGGTGAGTTGGAAGGCTGAAGGCATGGCCTTACAGGTGTCATATCTACGATTTGTTTATTTGCTAAGAAGTAAAAAAAAAAAATGGATGAGCGTCCTCTAAATGTGGTGAGTCCGTTGTTTTTTGCCTGCGCCTCAGAGAGCCTCACATCACATCCTCGCTTCACTTTGTCCATCTACATCTACTTAAAAAGATAATGATGCAGAAAATGTGACAATGTTGACACAATTTGACCATTTATCATAGATATTACTGCCACAAAACTGTAACCTGTCTGTGCTAAAGTCTGTGGATAAGTGCATAGGGTCTGATAGGTCCTGCAGTAGTGTGCTGCATTAATCCATTAAAATTAAACAGACAATTGAAAGGAATGGACAATAATATTGTCAGCTTCACAGTAAGAAAACTCATAAATTTTAATAAGATATTTAGATCTCTTCAAAGAAAAACAAATAGATAATTAGATAAATAAAATGTAGATAAATAAATAAATAGCTGAAGTGCCACTGAGTGTTGTACTTAAATACTTCAATGTCCATGTAGGTCGGATGAGTGTTCTGTGACTCTCAGCCTTTGTCAAGCTGCCCTTGTCCCGTGACTCGCAGCTCTGGTCAAGCAGCTGTTATCCTGTGCCTCACAGCCGTGCTTTAACTAAGCACTTCAGAATGCCGGGCAATGGTCACATGGAGTTAAAAAAATACTAATGACAGTCGAATGAGGGGCTCTAGTCCAGTAAACGAAGCCCAAAAAATAATTGAGTTTCAACAAAATTGTCGGAAAAGGTTTCTCAACGGATTTCAAGTTTTTGACCCGTCCAGTTAAAGAAAAAAAATTGTCTTCCATACTCTGCCTTGAGGAACCCATTGAAAATCGGACAAATTCAAGACGGCCACCATGGATATGACCTATAGAGAAAAAAATGGCATAATCATGGAACCAATCAAGATGAAAAAACAAGTTTTATACCTCTATTCATATCAACTTGAAAGGAGGAATACGATGGAATATAGTTTGAGGGTCAAGGTTGTCACAAATCCAAGATGGCCTCCGTGGAAACAAATTAATGTGGAAATTGTCATAAATGTGTGAGCAATTACTGAAATTAAAACATGTCAAACATCAATAAAACACTTTTTGGCAAACTTCTTTATTTCAGCCTGAAAATATAAATGCAATGGGATATTCCTTGAATTTCAAGGTATGGTCTAGTTAGAACAACTGACGGTACCGGAGCGATACACAAGGACCTTGCAGAGTCAAACCTCAAGCGCGATGTCAAAGATCTGCAGTCAATCATTGATTACCTTGAGGAGAGAAAGCCATTTACAAAAGACACCAAGGATGTCCGCAGCCTGTCATCTAGCAAACGGGTCGGTTAACGTGGACTCAGCTGAGACAGTCGGTGCTGCAATCCTTGAATCCATTGATGGGAAGTTTCAAACAACAAATTCTCTAAAAAAGAACAGGTGACTACTTCAGCTTCCTCGTACGTCTCTGTTGATGGTGTCTTTATTCGACAAAAAGCTCTTCATGTGCCTTGCTGATAAAGTTGATCTTCAGAACGAATTAGTGAAGAAGGTACCGATGTGTGTAATCAAGGAATGTCCTGTCGGTGTTGCACATGTTATCGATGGAGGGGTGATGTTGCAACGTCTGCCATGGCCCAAGTCTACGTCGTATGCCAATATCTGCAAACTTTATATTCAGTTCATACGCAACCACTTCCACAATGCTCTCAACGTATTTGATGGATATGACAGTGGCCCTTCGACAAAAGATGAGACACATCAGAGAAGAACTGGCTGTGATGTGGGAGTAGACATGGATTTCACCCCAGATATGCTGCTAAAAATGAAGAAAAAGCCATTTTGGCCAATCAAAGAAACAATCAGAAGTTTATGAATCTGCGGGGATCTGAGATGGCGAAGGAGGTGGGCATTCAGGAGAAACACCCTCCAGGAGATGCCGACTACGATATTGCAGTGTCCGGCTGCTCCATCGCTCTGACGAAACCAGTGGCAGTTGTAGGGGATGATACTAATCTTTTCATATTGCTGGTGCACCACTTAAGACCCGCTGACCACGAGACTATCTGTCTTCAGACAAGCACGAAGCTCATCCACATATCAGTGCTACTGAAGAACCTTGAACCTAACCTCATCCACTCATTGCTTTTCATTCATGGACTGTCGGGGTGCGACACAACATCATGGCCCTATGGCACTGGAAAAATCTCAGCTGTGAGCAAACAATGTGGCCTGAAAGAATCCACAATCATGTTCATGATGGCAGATGAAAGCAACGAGGATGTTGAGTGTGCTGGCAACCAGGCCCTTGCAGTCCTCTATGGTTGTAAGCCTGGATCAGATAAGAATTTTGAACGTGCATCTCGATTCACAGAAAAGGTGGCTTCCAGCTCCTGCTATCTGCCCCGGACCATCTTTCACCAATATCAAACGCTGCTAAATTCCACAGCCAGCGTGTCTACCTCCAGGTGCAGGCCTAGCTTGGCAACAAGTTAGAGGCAACAGAATTGAGCTGGGTGCTTCGGAGTGCCAAGCCTGGAGACATATTGAAGCCGCAAAGAATGAAGCCAGCAGCAGGACCTACGACTCTACTCAAGATCATTCGATGCAATTGTTCCAGAAAGGGTGAAAAAAATGCGTGCTTCTGTCGGGAAAATGGACTCCAATGTGCGCTGGCGTGTGGTCGGTGCAAAGGGATAACATGCACAAATGGACAACCTCATGATTCCTGCGATACCATCGACTGATGACTTAAGCTTTCTTCAAGCTGAACAACACATGCATGTGCCAGCCACCAGCAATGATGAATGCTGGACCAAATTTCGTTATAATTGGCCAGTTGTTATACACATAAACCTTGACTGGACAATCACACTGGTGTTAGTCACGATACTGTAACTTGTTAAGTTTGTGACATTTTTCCACATTAATTTGTTTCCACAGCGGCCATCTTGGATTTGTGACAACTTTGACCCTAAAACTATATTCAATCATATTCCTCCTTCCAAGCTGATATAAATAGAGGTATAAAACTTGTTTTTATCCTGAATGGTTCCATAATTATGCCACTTTTTCTCTTTAGGTCATTTCCATGATGGCCATCTTGGATTTTGCCTATTTTCAGGGGGTTCCCCGAGGCAGAGTGTGGAAGACAATTTTTTTTCTTAAATTGGATGGGTGAAAGACTTGAAATCCGTTGACAGACCTTTTCCGACAATTTTGTTGAACTTTGATATTATTTTTAATGGACAACTCAAGGACAAACTCGACAGCAAAAGCTGTTAGCTCTCTTTATGGGCTCCCCACTGACAAAAAAAGTAAAAGTTCTCTGCTATTTAGGAAGTAAATTCAAATGGAGGCAGAGTAAGCAATTCACTGCCAGCTGTGTTAAAGTTGCGCACAGCTAATTTGAATGTTTTCTTTTAAACTGTATATAAACCATAGACTGAATAAAAAGATGAACAGTGCGCCCAGGCCTGAAAAGTGAAGCCAATGCAGAATAGACTAAATCGGCATCTCACTGCATGCAAAGCATGCTGGTCCCAGTCAAAGTTCAGGACTACCCAGATCGCGTCCACAACAGTAAATATGGTCGATGTTTTGAAAGATTTATGAAAGAAACAGGGCTACGCTGTTACCTGGAAGAAAAAAAAAAAAACTTGTGGCCCTCGCTTGGGCATTGTCATTGCAAAAGGCCCCCATAGTGTTAATGAAACAACAGGAACGGGACGTTGTCAGACTAGACCATAAATCCTTGCCCGCTAATGATGTTGAGGTCTGGTGATTAACTGCAGATCCCTCAGAACTGACAAACGGTTGGGAGAATGAATCGTCATACATACCCGGTACATAATATTCATTGTAGGCCTATACATTCTGCATAAATACATAAAATGGCGGCTACTCAACAGAAAGCCGGGAGGGCGGAAACCATGCCTTTAAACATGATGAGATCTCATCTGTTTTTTCAATTACTTTTGTTGATTAAAGATTTGGTAACTCTTCAAACATTCAGCTATTTCACGTGTGGCTAACTCGCTTCTTTGAGGTAGCATAAGTAAAGAAACGAAACGCTTCATTGGGATGTGAAATTTACCAAATTGATCATGAAGCACAGGTTTGATAAACTTCTTTGCAGGACATGCCAAATTAACGCGCATAATCCATAGTAGTTGAGGCTATTTCATTTCGTACAGAGTAACCGATTTCGGCACATTAATAACACTTTTTTTTTTTTTTGCATTTATTATTTACTCGCCTCAACATTGCATTGAGAGGGAAGCGATGCATTTAACTGTCAATGGATTATGGATATCATTGGGAAACCGTGTTAAAGCCAGTGATTGGAAACGGGTCAATAATCGAATGCTTCAAGGGATATTTTCCGCTTCTTCTGTTTTCTGTTCGTTAGCCGCCACTGATATTTTATGTATAATACAAATGTCATAAATCACAGGTTAGCCCATTTACGTATTTACATCAAACACGTATACAAACAGCTGTACAGGCTAGGCATTTATATATGGGTCACTGACACGTACAGCACTACCGATTACAGACTTAAGCAATGGCGCATGTATTACATGTGGACTTATTAATATCCATTACAAATTGCATTACAGATTAGCAAAATAAAAGATTGGAAGTCTGACTTACTAATTTAATCCATTCTACACATCTTTCTAGATCTTTTTTCTCAGTAGGAAAAGGATGGTGGGACGCATATACAGCGAGATGTTCCTTTATTGCACCCGTGAATAGAGCAAAATTCCTCCATCCACTTCTTAAGCCCACGCCTACCGTTAGGACAATCACAGACTGAACAATGTGAACCCGGCATATTGCCTTTAAACAACCTTAGGCAATGTAAAATAACTGATAAGGTCCCCTATAATGTCCCCAGGTGCACAGCTAATTAGTTATTAAAAGCCATTTCAAAATCTTTTCCCTCTTGACATCACATGGGGACGTAACCAACGAGAGGCAAGAAGAACTGATCACCTTCAGCCAAGCAGTCAGTCAGCTTTCATTATTCTGGGTGATCACTCCCCCTTGTGATGTCAGGTAGGGGAGACTTTGAACTGGCTCATAATGGCTAACTAGCTGTGCACCTGGTGGCATAATAGGGGACCTTGAAATAATTGCAATAAGTAGCCGGCTGTTCCACTGGGATAGCTGGGCTTTATCGGCTCTTATTTGTTGACATCGTGGGTAGTCTTGAACTCTGACCGGAAAATTTTCGCGCATGCGTAATTGTAATGCCAATCTAGTCTATTGTCTTAAAATTGCATTCTATTTAATGGCCAGTAGATGGCGACGTTGGCGATTGCAGAAAGAAGTTCAATGCTATAGAAGTCTATGAGAAAATGACCCTAATTCCCACCTGATTTATTATTTCAAAATGATTTTCCACGTTATTTTATCGTATCTATCACAAGTTTCAAGTCTCCTTCGATACATCATGATGTTCATTTTTGTAAATTATGGTCCCATATAGACTAGAATAAAGGATAAAGCCAGATATGCTTTGGGGGTGTGGCTATCCTCTGGTCCGCGTCAGATATGGTCAGATCCATAGACATATATACCTAGACGTCTCATTGGTTGCTACTGCCCACTGGAGCGATGTGCCTACAGGGCGGCCATCTTGGAACGGTGCCGCTCGCTCTTTCAATGCATTATGTCTGTGGAGGAATGACGTTCCTGCACAATTAAAGTAGTCATAAATCGCTATTGTCAACCAATTTTTAAAATATATACATAGGGGTCATTCCATGTCAAATCATCCAAATTTTGAGAAATTTTCCAAGTCACCTCCTCAAAAATTTTTGAAAAAATTCACATGAGTAAATATTCACACAAAATAAAAAAAATGCCAAATATTAGGCCAGTATCTATAGTAGATTTCAAGTTATAGCCCTTCAAATTTTGAATAATATTTTAAGTTTTTTGGCGAACCCATTTTCAGCCAACTTTGGCAACTTTTTGCTGCAAATTGATTGCTTATACAAGGCTGAAATTGGGTATACTAACCATGTTCATCCCCTAGAATCTGAAAATAGCCTTAGATTCTGTGTATCTTGATCCACTTCTGTATGGTAAAGCCTCAAAATCAGCCGAAAACACAAAACACCCAAAAACTAGACCACATTTTATGACCTGTAACTCAGGAACTAAGTAAGATAAAAGGCTAGAATTCATTTTTTATGATTTTATCATACATCTCTCTGCAAAAATGCAGTAATCCAAGTAATATCATTTGTAACCCCGGTCTCCCCTTTTTACTCCGAAAACACTCCACACTATCAGGTGTCGCTAGTTCCCCCCGTTAAAGTCAGGCGACTATCATTCATTTGGACGTGCACTTCAGTGCATTTAAATCAGCGTTGTTAAAAATTGCACAAAGGCATTTCAAATGCTCTTTTATTTCATTTCGACGATTTAAACAATCATAAAGCGCAGGTTAGATCGCCTGATGTGCCGATAAAGTAGCGCAGAAGTTCCAGAACAGTTTGTCTCTCACACAGCATAGGCCTGTTTATAAATTATTTTTCTGTACTGAACTCAGCCCATTATTTCGTTGTTATTAGATCACACAGAGAAAGAAGCCGCATCTTCAATTACCAATGGATTATTACTATAATTGGAAAACATGTCAATAAGGAAAACGCTTGACTACTAACCAGGACTAATTCTTGCTAAAAAAGGATGTATCTATGCCCCTCCCCCAGTATCCAGTTCTGGCGCCAACCCTGGTGACATCGCCGGGACATGTTAAAAGGAAAAAGACAATGTAGGTATTAGTATTTCGCTCAACCCCAAAAAAAAAATTATATGATGATGATGTAGTAATATTGTATTTTAATTTCAAAAATTGCATAAAAAAACACATTTCTTCCCAATTTCATGCCTATAGCACAGTCACTGCTATAAAAAAACGATATTACTGAATTATAAAATAACATTAATTTGTAACACAATATTATATATTTAAAAAATAAACCTTGAAGGTAAGGCAACTTTATTTACAACCCCAATTCCGAAATAGTTGGGACGAAGTGTAAATTGTGAATAAAATCAAAATGCAATGACTTTCAGATCACATGAGCCAATATGTTATTTTCAATAGAACATAGATAACATTTCAAATGTTGAAACTGAGACATTTTACATTTTAATCCACAAAATGAGCTCATTTCAAATTTTCCAGCTGCAACAGGTCTCAAAAAAGTTGGGACACAGGCAAAAAAGGGCTGAAAAAGCAATTAATATATAAAAGAATCAGCTGAAAGAACATTTAGCAAGTAATTAAGTTAACTGGCATCAGGTGTGTAACATGATTGGCTAAAAAAGGGATGTCTTAGAGAGGCTGAGTCTCTCAGAAATACAGATGGCTAGAGGCTCTCCAACCTGTGAAGGCTTGCGTAAAAAAATTGTGGAGTACTTTAAGAACAATGTTCCTCAATGTCAAATTGCAAAGGCTTTGAAGGTCTCATCATCGACAGTGCATCACATCATCAAAAGCTTCAGAGAAACTGGAAAAATCTGTGCGTAAGGGACAAGGCCGAAGACCTTTACTGGATGCCCCTGATCTTCGGGCCCTCGGACGCCACTGCATCACTCACCGGCATGATTCTGTCATTGACATTACTTAATGGGCTCAGGAATACTTCAAGAAACCACTGTTTGTAAACACAGTCCACCGTGCCATCCACAGATGCCACCTAAAACTCCATCATGCAAAAAGGATGCCATTGTTGAGCATGATCCAGAAGCGCCACCTTGTTCTGTGGGCCAAGGCTCATTTAAAATGGACTGTAGCAAAGTGGCAAAATGTCCTGTGGTCAGATGAGTCCTAATTTTACATTCTGTTGGAAATCATGGGCGTCGTGTCCTCCGGGCTAAAGAGGAGAAAGACCACCCCTCTTGTTATCAGCGTTTAGTTCAAAAGCCAGCATCTCTGATGGTATGGGGATGCATTAGTACATATGGTGTGGGACCCTTGCATGTTTTCAAAAGGCACCATGAATGCTGAAAGGTATCTAAAGGTTTTAGAGCAACAAATGCTCCCCTCCAGACAACATCTATTCCAGGGAAGGCCTTGTGTATTTCAGCAGGACAATGCAAAACCACATACTGCAGCTATTACAACAGCATGGCTTTATAGTAGAAGAGTCCGTGTGCTGAATTGGCCTGTCTGCAGTCCTGATCTTTCACCGATTGAGAACATTTGGTGCATAATTAAACGAAAAGTCCATCAAAGGAGAGCAAAAACTCTCCAGCAGCTGGAAGCCTGTATTAAACAAGAGTGGGATCAAATTCCAATGGCTAAACTCAAGAAACTTGTCTTCTCAATGCCCAGACGCCTCCACTCTGTGTTAAAAAAGAAGAGGGATGCTACACCATGGTAAACAGGCCCCTGTCCCAACTTTTTTGAGACCTGTAGCAGCCATCAAATTTGAAATGAGCTCATTTTGTGGATAAAATTGTAAAATTTCAGTTTCAACATTTGCTATGTTATCTCTGTTCTATTGTGAATAAAATATTGGCTGGTGTGATTTGAAAGTCATTGCATTTTGATTTTATTCACAACTTACACTTAGTCCCAACTATATCGGAATTGGGGGTTGTATGTCTATGGTCAGATCTACCCATAGATCCACCCCTCGCTCCTCCCTGGATCTTAAGTTCACGATCTCATCCAATAGGAATCACATACGCCAAAAATAGCCAAAATCGAGGCTTCCTTCATGGTATGCTGAAACAAATGGGTGATGTCACTGTTGCTTCATATATCTTTTTATAGTCTATAATATAAACCAGGGGTGATGTATAATAGCATAACGGTCATAAAAGGTGAACCTAACCTCACATGCCAGATAAAATGAAAGTTGAGCACAACCATAAATATTAATACAAAGTATTAAGAAGCTATATCTTCAGCTACATCATATCTTCTGAATTAAGTTTGTCATCCTAAAATACTGAACCATTATTTTATGACACTGACTTCTCGAACCCTTTTGTAGGATATCTATTAAATCGAAGCGTATTTTTATCTTTCTTTAAGTTTTCAGTCATGTACCTCCTCTCAGCTTCGTATTTCTCACAGTATTTCACCACATGCTCTATTGTATTTTCCTGCCCACAGTGGTCACATCTTCCTGTATTGTGTTTACCTATTTTAAATAATGTACTGCTAAGTCCAGTGTGTTCAAATCTTGGTCTTGATATTAGTGTCTCGTCTCTTCTGTTGCTTCCTGCACACCTCATTTCTCCCACTTTCCTTTGAATTCTATAAAACCATCTTCCTGTCCTCTCTTCCTCCCACTGCTTTAGCCATCTTTCCCTCAATCTCTGCTTAATAATGCGCTTTATTTCTGTCGTGCTGATGTTAACTGCTAACTCAATGTAACTATTTCTTGTGACCTCCTGTGCAATCTAGTCTGCCATTTCATTTCCTTTTACACCACAGTGTGCCAGTATCCATAAAAATATTACCGTTAAACCCATCATTTGAATGCTGTATAAGGTTTGTTGTATCTCTATCAAAATGTCTGATTTGCATTCTGAATTACTGTACTGTAAACTGGTTAATGATGCGCTTGAGTCTAAACAAATGATTGCCCTCAACGGTCTTGTCTCCTCTATCCACTGGACTACCAACAATACTGCTGGCATTTCTCCTGTATATACTGACACTCCGTCACTGATTCTTTTGCCCTACTGTTGAATTGAACTCTGGAATAATGCATGCTATTCCTATCTTATTAGCTAAATTCTCTGATGCATCTGTGTATATCTTGACATAACTGTGATAACTATCGATATAATTCTGCACTATGTTTGAATTAAAAGTAAACTCCCTATCCTTGTTCTTCTTTTCTAGTAATGCAAAATCTACGGTGGCATCGGGAAGTATCCACAGTGGTATTGCTGGCAACGGTACTGTTGGACTCAAGTAAAACTGATCAATTTCAGCTTCTGCTGCTTTCTGTGTTACTGTCCATCCAAAGCTTTTTGTTTACCCCTTTGCTTTTTTCCAACATGGTTTTAGAGTATCAAGTTTTGGGTGATCTCGCCTCTGACCTTGTAAATTAGCCCAGTAATTTAGTGACAGCTGCCTTCTTCTCATTTCGAGTGGCATTTCATTCATTTCTACCTGTAGTGCTGCCTTTGGGGTCATTTTAAATGCACCAGTGCATAATCCTAAAGCCTCATACTAAATCTTTTCTAGCTTTTTAAGAGATGTATTTCCAGCTGATCCATATATACCATACAACCATAATCGAATACTGATCTAATTAATTCACTATAGTCTTTGAAGCAATTCTGTCTGCCCCCCATTCACATCCAACCAAACACCTCATTACATTTAACACTTTTTTCAACATTTGTCCACAACTTTTTGAATGTGCACAGCCCAGAAAGTCCTTTCATCAAATCATAAGCCTAAAAATTTAAAGTATTTAACCCTCTCCAACTCCTGATTATATCATTTGAGTTTTACCTCACTACCAATTTGTTTCTTTGTAAAGAATGTTGTCTTTGTCTTGTCAACTGAAAATCTGAAACCCCATTTGTATGACCACTCTTCTACTTTCCTAAGAGCCCCCTGCATTTTCTTTACAATGTGCTCCACATTCCTGCCTCTCGTCCTGATTGCCCCATCATCTGCAAAAAGTGAGAACCCCATCCCACTCCCCATTTCCATAAATACATCATTGATTATTATGGAAAATCATACCGGGTTTACAATGCTTCCTTGAGGTGCCCATTTTCAACAACAAATTTTCCTGAATATTTATTTCCTATTTGACTTGTATTGATCTTTCAAACAAAAAATCCTTAATCCATCTATACATTCTACCTTTGATACCAAGTTTACAAAGTCTGATAAATAATCCCTCTCTCTACATAATATCATAGGCCTTTTCAACATCAAAAAAGACAGCTACTACACTTTCTTTGTTTATCTGTGCTTTTTTAATTTCATGCTCTAAGCATAAAGCTGGATCCGTAGTGTTCCGTCCTCTCCTATAACCGCTCTGGTATTTAGGTATATACCCTTGATTTTCTATATAGTACGTTCACCTTTCATTTATCATTTTCTCCATTATTTTGCATAAATTGGATGTTAAAGAAATTGGTCGATAATTCCCTCGGATTGCGCAGTCTTTTCCTGGCTTGCGTATTGGTTCCCACGCATTCAGTCTAACTTCAATAATTTAAACCTACTGCATCAGCATCTTGCCTAGTCGCGCAAAGCCTGTCGGGAAAAACACCGGTCGTCGCCGCCATATTGGAGTACAACTATTGTTATAAATACGGACGGGGGCTGCTGCTGGCTGAGTTTACATGTTTTCAAGAAAGACATTTTGAAAAATTCAACAAAAGCTCTTTGGAGGTCATGAGAGAAATGTCAGCGTAAGTGGTCATCGCACGAAAACCGCTCCGATGAGTCAAATTCTTCCCGTAGTTCAGATCTGGGGCGCGTTTCCCGAAACCACAGATGCTAACTTAGCGACATAGCTGGGCCCATTGACTGTGAATGGACGAACTATTTAAGTTGCAAAGCTAGTTAGCAACTACGCTTTTGGGAAACGTACCCCAGATTGGGCCATGGGTTCTGTTCAGGTCAGATTGGGCCATGGGTTCTGTTCCGACCAGATTGGGCCATGGGTTCTGCCATGCTAGCGAGCTGGATAACTAACAGAGGCCTGCGAGGTCCACACTTAACGTAATAATATTGTTTTATGTGCAGTTTTAAAACTACAGCACGTGTATTACTAATTTCTGTTTCTTAATAAATAAGGTCTTTTGAACTGTGAAAAGAGCGGCTGTGTGCTGTATTCCCCGCGGTGAGACTGCAGTTCCCACAGGCTAATCCTGAGCGCTGGAGCGGTAGCTGATGTTCCGCCTGCGGTAGCTGGGCTGTTGTGCGAGGCGTGCTTTTCGGTGACCGGGTCCAGTTCCGGTGCTTGTAGCAAAGTTAGCTTCACGATCCGTCTGTAGTTGCTAGCTAGCTAGCTAATGCCTCCTCAATAACCTTCTTATTAGCTCTTTCAGCCGCCGTTACTGGGTGTCTGTTTGCTGTCTCGGTCTTGCTTGATGACCCAGAAGTGCAGTGAGTTGGTTATGAGTTAGTTAGTTGGTTAGTTAGCTAAACCTTTCGGACGATTCTGGCAACTGCGGGCGTCTGGCTAACCTTAACGTTAGCTAAAGTACGTAGCAAGCTAGTCAAGTCGGCCCGGTTGTTTTATTTTAGCTAACTGTTATTTATTATTTGTCATGCTAACGTTAGCCGCAGGGTATATGAATCATCTCGATCACTGGGAGCAGCGCAAGCCCTCATCTGAATGCTTGCAGCGCTTATGGCGGCGTCAAGTCGGTTTGTTTATCTTTGCTGGTGCTGCTGCTGCTAACGCTCCCCGCCTGTGGCAGTCGCCTGTAACCGGAGTATTTTTCATTAACGAGTTAGGGAAAAATTCCAGTTAACTTACAATCTGATTGTACCCAACTGGAACTGTAAAACAATCTGATTATGGATCAGAGGGCAAGTGGCACCACAACTTAAGATGCTTTTCACATTGGATGCGAAACGAATTTGACAGATTACATTCAAAGTCGATGCAAAGACGTCTTTGCATTGGCTTTGAATGTAATCTATCTTGCGAAAAATTCGTTTCGCGTCCGGTGTGAAAGCAGCGTTAGTTAGGAAAAATAAGCTCGCATCCTGTCCAACGGAGATGTGACCTGAGATTTTCCTTCGGACATGAGGCGCGACTGTTGACGATGAGATGCTCACATGGCGCTAGTCATAACCAAGTCTTAATGGAAGATTGATTAGATTAACGTTAGGGCTGCCTTGATGAAGACCTTTCTTTGATCAGTGTCATCGCTTTGTTCCACTTGTAATTTATTTGCGTGGCCAATATCGTTACATTCACCTTAACTGCTTGCCTGCTTGAGGCGTGGACTCTTGCTAAAGCGCATTCTGCCACGGTATGAATTTTTATTACACGGCATTGTCAAATGCTCGATTCTGATTGGTCAATTGCAACATTCTAAGGTCTGTTATTGAGTTACAGTTCCAACCGTAGAAACGGACTATTTTTTTCAAGCAGCGGACTATTTTTTTCAAGCGGAAGCAATGAAAACTTTTGTAAATCAATAAAATCATCTTTAGATCAACAAATTATGTCAAACTTTTGATTTCTTTAGTGAGTAGCCGTGTAAGAAGCAGGATAGTGACCGGCTCGCTCTACATTATTGAGAAATAAACCCCTTCAGGGTGACGTAGGACCCCTCCGCCTACATCACCCTGTCGGGGTTTATTTCTCTATAGTCACCGGCTCGCTCTACATTATCCCTTACATAATTAATGTACTCGCTTCATAAACTGCCATCAACTCCGTAATGTGCAGGAGCAATTTCAACTGGATGTATTAAATGTAACTAAATGTGAGTATATTGACACTGCTCGATGGGTACTGACGTTAACTTAGTCTTTAAAAATATGCAAATCTGGGGTGTTGTCTGCCAGATAACTTGCATGATCAGCCTGACGATAGTTACTATATTTTTGTCCCCGACATTAAAGAAAAAAGTGAGATGTCTTTGTCCTCAAATCCGAAGTTCTGTTCCTGTTAATGATCACTATACGCGATATATTTAGCGCATTTATCTCATATCTGCTCAGCACAATATGGTATCTGGGCGTTACATATGTAAATTTTTACCAGTTGACCCATGTTGCGCTTTTCTGTGGTGGTGATGAATTTTCTGTGAAGCCTGATCCCTATTTGCTGGAGAGAATAATTTCATTTTATGATTTTTTTTGAATTTTTATCTTAAGGGGTAGCAACAGTGTGCTTGGCGGGCAGCAGCCTCAGAAACACTATGGAATTACGTCCTCCATCAGCCTGGCCTTCCCTCGGGAGATCGACCACATGTACACACAGAAACTCATCGAGGCCATGAAGCCGTTCGGTGTGTTTGAGGATGAAGACGAGCTTAACCACAGGTGAGAAGCGTCGTGACGTAGGGTAGGGTTTCCGTGAGTTGGGAGCAGCAGGTTGGGCTTTTTCTGTTCAGCTTGAATTAAGCTTGAATGTACTCTGCGCACTTACAGTAGCAGTTAAGTTTGGGCGTACATGTTGCTGTACTTTTTTTTTTTTTTTTTTTTGTGAAAATGAGGTGGTTTAATGTTTGTGAGTAACCTGAAAATGGCACAAGGTCAGAAAGAAATGTAAGTTAATAAATCAAAATCCTCTTTGTCATGGAATATTGTTCAAAATTTTGGAATATTCGGAGGCGTAAACTGAGAAACCAATTCTTTAAATTTTCCAAGATGAGAGTAACAAGCTAGTTAAGGGTTATTGGACGGACAGGTCTGGGGGAGGCAATCTGAAAGACAGTGCAGCTCATGGTACATCTGCAGCCACTCTGGATATGACTGCTGTGATGGGCGGGGGGAGTATTTGCTCAGCAGTACCACTACTATTGCAAATGTTTATCCTGATGCGACCAAGATTCAGGTATTAATTGTGGAAATGAAAATATCTATATTAATTTATTTTTTCAATCTCTTGATTTCATGAAAATATTGGTGCTTCTAAATGACTGGTAACGTACATCTGCTGTCATGTTTCAGGTTAGCCGTTCTGGGGAAACTCAACATGCTCGTCAAGGAATGGATCGCAGAAATTAGTGAGTCCAAGGTCCGTAACAAGATTACTGAATGGTGGCCGCGCTCTTTACTTTTTCTCATGTATTCATTTTTGCTGGGCTTTCTGTTTGCAGTGCATGTCCTGCTGCGCTTCCTGTTCCCATTGAAATAACCACAAACTTAATGAAATCCATACAAAGTTGTGTTTTTGCCTCTTCCCAATTCCTCATTGACTGTGTTTACATGCACACTAATATTCCTCTATTATTCCTAATATGACAATATACTGAACTTGATTGGGGTCATGTAAACTGCATATTCCGTCTGCTTGCATATGTCGAATGGGGCCTTATTCCAAACATGTCATTTTCTGATTAAGACCTGTGACATATGGCAATATTATTCAGGTTTTCGGTGCGTTCTTCAGACATGTATACATCGCATTCAGAATATTCATCTCACTGTGAGGTTTTTGCCTCAGTTTGTGACACAGATTGTCCGGTTTGGGTCAGCAAACCCAGCATTTCACATTTCTGGTTGGAAGGAGAAACCCTAACTTTAAACATTATGAAAGACTCTGACATCAACAGATTGTTTGGATGTGCGCATATATCGCAGCGCAGACCTTTTTGATTCGGTGGTTGAACGAATGAAAATTGGAGGTTCTGTTTGCACTGTGGGAAACTTTGACAAGGCCGGTGGAATGTTCATTTTCATACGCCATGTAAACGGAATAGGAATCGTGTCTTTTGAAATGAGGCCAAAAGACTAGAATAATTTTGTGCATGTTGGTGCATTTATGGTTGTCATATCAAAGCTTCAGCTTTTTTCCTGTATGCTGCTGCGGTGTGTGCATGAGATGCTGAAATCTTCTCTTCTGTATTTCAGAATCTTCCGCTCTCTGTTGTAGCCAGTGTCGGTGGGAAAATATTTACCTTTGGGTCTTACCGACTTGGAGTGCATACTAAAGGTGAGGCTTGGGAGGTCTCTGCATTTGCGAGTGCCGGTGTAAATACTTTTATGTTGTCCTGTTTGAAAGTACGGACTCTAGCTACATCCGCACGTACTGATTTTCATTTTAGAAGGCAGAACTTTTGCTATGTTTTCGCCTGGCGTCCACACCACTCTGGTGTTTTCAAATCCCCGAAATGGAGAATTTTGAAAACGCTGCTAAACTTGTTTCAGTTTGAAAACTTCGAAATTGCGTTTTAGTGTGGACAGAGATGATTTTTTTTTTTTGTTTCGAAACATCGTTTTAAAATGAAAGCCTGTCAGTGTGGATGTAGCCTCAGTGTTGAAGCGTGTTTGTGTGGCCCAGTGGTCTTCAGCCCTGTTCCTGGTGAGCTTCCATCCTGTAGGTTGTTACTCCAACCCTAATTCAGCAAACCTGATTTGGCTGATGAGGAGTACATCAGGATCTCTAGCTGGGAATTGAGGTGTGCTTTCCTTTGGTTGGAGGATGATAGATCTCCAGAAACAAGGATGGAGACCACTGGCATAGCCAATAACTCGAGTACCTCTCCCCACGGTTTCTGTTGCTAGGTGCGGATATTGACGCGCTGTGCGTGGCTCCCCGTCATGTAGAGCGGTCCGACTTCTTTCTGTCTTTCTTTGAAAAACTCAAGCAGCTCGAGGAGATCAAAGACCTACGGGTGAGCTTTCCCTGGGATTTGGGGTATAGAATGTCGTTGAGCAACACGATTTTTCGTTTGTGTTTGAGTGCGGAGTTTACTGACCACCTGTGTTCTGCGTTCTTCTCCACAGGCAGTTGAGGACGCTTTTGTGCCAGTTATCAAGTTTAAGTTTGATGGGATTGAGGTAAACGACGGCGCTTTCTGCACAAGTTTGCGTTGAGCGAAGCTTGCATGATCCTCACCCCCATTTTGCTGTGTACGTCTCTTCAGGAAATGACTTCGCAATTCTTAACATTTTTTTTTCCTTTCCCCTCATCTGATTGGTGGATAGATTGATCTTTTGTTTGCGAGGCTGGCCCTACCATCTATACCGGACAACCTGGACTTGCGGGGAGACTCGCACCTGAGAAACCTGGACATTCGATGCATTCGCAGTCTGAACGGTAGGCCGCTTCGCTGTTGTTTAATTGTTTCACCGCGCCAAGTCAAGTGTACCTTTTATGTGATGAATTGTTTGGAGTTATTTCGTACCCTTTAGCCCTTTGTTTTATAAGAGTGCCGTTTGGCTCTCTCCTACAATGCCTCAGTTTTCCTAAGAGTGCCTTATGGCGCAGTTTTAGTTGCTATGTTTAGACCTATCAAAACATTTTTTTTACATTTCAGTTGGCTGCTATCCTGTTTTTAACCAATATGAACAAGCCTCATAGATAACACGCATTATCGCATGGCGTAGCTACCCTCAAAAATTTAAAGATTTTTGTTGAGGACTTTTAGTAATCAAAATTGCCAAAATTTATTTGACAGTGATTCAGGTGCATCGGACTTCAAAGAATTCTTGCCAGAGCATATAAACATAATAATTTTTGAGCACCAAGTTGCCACACAGAAGATTTATTTGTGATTATGTTAGTATTCTAGAGTCATAACAGATTTTTTTATGATCTCTTTAATTTTATCAGTTAAAACTATCAGATGCAAGTCCGTTATGTGTCCTATGACTTTTCTTTGTAACACAGTGTTCTTTAGCTTATAGTCTTTGCTGGACGGAGCTTTTTGTGAGGTACTGTAAAAAGTAGCTAAATGGCTGAAACTGCCTTCGGAATGAGGGGTTGGGCACACATTTCACTCCTAGAATTAACCCTTGGAGCGCTATAAGCAACTATAGTTGCCCAATGATGTAAGATATGAAAATCAGATGCTGTTGAAAACCCATCATCTGGCAACTTTTAAGCTCGCTGGGACGAATTTCCTCGGAGAGCTATTGCCATACCCTCTGCGCCGGCGTCCGTGGACAGCAAGGTTGAAGTTTTCCGGCGAGCTGTGTTGTCTTCTGAAAACTCTTGTTTTAAAAGGGCTCCCGCAGGGGAGCTCTTTTAAACAAGTAGCCACATGATAGATTTTCAACAGCTCGGGATGATTTTTAATTCTTTGAAAATGTATCCAGAGCTCTAAGGGTTAATGGGTTAATGCCTGGGATATAATAGAAGAGCGGATGCATATACGGACTGTTGCAGACACTATGGGTTTGCAGTAGTGGGCTCGATTCGAGTTTGATTAGCTACTGAAGTTACCGAGTGGGTCTTCTTTGGGGTGTAAAATGCCCTTTCCTCTTCAGTAGCTGAAGTGCTGCGCTCTCACAAATGGGCCGTTGTCCACAGGTTGCCGGGTCACTGACGAGATCCTGTACCTGGTGCCGAACAAGGAGAACTTCCGGCTGACCCTGAGAGCCATAAAACTGTGGGCCAAACGTGAGTGCCGTGGGCTGGGGCTGGGGATGGGTTTCCTGTGGGGGAAAGATCCGGAATCTGTGCCGAGTGTAACTGCTGTGGCTCTTCCTCAGGGAGGGGGATCTACTCCAACATGCTGGGCTTTCTGGGAGGGGTGTCCTGGGCCATGCTGGTAGCCCGCACCTGTCAGCTGTATCCCAATGCTGTGGCAGCCACGCTCGTGCACAAGTTCTTCCTGGTCTTCTCCAAGTGGTGAGTTCGCTCGAGCCGAACGCACGCAGTTAGGGCGAGCTTTCACATTTGTGTACCAGGCGCAAGAACCGCAGCGACATTCATCCGTTTTTGTCCAACCTGCTTGACGGAGTGTACCGGAACGATTGCAGTCAAGGGTTTTAATTTTACTATGTACGAGCTTAACATTGGCTGAATAACCTCAACATTTTTTTTGTATATTTCTTCAGAAAAGGCATTTAATGGCATTTCTGCTTCATTTTCCCAGAGGGTTAATTTTCATTTATTTAATCAAATCAGGAGCAAGTTGCATCACCGCATCTCACAATCTTAGTGGACGATTCTAACTCTACAGCTGTACTGCAGACTCTCGCTCCACGCTGTACCACATGGCTGCTCCCCAGAACTGAGATTCTGTGTGCCCTCGTCCCTGAGGAGAGCTGATTGCTGATGTCACAGAAAGTTGGTCCACAGAGTCGTACAGAACAGTTTGAGCTGTGAGCCGATCCTGTTTTTCCCACCCAGTTTACCCCTGTTTTACAGTGTGGGCGAGATTGACTGTCAGCCATAATGGATAGTATGGTCTAAGAATATAATGCAGGCGTTTTCATTGCAGTGTCACCCATCTACTTTCTTGGAGTTTAACAAAAGGGTTTCAGTACCTTCCAGGGTTCAGCGTATAGATTTTTTTCCACTTGGCTTGTAGGCCGGAGATGCACTGGCCTTTAAGTACATCTTCAATGGCCCATGAGCCAGAATGCATACATTTAGATTGCATTATTGAGAGTCGAAAATGACTGACTGGCTCAATAAGGCCAATGACTAGACAATCAACACGCTGGAGTTTTGTTGGACCCTGTTGGAGGAGAATTTTTAGGGCGCCTGAGTGTGATGTACAGATTCTAGCTCTGATTTGTAATTTATGCCAAAACTGGCAACACACACTGTATCTGATTTGCCTGCA
The DNA here is from genome assembly GCA_029692085.1 of Gymnothorax javanicus. Taxonomy (NCBI): domain Eukaryota; kingdom Metazoa; phylum Chordata; class Actinopteri; order Anguilliformes; family Muraenidae; genus Gymnothorax; species Gymnothorax javanicus. The sequence goes on along the minus strand of CM056208.1, from coordinate 8,219,465 downwards.
AAGTATTTATTTGTTGTCCCAGTTGCTTGAAGGCTTAGTGTTTGCATGTTTAAACATGGGAAGACATTAGACAATGAGGGAAAAATAAAATGCTGGGCTTTTATTTTGTGGTGGGCATATAAAAATATGAAGCAAATATTTATTGTTACCATCAAATATGATGGCTGAACTGCCCTTAGTGGACCTAACCACTGTGGCGCTAGTGAGCCAGGTCTCAAGACCAGGAAGTGGGTACCAAAAACAAGGCCCCAAAGCCAGTTTTGGCTGCTCGTTGTGGACAGTGGAAGGCTGAGGGCTACGTATTTTTATGCAAAATGTTTGATGCAAACGCTCACCCGGTTGACCTTTAGCTCCTGATTTGCTAAGACCTTTTGCAAGTGCCAAACTGTCTGTCATGCACGAAACTTATAATTCAGCCAATCACTGATGCAGAAGAAATGGCCTGACCAATCATAGGCCAATCATTTGTCATGGTCCAAAAGATGTTGCTCATGCGAAAGGTCTTGCCTTTTCGCTTGGGCAGGTCTGGTGAGTTGTATTTAAATGGAGCGCCCTGGATTGCCCTGTTAGCCCCCTCCCTCCCCGGCCTCCGGGAGAGAGCTGACTGTAGACCTGCTGTCCTCACTCTCTCATACCTGTCCCGTGCAGGGAATGGCCCAACCCGGTCCTCTTAAAACAGCCTGAAGAGAGCAATCTGAACCTGCCGGTCTGGGACCCTCGGGTGAGTCTGTCATTCTCCTTCAACCCGGACTCTTCTCGCGCTGTCGATGGGCCCACCTGAGCCTAATCACTCTCCACACCTGCAGGTGAACCCAGCGGACCGGTACCACCTAATGCCCATCATCACGCCCGCATACCCACAGCAGAACTCCACCTACAACGTCTCCACCTCCACCCGCACCATCATGAGCGAGGAGTTTAAGAACGGTAGGTAAAGAAATGCACCTCCACCCGCACCGTCATGAGCAAACCCCATTGGGCAGAACCATAGACGCTGGCATCTCAAAGATGACATCCTTGTAAGGACCTTGCTGGTCACATGGACCTCGTAACTGCAGAGTGAATGTTCACCAGGAGGTGGTGCCGTAGGACTGTTCAAAAGACATAAGTTCTTTTGTCTAAACTTATGCTGCATTACTCATATCTCCCCGTAAAGGCTGATCTGCTACCAGCCTGGCATATGTGGCTACAGAATCTACCAGGTATTATTTCGTTATATATAGTGATTATGAAAAATTTGTCTTGCCTCCTAGCAACAGCATAAAGCCATACATACTCCAATGAACATGAATACAGCAGTGAAATGCTGCTTGGGGAATAAAAAAAAATACACTAATTCCAGAGTTGTCAGTTAATTATCGAAATCTCCCGCTGAATATTAATATAAATACAAAATGTCTTAGGTGCCAACATGTTAAGAGGTCACTTTAAAAATTCGGCGTTATTTTATGTATTTTTTTTGTGAACCAAAGGAAAAAAATTGTGAATGAGAAAAAAGAGCCTAGTCCGAAATGGTCTCTCTCTGCATATCTTGTTCAGTTAAATCTTAATCGCGTCTTTGCAAAGGGCGAATCTCATAGAAGACAACGGTCATTTTTAGGAGTATCGCTTTAATTGTAATCGCGTTCCTGAAAGGTCATAAACCTCCATGTAAAGAGACCTTGCTTTTTTCGTTTTAATTCAACTCATTGATGCACGCGGGATTATAGTATTCAAAAGACATAGTTCAGGCAAAATAACATTATCCTAATCTCCATTCCCGACTTGCAAAATGAGTTAGGAGTTCAATTTCTCATTGTCATCCAGCACTAACTCTTGCATCACTAGCAATCATAAAGCCTGGATTAGATGCATGCGACTGAGGCAAATGGTAAATTCTGCTTGCTAGATTTAGATTATTTTCATGATGTAATTACTCTTATTATTTGTCTGTTAAACACGGTCGTAAAAGCCAACTCGTGGCTCTTGCCTGAATCGTTTATTTTCCCTGGTATATAACAAGACCAGCAGGAGTTGTGTCCGAAATAAGCGTTCATTTTCTTGAGGATTGATTGGATATTTGTAAAACTTTATGCCACTGCAGTGGAATTATGATAATATACTTTAGTTCGGAGTATTGTATAATGTACAACAGAGAATTGCATAGTCTGTATATATTGCAAACATGGAGACTGAATATAAGTTCGCATTATATTTCATTCTAGGGATTAGATTACATCACATTGGAGGATTGTATCTAGTTTTTTTTAGCCGTTTAACCTTCAGAGTTTTTCCGGTTTTAGTTTAGAGAGCGAATGGATAGGTATTTTGAGTTCCCCTCATTTTCACTGTCAAAAACATTTAAAATAATAATATTCACTTGCGTTTGATGCAGTGGTTTTTACCATGCGTAAAGAAAGTTGGTTGGTCGTATAAGACTGCATTATTTAGAATTCACACCAAACAAAAATCTCTCCATTTTCAGATGATTAAAAAAGTAGGGGGCAGCTTGTATTTTGGTTCGCAGATTATTATTTGCACTTAGTAACATCATCAGATTTATCTGACTTGTATTGTTTTACCTCAGATCCTGAGTTATAAAGCCTTAAACAGGGATCATGCACAAATGGTCAGGATGGGCTTGATTTGGCTCCTGCGCTAAGGGGTTAAGAATTATTAATTAAATCGCATCTCCACCTGCAGTTTCAGGAGAGAGGAGTTTAAGAACGGCGAGTAAGGAAATATACCTCCCGCCGCACCGTCATGACCGGGTTGGAATTATATTTGTGGCACTTTGTGTCCAAAATTCTGAAATTTTTTACGGTCACTGTGACGCTCAGATCTTGATTTAAGAAGCCATAAATGGCGGTCAGGCACAAATGGGCAGAGATTGACTTAATTTCACCTCTGCACAAAGGTGTTCAAGAACGGTCAGTAAAACACACCTCCTGCCAGACCATTTGAATTTGTATGAATGACGTAAGTTTTGCACCACAAGCATTACGGCAGCGGTGCCGTTGTAAATGGCTGTAATTGTATAGAATAGAATAGAATATACTTTTATTGTCATGTCCTGCATGAAAATTGTCTTTGGTCTCACTTATAAAACACATAGGATACATTAAAAGACACAATGACGATTCGGGGATATTATGGATGAGTGATCGTCACGCCACATCTGCTGCGTATCCGTCTGTTTGCTTGTGAGTATTGTACAGACCTCAAATTCTAACTGATTAGTTCCATATTTGGCGTGGGCCCTGTGTGTGATGAGGTCATGCAGCCTATCGATTTTGGGAGCGGTTGCGTCAGGGGGTTTGGGGGACGCACGCCAGCGGGCGGCTGTTTGTGTCGTTCTTGTATAGTTCACTGGGGATAGATGTTAAAGTCCTCACATTAAGGTTCAGACGGTTTCCTTTGCGAGTACTTAACATCCATAATAAATGAACCATGTCTGGCTCCGAGTCGATCGGAGTCATGACCGTTATGATGCTGACTGACTCGCTGAAGGTCCATCGCCCGACTTGCGGTGTTGAGTCCTTAAACTCCTCACAAGTCCCCTTCTTTTCACACCTGCAGGTCTCAGTGTCACCGATGAAATTCTCCAAGGCAAAGCCGAATGGTCCAAGCTTTTCGAGCCGCCAAACTTCTTCCAAAAATACAAGTAGGTTACTGTGTTGCGGTGTTGATTACTTTTTTTTTTTTTTTGTGTGTGTGTGTGCCGATTGTGTTATGATATATGTAGCTCGTAGTGTTGGTTAACATTAGCAGAAAGATATTTGTAGAGTGTGAAGTGTAACCCGTGCTTTTTTGGGTCATTCTGAACAGGCATTACATTGTACTGACGGCCAGTGCTTCCACTGAGGAGAATCATCTAGAATGGTGAGTTTGTGTGTGCAGAGAACTGCCGATCTGGGAAAGGCCGCATGGATATTATAGGTCTTCGCACTCGACTGCTTGTCTCTGTTTGTTGTTTGTTTATTTACTTAGTTTTTTGTGCATTAATTGTCAGTATTCCCTCAATGTGCCCTGAGTGCACCGTTCACCTCTCGTTTTCCAGGATCGGTCTGGTGGAGTCGAAGATCCGAGTCCTGGTGGGGAATCTGGAGCGGAATGAGTACATAACTCTGGCTCATGTGAACCCCCAGTCCTTTCCCGGATCCAAGGACAACCTGAACGAGTGAGTCTCCGCTGGCTGCGGGGCGCTGGGTGGGGTCTCTCTCTGCTGGACTCCCCTGCTGTCCAGCCTGGCGCTTGCAGTGTTAAAGAGGACCCACTAGGGGGCAATATTGCTGCTTGTTTTTATGCCCATGCCACAGATGGCTTGGGGCATATAGGGTTACCGTTGTCTGTCTGTAAATGTGTGCGTCCGTAGGGGGTTGATCTTGTTGATAGAGGGTATCGTTTATCCACTCATCTACTGGTCAGCCGAATACATCAAGCTTACACCTGTGCAGAAGGCGTGCATCTCATATTTGGCTTCTGAACTTCTCAAAATTTTGATGATTTTTCAGATGTTTGAATTTATGTAAATTTTGTTGAATTTCCCTGATGTAGGGGTTTGGTCATGTGTCGTCTCCACCGCCCCCCCGAGGGAGAGGGGAGACATATTGTTTTACGCTCGGTTCCCATTCTTGTTTGCGTCGGCGTTCCCACTTCGTTTCCGGAGCGTAACTCCAAAACCGTTTGCATGATCCTAATGAAACTTTGCGTACTAACTACTCAGGTCCTGCAGTGGTGCTTTTTGGTATGTGCCTATCTGTCTGTCCGTCCGTCCAGTGGGTTAGGCAGGGGGGGTGGGGGCGGGAGAGAGAGACGTACGTTTTTACGAGTAAAAACACATTCTAGTCTTAAATTGAGCTAACGTTGATGGAAGGGAGCTGGTCTGTGTCCTGCGGCTGGTCGTAATTGTTACAGCACTGTATGATGCAGACTTGAGTGTCGGGTCCTAAAGGACATGTTCCAGCCCATTCCAGTTCCAGGATACCCCAGTGTAGCAGCCCAGATTAACCCCCTGCCAGACTGTACCCAGGTGTTATCTTGCTTTGGCCAAAATATACCCCGGGATATGCAGTAGCCTTGCCTGGTGGGGCATAAACTGAGCGTGCCCAGATTATACCCGGTCTATAAATCGGGTTAGCCCACTTTAATCCCGGATATACTCTGGGCTGGGGCTATACTTTTGGCTTTTACACCAGCTTTACCTGTTTCTGGGTTTTTGGTGGAGGATGAGGATGAGGATGAGGATGATGATGATGATGATGATGATGAGGTGGAAATTACAGATGATGGGCACTTCGTACTGCGTGTTTTCAGTGGAGCCAAGTGTCTTAACTCATTCCCTACGGAATACTTTTATATAAACTTGTCACGTTTATACGAAATACTTTTATTCCGAGTTAATGAAATACACATCGCCGCATGTACTTTCATCATTTCTGAGCCCCATAACTTTGCAAGGAAAAGCCCTAAGATTCGGGATTCGTATCTCGGGGTTGTTTGTTTATTTATAAAGCTGCTTTCACACTGGATGCGAAATGAATTTTTCGCACGACAGATTACATTCAAAGTAGATGCAAAGACGCGAATGCACGCGAAACGAGGGTGTGGTAGGATTGTGTTGAGTGCTGTGTACACACAAACCTACCAGATAACTAGGCTGCATCTTTCCGGTGAAATTAATCGAGGATCTTACAGAAGGCTATCTACAGTAGAGGGTTGGAGGAATCATCGTTTGCTTCCAGGCAGGGATATGTGTTTCCAAAAATGGCCGTGTGGATTTTTCTATCTGTCATATTTCAGATGATGTCATGAGCAAGTGTTGATCTTTTCTCATAGAGAAAATACCCTCACTCGGGAATTGTATTGTAATAAAAAGTCTATCTATATTTTAGCTTGATTGGAGCCCCACTAAATAAGCCACTGAATATATACTGTTGAAGTCAGAAGTTGACATAAGTCAGCCGAATGCATTTAGGCTCTGATTAAATGTCAGGACTTACGAAAAGGCAAACATTGCCTGTCTAAGGTCCGCTAGGATCACTACTTTATTTAAAGTATTTTAAATGTCAGGATAAAAGCAGGGAGAATGAATTATTATAGATTTTATGTCTCATCACATTCGCAGTGCGTCAGAAGTTTTCACTTCGGACTTCAACTGCAGGCTATTTTTAGTTCGTGGATTAGAAACATAAATTGTTTCAATGTGTAGTTCACATTGAACCTCACAATACATCAGCTAACAGTTGACTCAATGTCCTGTAAAGGCATGACATTTTCTGGAAATTTCTGAGCTATTTTAAGGCATAGTCAACTTGGTGTGGGTAATTAAATAAATAATTAAGTTAGTAAATGGATAAACAATAAATATGTCCGACCCACTGTAATTATGACACGGAATTATAAGTGACAGAATGTCTGTAAACAATTGTTGGAAAAAAATTGCTTGTCGTGCACAGTGTAAATGTGCCATGAGTACAGTTTGTTAACATGAAATGTTGATCATGGTTAAAAAAAAAATTTTTTTGATGTCTTCATCCTCAGTGTATGTAAACTTCCGACTTCAAGTGTACCCGTTTTTTAATTGAATCGTGTGCTGACACATTTTTCCATTTTTCAAGACATACGGCTTGTGTCAAGGAAGTTATGGACCTCTAAAAACGTTGTTTTTCATTGCAACACATAGCAGATTATGTGTTATACTGGCCAGTCGAGAGCGAGCTTGAATCTCAGATTATTCAGGAATTTCCAGTTCACTTCATTATCTTCAGCCTAGAAGCCAAAGTTGCAAATGTCCAAAATCGGCTCGAAATTGCCTTCGCCTGGAGACATCATACACAGTAATGTAACGGGTGAAGGAAAGTTCGTGGGATCCGCCGCTTTGATGGCAGAATTCTTTGCAAATGAGGAGCCGGTTTTGATCTGATCGAAGACGTGCTGTCCGTCTTTGCTCGGTGGCGTATAAGGACAACAGACGCGTGTAGATACGCCATGTCGTCACCAGATGGCGCAGTAAGCGAAATAATGCAATTCCTCCTCTCTTTCCCGCAGGATTTTACACTCAGTTCAGTAACTGGGTTATATTTGAAATTTACTGCTGTTTGTTCACGCCATCTTGCTTGCTGATGTACACTATTAAATATACTGTTTTTATTTTCTAATTTTGATAATTGTGATGTTGTGAATTGTTTCCTTTTTAATAATGAAGACACCTGTGATTGAAATGCTCCTTTCTGTCCAACAGGAATGACTACATTTCTAGGTGGTTCATTGGGATCATATTTAAGAAAGTGGAGAATGCGGAGAGTGTGAACATTGACTTGACCTATGACATCCAGGCCTTCACAGACACCGGTAAGGTTCATTTCAATCTGCCGTGATGCTCTCAACTTGGTGGTGTTAAATGTATTCCCGTGTTTTACTGGATGTATGCTGGTTTTCTGTGCTGTGTTTTTCTGAGTTTGAAAAACAATTGTGAAAATGCTCGTTGACAGTGTGTCCGCAGAGCAAAGTTTGCCCGTTTCCTTTTTTTTCTAAACTTCCTGTTATTATGGTGTGTTGCTAACTCCTGTTCAGTGTTGGTGTGGAAGTTAGCCATGGTGTGAAGCAGCCGCGATGTGAGTTCTTACTCTCTGCAGTGTACCGGCAAGCGAACAACATCAACATGCTGAAGGAGGGCATGAAGATCGAGGCGACGCACGTGAAGAAGCGACAGCTACACCAGTATCTCCCGCCGGAGGTTCTGCAGAAGAAGAAGCGGGTGCGTAAAAAGCGGGACACGCGCTGAGTTTTGGAGAGTCATGCCGAGCTGTGTAACGGCGGCTCAGTGTTAAACGCCCCTGTCTGTCCCTGTGTGCGCAGAGCATCGCAGATTTAAACCGCAGCTCCGGCGGAGGGTCCAAACGCGCCTCTCTGGACAACAGTCAGCTGGACAGCTCCCGGGACACCGATTCGGGGACCCCCTTCACCTCCCCGACCGGCCCGGTTAAGCCCAGGAAGCCGGCCTCGGACACGGACGAAGGGTGAGTGAGGAGCCCCTCGCGCGTGACGGGTGCCTGGAGCCCTGTGTGTGAGCAGCAGTAAGCTCAATCCCCCTCCTCTGTTCCAGAGCCAGCCCACCCAAAGCCCCCGCTCTGCTGCTCGTGGAGAGCCCATCGCCCGCCGAGTCGTCCCCGCAAAAGGTGGAGCAGGGAATGTCCATCCCAGTCATCGGCTCCAGTGAGTACTGCCCTCCCGTTGGCCGTCTGTCAGTGGGGGCTCAACCCTTTCAGTCCTGACGTCAATAATAAGATTCGGAATGAACCATTGACTATATTCTTCATTTCTGTGACTATAATAATCAAATTTAATTTGTATTTGGAAATACATTGAGGTGGATACCTCACTTGCAACATAGTTGAGTAATGCGTAATATGGAATTGGCCCAAATGCAAGGGTTCCTGAGACTCATGTTGCAACAGGATATTTGGGAATATTGTGGGATTTATTTGTCCCGTTAGCAATGAAAGGGTTAAAAGCCTGTTACGTACTGAGAGTTTTTCCTCGCCACTGTTGTCATAGGCTTGTGTGTTCGGGGATTTAGACTGGGGTTTTACTGTAAAGCGCATTGTGATAAATGTTTGTGAAATATGTTGCACAAATAAAATTAGATTTGGTTCTTTATGCAAGTTTGCGCCTGTTCCCCTGCAGAGCCGACGGCCACCCCCCGCCGAAGGCCAGCGCCCTGCTGGCAGCACCATCCCCACAGTGGTGGGCCGCAGCGTGATCCCGCGACACGACTCTCCCAGCCGCCAGGGCGAGCTGGTCAACGGCGTGGGCGGGGCGACCGTCAACGGCTCCGCCCCCAAGCGCCCCCATTCGCCGTCCCTGGAGGAGTCTCCCAAGAGGCTGAAAGACACAGACAAGGTGACCGCAGCCGTACCCATAATGCACTGCAGAACGCTTCAGTATTCACACGCTGTATATGCTGACTCTGTCGTACTGTGGGGAGACGCGTGGAGGTCCATGTCAGTCACATGACGAGTCTCTCCCTCCCACAGCTGTTCGCAGGGGGAGACGCGGAGTTTAAGGAGCCGTACCCTCCCCCCAGTAACGGACCAGAGCAGGACGACAGCGCTGCAGTGGTGGGTACCAGTTACGCCCCGACATCCCAAAAGCCAAATGAAGCTCCGCTCAGAGGACATGGTGCAGTAATATTTTCATAGACAGTCACTGCCTGGAGTAAATTTATCTGGGAGCAGTTTGGCAAAAAAAATGGCCTTTTCAATCCTTCGGCAGATTATTCTATGTACGCCAAAGTATGAATCTGTACACGATGTACATATTTTTGGGGACTGATTCCCAGTGGGGACTCGCTGTCGCTTCTGGATTATCCGCAGCTGTCAAACTGTAAAGCACTGCTGTGTTTGTCGCATCATCATGATGGTTTTTAGTTTTGCGTACATTTTATTAACTGTATCTGAATGGCACATTGCATTAGAACACATTTTACAGTCGATGAGAGTAGTTTGACCTCGCTTGCTGAAAGTGTGTGTTTTCCCTCGGCGCTGACGGCTCTCGTGTTCAGCAGGAGAGTCCCGCTGGCGTCCAAGCCATGCCCATCCCGACCATCGACACGACGCGAACGCAGGTACCCCGCCATGTGACTACATGTGTGAAACCTGTGCTGATGCTCAGAGAGGGCGCTGGGTTTTAAACGCGCGCGTGTGTGTGTGTGTGTGTGTGTGTGTGTGTGTGTCTGTACCGCAGAGACTCCCCAGCAAAGAGCTGCCGGATGCGTCCTCGCCCCTCCCCACCAGCACCCTGCGGGTCATTAAGAACTCCATCAGACTCACGCTGAACCGGTAGCAGCCGGGCCTGAGCAGGTAACGCCGCATGGGCTACCCCTCTATCCTCTGCCGGGACCCCCACAGTGCAGAGCAGGCCACTGGGGGGCGCTCATGTGCTCCCGACACGCACTGATGCCCTGATGGACACCTGCAGTCTCCCTGTCACCCGATCAACTGCCCATTCTGTGTGGAAGGTGGTGCTTTTGTCTTTTTTTTTCTCTCTCTCTTGCTCTCCCTCTCTCACATTATCTTTATTTTCTGTTTTTATAACTGCCTTCCCATGATAAAATGCAGAGATGAGCTTGTTGGAACGTATAACGTGTACTATAAGTAGAGTTTATGTATATAATTGTCTTTAAAATCACTGTTTAGTCTTTTTCACGCACCAAATATGGTAGTTTTTAACAAAAAAAGAAAAGGTAAAAAAAATTGCTATTTTCCATTGATGTGTATTACACTGTCAGTTTGTTTTATGTTTTGTTGTTTTGTCTTTTTGTTTCCCCCTCGTTGGGTATTTTCCCTCCATTTTGGCCATCACTGGAGAGGCTCCAGCGCCGATAGCTGTGGGGCTTTTTTTTACACTCTCCTGTTCGGCTGGCCGCGCCAGAGCCCTGCCCAGGCCGGCCTGTAATGTCCTCGGGCGGCTAATCCCGTATGACGCCAGATGGTGTCCTGCGAGACGGAGGCTTATCAGGCTGGAGTGCAGCTTGCGTCTCCGAGGCGGTCGAGCGCCGATCCGCTGTATAGCCGTTTCCCTCGCTATGCTAACACCCCGAGAGGGCTGCGTCGGGTCTTTCGCCTCCTGTGGAGGCTCTTAAACTCCTGCTTCATTCATGATTCAAAGGGAAGGAGCCAAGCTTCGTCTCTCTCTGCACAGCGCTCCTGCCGACTACTCCAAACTCTGCTCGGGTTCGGAGTGCAGACCGCAGCTGTGTATTCAAGACTCCTTCACTGCTCATTTCCTGGGGTTCTAATTTTATTTATACTTGCCATATTTGTACCTCGTGCTTCTTTTTTTATATCAGAACCATTTCCGGTTTATTCCTCATTAACATTGTAATGACTGCTCCAATTGAATGTGAATCTTAATCTCAGTTAAAATAAGAGATAAACGTTTTTCGTTCATTTGGGGTATTGTTTTTGTAGGGCGACAAATTGTATTTGAAAGGGTATTTTTGTATGTAATGTATGGTATTGTCTCATTTTAAATACCATAAAACTGTAAAACCCCAAGCTTCTGTCTCCCTCTTATTTTTGCTTTTAATTTTTGTTTTTTGAATTTTGGTCTTCATACATTGGGGGGGTAGGTATGCAGAGTCTTCTACAGCAGGAAGCCTTACGTTGGGGTGCTCGGAGTGTCCAAGTTTCATCGTGCTTTCATACCTGTTTGTGTTTTGTATTTAGGTGTGATCGTGGAGGTTTGGATGAAAACTAGTCCGCAGTTCATGTGGTGGTCAGTTGAGAACCCATGTTGGGCTGTCCTCTCTGTACCTGCTGCTCTCGCCAAATCTATGAAAATACTCATTTTAAACCTGACTGATTTCTTTGGTATGGTGCTTTCGGAGAGTGACCATGTGGTTAGCGGCCATTTTGTTTGGACTCCAGTACATTGGACATGAGATGTCAAGGTGAATTGGAAGGTCAGGGTGCCGACTGCCAGATTTATGGATATTTGCATCCATTTTGAGCAAATTTCTTGTAATTGATACTTTCAGGTTTCTTGATTTTTCTCGAGAACCGCTCAATCTAATCCCGTCAAACTCAGTACTGCTCTTCCGTGAGTCGTCAGCAATACTCCCACCATGAAATTGAGTGGATCAACGGCTGTCAAGATGCAAAGGACACACACACACACACACACACGCATTCCTTGCTTTATTGTATGATGATTATTATCAGTCAGATTGGGAGTCTATATTGATTTGGTTCGGCAAATCCTTTCCATTCAATAACTGCCTGTAATTCGTGAGTGAGCATCCTCAGCAGCTGCCTCGTACCACCGAGCGATGGTGGACTTCCTACCTACAGGAAGTCATCTTCCTGTTTGTTTGTACAAAGAGGTTTTTCATCACTGTAAAGACATCTTCCATTTGGCTGAAGTCAGTTGGTTCACTTGTCCAGTCAGTACCGCTCCCCGTTTGGACCCTGATAAACCTGGTCCTTTTTTCTATGCTGGGGTTCATTCTCTCTCCACACAAAGAAGCAATGAACAGTGGGCTCGATACATGGCTGGATTTTATGTGATATTTCTGTTCTTTGCATTGATCCTTTTGCCATCAACAGTCACATCCTCCTCAAAACAAGCAGACCAGATCCAGTGGAGGCCATACGTTCCCGCGCCGTGACACTACCCCCATGCTTCACAGGAGATGGCATGCTTCAGATGAAGTACAGTTAATATCTAAATGGTTCCCTCTCCCTAAATTAAATGCATGCACATCATCTCTGTCCACGATGTTTTTCCCAGATTTTTTAAAGCAAACTTATGTAGCCTATCAGTTCTGCTTTGTAGGTTACCCATGGTTTCGAGCTTTCCGTTAACCCTCTGCAGTCATGCTGTTGTAGTTTTTGTCCCCGCGATAGTCTTGCACATCTAAGCCTGTATCTAGGAGTGATCTTCAATATTGAAATTGTTTCCCAGTCATCCATTACAGTCGTCTGCCATATTGTTGTGGTCACTGACCACACTCGTGCATTACTGATCTTGATACGCCAAACAGTGAATATTATCTAGGGTTATGTCTTGGAAGTTTATTCAGGTGTTTCAGTCATAAGTGGCCTCTTAATGCAGTTGACATTTCTTTTGTCTTCATGTTGTGTGACCAGTTTAACTGACTCTTAACGTCAATCCAACGCCCAGAGTAAATTCTAAAAATAAAGTTATCTTTGGGATGATGGCATGGACGCAAGCAATCGGCTGAGAAGCGGGTAACCAGTAGTTAAACGACTGCTGATTTTCTAAATTGGACGGTTCATGTATGAGTAGGCCCATGAATTCAAAACCGTTCGCCCCATTGGAATGTAAATCCAGTTGAAGACCTCAGTCTGAATTTCACCCGTGTATGCCTTGTATCAACTCAAATCCAATGTTCTGGAGTACAAAGCCGAAACTATCATTTAAGCATCACTGTCTGAATGTTTTAGCTGTTGGTGAATATGGAATTTTAACCGCATAATTCAAAACAAATTACATCGAAAAAACAAAGTCCCAGCATATTAGGATTGTGACCGTTGAAATTGACTAGTTCGTAAATTGGAGTTTGGAATTTTGAATGGTAAATTTTTGCCTCTTTTATATTTTTCAGTCTCTAATGGATGCATCGCGGTAGATATTTCAACTGCGAATTGTCGTTCGTTGTTTCCACTGTATCTTTGCATTTGTCCTTAATCTCACAAAATAAAAGTTTTTATTATAAATCCAGCTGGAAGTGCTTTTGATTTTTCTGTGCTGAAGACACTTCAAACTTCTTTCATTCTTTCTCAGTGGGCTCTTGTACTTTTTCTTGAGATGCAGTTTTGTGTGGGTTTGTGTTTATTTGATACAACAGAAACCAGCCACAGCCGAGTGATCTTCGTGAGGGTATATGATGAAAGTCTTATGAAGATCAAACTGTAGGCATCGTGTAGTTTTCAATGTTTTTATGATTACTTATCAGCACTAAGACTAAATGCTCTCTTCTTTAAGGATAGAATGAAGGATCATAACAATCCTCCTGTTCCAATTCCTTGCTAATCCTTTAATGAATTGACTTACATTGATTAAGGTAATCTTTTGGAAATGGAATATACCCACTTAAGCAAAGTTGGGGCGGACTACTTAAAATGGTACAATGTGGTTTGAAGTCCTAAGAATGATTCTTTGGAAACTAGAGTGTGTTTTTTACTAAAAAAAAAAAAAAAAAAAACACGTCTTTGCCCAACAAACAAGAAGAAATTAAAATTCCCAGAAACCTCAAAATGGCAAAAGGTGCCCGTTCAGTTTAGTAGCTATTTAGTGCACCTATGAAATTTGGAAAATGAACATCGAGCAGCATCTGAGTTATGGTCCAGAAACACGCTGCGAACGCTGACGCTGATGCTGAAGCTAACTGGAACAGAGTCTCATTAATCACCATTTCATGCCACACAGCATGACCCCGGAAATAACTGGTCAGTTCTTTTCATGATGGACAAGTTAAGGGAGGGATAAAAGGGTGTGAAAACGCTGCGTCTTCCCATTAATCACTTTGAGGCGCATCGACGAACAGCAGTAAATACTTCTCAAGAATACAAATTTAAAAAGTCCTCACTCATTTAAGCCATTATTATTTCCTCTGCAAGAGAGTTTTTGCAAGCATCCTGTACTCAGTCTGTGTATTTGTTTGTTTGTCTGTCTGTTACATGGGGTTTAAACAGCGTGTGCATCAAGCTAAAGTAACAATGCCAACAATGACAAACACTGTTCTCTTGATTTTAAATGTGCCAGAATTTTGATTTTTTGTAGCACTTCATGTTTCAGTATCCACGTTTTGTGTACATAATGTTAAGCCACACCCACATGATTTTGGCACAAGGACCGTGACTCTATTGACTGTTTATGTATTCAAGCTTGCTTTTATGTTACTGTACAACTATTGTACATCAGTAGTGGCTAAGCAATACACACCGAGGCATCAGCACCTCTGGTGCTTTCATTTATTCACTGCAGGAGAGTTTTGGCGAAGCTTTCTTTGGTGCTTGTCAGTTTAACTGCTTGTGGGGTTTAAATGGGTGCGAGGCAACACACGTCCTTACAATTAAAACCATCTATGACATCACGTGCACTACCTACAGAACAGATCTCAGGTCTTGCAATGAAGGCAATTTCAAGAACCTGCAATTTGTGTGATCAGACATGCAGTAGTTGTCCAATGAGGTTTCCTGCAAAATCAAGAAGCAAAAAAAAATGAAAAAAGATTAGAACAAGTGCAAAACATCCTGGATGGACAGCCTTCCAAACATGTCTTTTTGCCTGCTTCATCTCACAATGTTGTGTGCACTGGTTCGCCAAGTTTTCAGCGCCCTATACATTACAAGACCTCCAGGTGGTGCCGCAACATGCTAGATCTTCTGCCTGTGAGGGATTAATGTGACACTTCTTCAATAAGCCTTCATTTGGCCCTTATACTTTCTTTCCTGACTGCCTGCAGCACACTGAAATCCTTAAATTAGTTGGGCTTTGCGGTGTTCAATGTCTCCTTACCCATCGCCAACTTCGATAGCCTGGACATGTCATCTGAATGCCAGCAGACAAACTCCACTGTGAAATACTTTACGGTTAATTCAACAGAGCCCATGGGTTTAGTGTGGATGGAACAGCCTTCCATAATGCGAGTACAGCGGTACAAGGTCTGTGGTAATGTCATGTCATCATGGGTGGTCCACGATTGGTGCGGACACGATAGCTTTGTTAGTCTAGTCCATGATTAATCAGCATTGCGAATCCATGTTACCAAACCTCACCACTCCCACGGGTAATTAATCCATCCAAGACTAATCCTTTTTACAACACCACCACAGTTTTGCTATCACCTCGTATCACAAAATTACTGGAATGGAGTTAGATCTGTGATTTAGTTAGCACTTGAGTTTTTTAATTATGTTTAGGTGATCAAATTGGAGCACATTGTGTCGCAAACGCATACATCACTGTACAAGAAACTTCCCAACTAAACTAAGGGGATAAATACGCCATTTGCAGTGGATGAACAGGTGAATAATTTTATCACAAATAGATCAAATGGAGGCCAAACTGTCAATTTCAATATTTTGCCAGAGAAAAAATTTAAACCACTTCACCATGTCTGCAAGCTTTATATGTTCAGTTGTGGGTACACTGTTTAATGTTTGCATGAGCATAGTCAGTGAGTTTCCCAATGCTATGTTGTGTTTATTTGTTTTTTAAAAATCCTTCCCTTGCAGTGACAGCTTGATGTCTATGACCCACAGTCATCAGTTAGCTCATGCTGTTATGTTAACCCTAAGAGCACTGAATACATTTTTAAGGAATAAAAAGATGTAATTATCCTGAACTGTTCAAAATTAATCATGTGGCAACTTGTTTAACCCTATCTAGACGGAGCTTCATGGGGCGGGGGCTTTTGACGCCTTCTCCCCCCCCCCCGGGTAACTCGTAAACGTCATGGCGTATGACCACCAAATTTGCAGGGGATGATGTACACGTAAAACTAAATCACCCCAATCATTTTGGTATTATTATGACCTATAATGACGTCATTATGACATCATGTTTTGATTTTTATTACCCAGAATGCTTTGCTTATTTTATCCCATAGTGCACCAGCTCCAAGAGGCCATAAAATACACAAAATTTTATTTTTGTCCCGTGAAATTAGTTTTTCATTTACTCAGAATGTTTTTCTTAGAAGTTCAGGTCAGAAAGAAATGAAAGTTAACTTATAAAGGATTACAGGTTTGCGTAAGCAAAACTTTCTCTGTTCTTATCGTCAACTTCTTTGTGTTTAGTACACTTAACAAAAATGTAAACGCCTCACGTAAATTATTTATGTAACATGAAATGTGTTACCTCAAATGAGCTGGTAATGTCTTAATTGTGCAAAATGGTTATTTGTCTTGACTTGTATGCAACATTTGTGTTAATCTCTGCTAGTGAGCACTTGCTCAGTGATGCATTGATTCCACCCACAACACAGGTGTGGCATGTGCAGACGCTGCTCAGACAGCATGAACAGAACTCAGACACTCCCTAAAACTGGGGACACTAAAAGGCCACCCCAAAATGTCAAATTTCATCAAAAGTAACCATGCCACAAATGTCGCAAATCATGCAGGAATGCGCCATAGGAATGCTGGATGCAGGAACGTCCACCAGAGCGGTTGCTGCACAGATGAATGTTCACTATCGGACAATTGGGTGTTTACGAGTGCGTTTTAGACAGACTGGCAGTACAGCAAATCGACCTCGCCCTCATCGTCCACGTGTGACTACACGAGCACAAGATCATCACATCCGGCTTCTCCACTAGCGTGATCGCCTCAGACCAGCAACACGCACAGCAGATGAAACAGTTGGTCGGCACAACAGACGTACCACACCTCAAACTGTCCGGAACCGCCTGAGAGAAGCGAACTTACATACTCGTCGTCCTCATCATGATCCCAGCCGTGTCTACGAGTATCCCTGATGGCCATACGCCACTATCTTGCTTTAATGCACAGTAATCTGTTGCATATTGAACAATAAAATGAATTGTGTATGACTTAATATATTGTAAAACCCTTCATGCTAATTAAAGTTTAAAAGTGTCAAATGGGGCATTTATATTTTTGTTAAGTGTATATTAGAAAATAAAAGTAATTGATGAAATTTGAGGGAAAATGTGCCTGAGTCAAAGATATAGTCCGCCATCTTGGATTTTGGCCCTTTAAACTCACTGATGTCATCAAATTAGCATAAATTCTATTTAACAAAGCTGACATTAAATTACGTAACATATTGTAAATATAATGGAATAAGTATATGTTAAAAAGACAATCTGGAAACTACATTGATGAAACCGAAATCGGCGATGTTTTGTCAGACATGCCTGTTAGAAAACCGTTGCCAAGGAAACGGCAAAGATGGTGGACTTGACTTTTTGGCATGAAATAGTTCCCAGACAAGTTTTAGGAAAAGTCACCAAGTTTGGTGGTCCTAGCTCAAGCCGTTGGCGTGGGCATAAAAAGGGCATAAAAAAATGTGTTTTCGCGTCTTTGCATTGATTTTGAATGTAATCTGTCATGCGAAAAATTTGTTTCATGTCCGGTGTGAAAGGATCATTCATCACCTCGTGCGGTGAGCTCAGAGCTGCTCCTGTCTTCAGCTTGGCTTTTGGCTTTACATTTCAACAAGACTAGGTGCAACCTAGTATATGGCTGGGCCGCCAAGTGCTGTCTGAGAATGTGCGGTCTGAGATTTATTTATTTAACCAGGCAAGTCCCGTTCAAGAAAAGCCCTGGGGGGGGAGGGAGAGGGCAATTTGCACAGCCAATTGGAGATTAAATATTAATCTGAAATTATAAACCTCCCTTCTCCCTCCTAAAAAGGCGCCCCCTTTTAAAATCGTTCTGGCGAGTAAAAAGCCGAAAAAAGTGGAGGTATGACACGTAATTCTTTCCCTTTCTCTGAATCCCATTTCCCATTTCAGCATTTTTACATTTAAAACAGAAACCTCTTCCAGTCGCACCCTATGAAACATCGGTGCAGACGGACATGACTTCGTAAGCCTAGCCATCATGTGCCGTTCTATGAGCTACTCGAGGACTGCAGTCCCAAAAATAAACAAATAATCCTCGGACAAAATCCTAAATTTGAATAAAGTGATTCATCGCATTATAAATGACTTACTTTTTTTTAATTTAATCAACTATCTTTAATGAATGTAACTTCCGCCAACAGAAATACATCCAGGCAGCTGGCTAATCCCATAAAAGGCATAAAATAATGATAGCCTGATAATCGTTCCCTTTGGGCTCATCACCAGCATTCTGAAAATGCTCCGAAACCGGCGATTTTATTTTAGGCTGATGATATTCACACTTATAGCCTACGTGTGGCCAATGCTGAATTTTTTTCTTGGCCACACTTCGCATTTATACCTGTGGCCAATGCAGAAATTTTCCCTTAGCCACAGCTTAAAAAATAAGTTTGGCCAAGAAAAAATTTTGGCTTTGGACACACTTAAAATAAGTGTGGGCCATGGAGCAATGTGCATCTTCGCCACACTTTTAAGTGCGTCTAACGCAAATTTCGATCAATTTTTGTGCTTGGACGCACTTAAAGAAGTGTGAATAGTCACTTTGTTTATTTTATTTTCATCTTTTTACTGCGGATACGTGAAAGCCATTCTCAAGCTTTCGGTAACGAGTGTATTCTCTCAAAAATAAGCTAACGCAGTACTTGTCGCGATGACTGTGCCCTCTGGGTGGTATTCCTTCATGGCCCAGGAATTTAGCCGATCTGAATAACTTTTACAACACTGTCTAGCAGTATGTTGATTCCTAGATGCAAACTCCAACAGCATAGTGCTGATTAGAGTTACTTAAATCATAGCGAACACATGTAATGAATCAGAGTGCAGGCCTGACAACTTATGCTGACCAAGTTTTTCTTTTGCCTTTTCCCAGTTGCTCAATCCCCTCTTAACAAACTTTCACCGTTGTTGTGCAGATAAATCAAAGAATACCGTCGGTTTCCTTAACACAATGTAACTTTTGCCATTTTTCTAACAAACCTCATTGAAAGGATCTGTCAAATCTCACCGTACCGAACTTTCTTCCAGGAAATGCAATGCTTGGTTGGAAGGATCCCAAGTGCATGGCAGCTCTAAAGTTAATGGTCCACTGCTGATGCTCTTCACAGGAGCGACAAACTAACTGGTGCTCGGTGCAAGCTATTGAGGTGATAGCATTGTTGCTTAATTCTATCATCAATAATGTTAATTTCATCACTGTCCTTGCGTCCACAAGTAACGTAAGTGTTTGTATCAGTTACTTTAGTTTTAAATGTTGTTTGGAGGGGAAAAACAGATATCCCTCTCTGCTCGCTGTTGTTCGCCGTTTTTGCTTCCCACTGCGTTTGTGTCAGCACCTTCCGCTTCCTTGAGAAAGCATTCCCTCAATACATAATTAAAAATGTAAAAAAAATTCAACCCAGATTTTTTAAACAAAGGTCTTATACATAGATTGGACAAAACAGTTTTAAACCAATTCATGTTTTTATTTTTCTGTCTTAATTTTCACTGTTTAAAGTAACTGTTGTATTGAGAATGCTGTAAGTCTGCAGCCGCCACCGGGAAGTGCTGCAAAGGGAGGGGTATGGCAAGCCGTTTGAACATTTAAGAATTCTTGTGCAGCGTTAGCTATCGTTAGCGGAAGAAATGGCGGTTGCTGTTGTGGATAACATTGTTAGAAAATGCCATAAAATAGAAAGAGCTTATTACCAAGGAATTTGTGGCTAAGCAGAGCTTCGTTCACTAGAGACTTGTGGTAGAAATTTACAGCGTATCGAATATTTGTAGTCTCCAGACACACTTTGAGGACCTACGACGAATTCTGGGGTGCATTTCCCGAAATCAGAGATGCTAACTTACATAGTTGGGCCCACTGACTGTGAATGAACGAACTATCTAAGTTGCTAACTTAGTTAGCAATACGCTTTTGGGAAACACGCCCCTGGATGGTGTCAGAACACTGATCCCCCGTTCTGAGATGCGTTTCCCTAAATCACTGATGCTAACTTACATAGTTGGGCCCATTAACTGTGAATCGCTTTTGGGAAACGCACCCCTGGAGTAACAGCTGAGAGAGTCGTTGCTGCAGAATGTAAAGTTAAACCCTGTGCATTTGACAGCTCCTGTCGTGGACGGGCTGCGGCATTAAAAACACGCTCAAAAACACCTTCGGCCTCTGCTTGCTCTGACATAGCGTTTAAATGCAGCTTTGAATCAACACGCGGCGCCGCTCCCGCCTGCCGTAACTTTCTGGCATACAGATATCTGCGACGTCATTTCGCCTAGTCAGAACTCTAATTCAAGATATCTTCAATTACATTTCGACTAGGCACAATGGAAGTGAAAGATATCTCCAATTTGAGATATCTCGAATCAAATTTCTCTCCGAGATATCTGTAACTTGATAGTAGATATCTACAATTAAATTATGCCATAGAGGGGCGCCCTTGTACACTTAAACATATTAAATACGAATGACGTCAAATCCTGGCCAGCCAGCCAGCCAATCGTCGGCCAATCAATCGTTGAAGTTCTTCCCCGCCAGCCGACCAATCGTTGAACAGCCAGCCAGCTAATCGTCAGCCAACCAATCGTTTAAGTTCTTCCCCGCCAGCTGACCAATCGCTGAACTTCTTCCCTGCCGGCCAGCCAATCGTTGAACTTGATCACTCAGGCAGTCAGTCAGTCACTCACTCAGCGACATTTGCCTTTCAGCAGTTTCACGAAGTGAATGTCCACTTTTTATATAGTGCTGTGAAAAAGTGTCCCCCCCCCCCCTCCAAATTTTTCCATTATTTAAATACTTTTTTAACCCTTAGAGTGCTGAAATAAAATTTTAAAATATATAAATTCAAAAATTCTGTGCTGTTGAAGACGTATCATGTGGCACATGACAGGTTTTCAACAGCATTGTTTTTGGCATCTTACATCATTGAGCAACAGTAGCTGCATTTGGCTCTCTAAGGGTTCTCTATTAAATTGTTTCAGATCATACACAATGTAATATGACAATGAGAACATGAAAAAAAAAACAAAATGCAGTTTTTAAATTATCATTTCATTTACTGCAGGAAAACAGTTATCCAAAACCTATATCACTGATGTTAGAAAGTGATCGCATTGGCTGAATAATTAATTGAATTCACAGCAACATCGTAATGTATTTTTATGCAACTTGCACACTGCAAAAATTGCAATTTAATTTTCCTTTTCGCCAGCATTTACTGCCACATATTGCTGCAGGAAAGGTCCCAGCCAATCAGGTGGGAGTTCACACTCACTGTTCATGGGTTGTCGGGGTTTTTGGGCTGCAGCTGCTCATGTTAGCCAGTGACATTTGAAACAAAAATTTAAAAATAAAACAACTCACGCAATTCACCCTACTCTTCGCCTGAACTTGGGCTATTCCACATTGTGGCATTTTGTAATTGTGCTTCCCTATTAGTGTAGCAGTTCGATTATCTTGTTTATTGTCATCAGCGATATTACCTGTTTATTTGCTGAAGCATCATCTATGAGTAACAGCTTGCTCTGTGAAACGACACCATTACAAGAAGAGGAAGATATGCATTTCTAATTAGGAGTGTTCGTAACATTATGCTTTTATAATTTGATATAAAAGTATTTTCCGCCTCTCCAGTTTCTTCTATTATTGCATATTTGGCACACTTACATGCTTCAGTGTTTCAAACTAATTTTAATACAAGACAAAGCTTACCCAAGTAAGCAAGAAATGCAGTTTTTAAAAGATGATTTAATTTATTGAAGGAAAGAAGCTATCCAACCCTACCTGGCTATAATGTGAAACAGTATATGCCCTCTTAGTTACTAAATCAATCAGTTAAACTAATTTACTGGTAATTGGGCTCAATTTCACCAGACTCACCCAGGCATGATTAGCACCAGCCCTGATGAGTTTAAACGTCACTGGAATAGACCCTGTCTGGCAATGTGAAGTAGGCAAAAAGCAGCACACGATACTGCAATCTAAAGAAATTCAAGAACAGATGAGAAGCAAAGTCATAAACATCAATCAGTCTGGAAAGGGTTAGAAAGCCATTTCAAAGGCTGTGGGATTCTAGTGAACCATGTTGAGAGCCATTATCTGCAAGTGGAGAAAACTTGGAACAGTGGTGAACCCTCTCCGGAGTGGCTGGCCTTCTCAAAGTCCTCCAAGAGTGCATCAACATCTCATCCAGGAGGTCACAAAAGAACCGAGACTTACATCTAAAGAACTACAGCCTCACTTGAGTCAGTTAAGGTCAGTGTTGACGATTCCAGAGTAAAGAAGAGATCGGGCAAAAATGGCATCCATGGAAGAGCTGCGAGACAGGAACCACTGCTGGCCGAAAAGAGTACAAAGACTTGTTTTACATTTGCCAAAACACATCTTTATGACCCCCAAGACTCTTAGGATAGATTCTGTGGACTGATGAGTCAAAAGTGGAAATTTGTGGAGGACATGGCTCCTGTAACATGTCGTATAAAGGCTAACACAGTGTACCATAACAAAAGTGCACTAAGTCAAGTCCAGATCTCCTGCAGGTGAGTATGTTGTCTCTAGCAGAGACAAAACTCACCGAAATGGTTGTTGATCACCTGCGGTCCCTACAGGCCGGTTAAGAGGAGTGAGGAGTCAACATTCAATGGTGGTATAAAACAGCAGTAAATAAAATCGGTTTTTCAAAAATTGTGAATCACCCCAATCACAAGAGATCCTTGGGTACACACACACACACACTCACAACCAAATGCATGATGCCCTCCAGGCTTATGCCTGGCGGTGATAATGAATACTTACCTTGGAGTATAACTTGCATTAGAGTAATGGTAGCAGCCATTACTGTTGACCTGCAGACCTATAGCTGAAGTGTCACACATAGGAAAGGGAAACTTTCTGGTCTTTGAAGACATCAGGCAGCCGCCAGTAAAGAACATTGCCTCTCTCTCTTCAGTTTAGATAAGTACCCCAGCAACAGACGGGGTACCAATGCTTAAGTCTTCAAACCTTCGTAGTGAACTGATAAACACTTCAATTACAGTATGTAGTCATTTAAAGCTTCAATTTAAAGTTAAAAGATCATAATACACTATTTTTTTAACCAAATACTGAAGTCTTATATGGTTAGCTCTCCATGTGAGCGCTGGCCGCTGCTGTCCTGCTGTCCAGATCCAGTTCTGCTCCATCCTTGCCTCGCCATTTCCTGGAGCTACAGATGCCACTGCTTGGATGTTTTAATGAGTTTTAATCGACTTTATTTGAACTTAATTATTATTTTATTATTAAAACCTCTTAAGAACCGAGCTCTTGTTTGATATGCATTTTTATTTCTCTTTGCTATTTGGGCTTATTGGAACCTGTTAAGTATAAAAACTGGGCGCATTTATGCTAACATATTAACATTTTTAACAAAGCTTAGTCCCTCTGTACACATACATGTACATTGTGTTTAGCAGCATGCTAGATCTTTACATTTACTAATTTTTTTTCAAATTTGCATGTCATGACGAAATTACAACGCTTTTCATGCATATCTAAACAAGAATAAGCCATGAAATATGATTGGACTTCTTACCTTGTCCATGTTTGGGTTTGATGTGGCCACCCGAACTTTCACTTGCACTCGCCGCCATTTTAAATTTTTTCTGTAGTGTGTTGTACTCTTTTGACACCACTAGATGGTAGTGTAAGTGTCCACACATGTGGTCATAAGGCCCCAGTTAAGCATAATTAACTACTGTGGCAATATAACCCAAAATGTGATGTCCACGCATGTGGACGCCAGGTCTTAAAGGTGAAATGAAAAATGACTTTTTTGAACTTTAATACCATTTTATTCTATTATTACTTTATTTTATTATTAATTAGCTAGCCAGCGGAGGATGGGCTTCCCCACTATAGTCGGGTTCCTCCTGAGATTTCTTCCCACTGGGGAGTTTTTTCTCACCACTGTTTGAGGATTTTTCTCCCTACTGGGAGTTTTTTGCCTCATTTCCTGTAGTGGGGATTAGGCTGGGCATTGCCCTTTTTATTCATTTATTTATTTTCTTTGCATTGTACAGTGTCTTTGTGACAGTCTCTCTGTGAAAAGCGCTATACGAATAAAATTGAATTGAATTAGCTTTTTTTTTTTTTTTTTCACTACGCTAATGCCAGGTTACACCCCCCGGTGAACGTTCATGACAAATCCTTTTTTTCCCCACTCGTAGCCCTGTATTTAGAGTCAGAGAACTAGCGGGCACAAAGTTTATCTAGCCATTAAAAATACTGAGATATAGGAATATACCCTCTTTGCAGTGTTTACTTTCGCAGAAAGCTTGATAATGCTCACTGATACTTCATTTACAAAATTTTTAATATACAGAACAATGCATGTTTGCTGTTGGTGTGCTGTGAAGTCATAGCTTCACAGCTGTGACAGTAACTTCCAATCATATTGCCTGAAAGTTTTCCACAAAAAATGGAGGTGTTCCAAGTCTCATTGCATTAGCTCCAGAGCATTATCTTGGATCTGATATGGAGTGAAAAGCCTGGAATTAAGACTATACACTGAAAAAAAATGGAGAAATAGGGGTGCTGTATATGCACACAGTTGATTCATCAAACATTCCTAGAATGCCATATTTTCCCAAATATTATGGT
Organism: Gymnothorax javanicus; assembly: GCA_029692085.1. Lineage (NCBI taxonomy): Eukaryota > Metazoa > Chordata > Actinopteri > Anguilliformes > Muraenidae > Gymnothorax > Gymnothorax javanicus. The sequence goes on along the minus strand of CM056208.1, from coordinate 8,194,746 downwards.
GCCCTGAAATGGGAGTGCTAAATACAAAAGGTGCTGTAAGTACTATCTGGTGAATCTGGAATGCATGTAGAAAATGTAATTTATCCATACATCCATCCATCTACCCACAATCAAATCCATATAATTCTTATACGGTCTATGGCATAATCATTGACTGTTAATTTATATACAGTCAGTGAGTATAATCCTGGTCCGGGCTGAGGATGGCTGATGCATATCCCAGCATGCACTGGGGGAGAGCCAGGAATACATACAGGTCAGTTTGCCAATCCAACACAGAGCAGGACAAAAATTTTCCCCAAATCATCAGCGACACTGCAGGACTGTGAAGCTCATGACCTGTTGTGTTGAAACTGGTTTAGATATGGATTGATTCAATTCTGTGATTTTTACAGCTGTTATCCTGCGGTTATTGGCAATAACTGGCAATATCCTGCCAAGTGTCCGTCTGTCTCTGCTGTTGCTGCTTAGAGGTGTTTGGCAAATGTTGTGAAATTTTTTGACTCTGTTCCCCTGGCCACCTTTGATAATTTTGCCAGTTTTGTGACAATACACCTGCAATTTTGGCTCTTAATTTGGCCAATTTGAAATCCTCATCTGACTGTTTGTATTCTCATCATGTTTTACAACTCCATTTTGAAAAAAGTGGGATTCTGTTTAAAACATCATTTTTAAAAAAATGCAATGATTAGTAAATCATTTAAACTCTATTTGCAACTGAAAACAGAACAAGGGCAACATGTCAGAGGTTGAAACTGAGAAATTTTATTGTTTTTTTTTTTTTAAATATGTGCTAATTTTGAATTTGATGCCAACTTTCCAAAAAGTTGGGATCGGGGCATGTTTATCACTGTGCTGCATCACCTCGTCTTTTAACCACACTTGGAAGTGTTTGCGAAATGAGAAGTCCAAATGCTTCAATTTTAAAACAAAATGTTTTCCCATCCTTGCATGATGTAGGATTTCAGCTGCTCAACACATCGTGGCTTCCTCTGACATATTTCTCGTTTCATAATAAGCCAAATATTTTCACTTGGTGGCAGGACCGGACTACAGACAGGCCAGTTTAGCACCCATGTTCTTTTACCAGGGAGCCATTTTATTGTAAAACATGCAAAGTGTGGTGTTTGGCATTGTCTTGCTGAAATAAGCAAGGCCTGCCCTGAAAAAGATGTCTGGATGGTAGTGTATGTTGCTCCAAAATCTGTGTATATCAGTCAGCATTAATGGTGTCTTCACAGATGTTTAAGTTGCTCATGCCATGTGCACTAGTGCGCCCCCATACTACTATGGATGCTGGCTTTTGAACTGAGCATTGATAACAAGCTGGATGGTCACTCTCCTCTTTACCCCAGAGGATACAGCCTCCATGATTTCCATGAATAATTTCTCATCTTGACTGATCAGACCACAGGACAGTTTTCCACTTCACCTCAGTCAATCTTAAAGGAGCTTGGGCCCAGAGAAGGCGGCGGTGTTTCTGGATCTTATTTGCATATGGATTCATCTTTACATGGTAAAGTTTTAACGTGCATTTGTGGACGCAGCAACGAAACGTTTTCACTACCATTAGTTTTCAGAAGTGTTCCTGAGACCATGCAGTGATTTCCACGACCGAACTGTTTTTAAATCAGTGCCACCTGAGGACCTGAAGATCACGGCCATTCCAAATTATTTTGCTTTGTCCCTTGCATAATCTTTTAATGATATTATGTACCCTAGATATTGAAATCCCCAAATTCCTTGTAACTTTACGTTGAGAAACATTCATAAATTGTCTCTCACAGTCTATCACTGAGTGATGAAGCTCTCGCTGCCTCTACTTTTGAAAGACTCAGCCTCTTTGGGATGCTCTTTTTATACTGAATCATGTTACTGACTTATTGCTAATTAACCTAATTAGCTGTGAGATGTTCCACCCGATGTATTTTTCTTTTAGCATCGTGCAACTTTTCCAGTCTTTTGTTGCCCCCATCCTGACTGTTTGCAACGTATTGCTGGCATAAAACTCAAATTGAGCTGTTTGTCCAAAAAACAATAAAATTTCTCAGTTTCAACATCTGATATGTTGTCTAGTATTTGCAATTAAATACAGAGTTTAAATGATTTGCAAATTGTACTCTGTTTTTATTTACATTTAGCACAGTTCAATTCAATCCAATTCAATTTTATTTGTCTAGCGCTTTCCACAGATAGACTGTCACAAAGATGCTTTACAGTGAGAAAATAGATAAATGAAAGGGCAGTCCCCAGCCTAATCTCCACTATAGCAAATGAGGCAACAAACTCCCGGTAGGGAGAAAAATCCTCAAACAGTGGTGAGAAAAAACTTCACCAGTGGGAAGAAATCTCAGGAGGAACCCGGCTATAGTGAGGAAGCCCATCCTCTGCTGGCTAGCTAATTAATAATAAAATAAAGTAATAATAGAATAAAATGGTATTAAAGTTCAAAAAAGTCATTTTTCATTTCACCTTTATTTATTCAGGGAAGGCCAATTGAGAGCAAGCTCTCTTCTCCAGTGACGCCCTGATTACAACAGTCAATTCAATGCAATCAATAATAACATAAAATTAATATACACAACAATAATATAACATAATAAATACAAAAGGTGTAACTCATAGATTACATACACATTCAGACTGCATAAAATCATTAATGATAGTAGCTATAATTAAAAGCAAACAACCCCATTCAATGTGGTTTAAGCTCTGTCAGCAGATGTGTTTATTCACGCCCGGGATTTAGCCTGCACAGTGACATAGTAACTAAAAGAAAGGGTTTGATCCAACCTCTTAAAAGGAAACAAGGCATTCAAAGCTCTGTGGAATATTTAAGAGCAGGGGGCAATTTTTCCAACCTCTGTCCAAACGTGGAATATTAAGAGCCAAGGGATTTTGAGCACGAGTGCCATAGTTAAACAACTTGTAAGTCAGTAAACTCGTTAAATAAACAGGTAATTTGTTAAGCAAGGCTCGGTAAATAAACAGAATGCAATGTAGCGCTCTTCTCAGAGCTGAGGAGGTCCATCCTACATTATGGTAAAGCTGGCAATGGTGGATACTGAACCTGTCACCTCTGATAAATCTAACTGCAGAATGATAAACTGTATCAAGTGGCTTTAGTGTAGAGGAGGAAGCATGCATATAAATGACATCTCCATAATCTAACACTGATAAAAATGTTGCTTGTACAATCTGCTTCCTACAGCATTGTGTCAGGCAAGATTTATTTCTATACAAGAATGCCAGTATTGGTTTCAGTTTCTTTAAAAGTTCTGCTATGTGTGATTTAAAAGACAGCTTGTCGTCAACCCAAATGCCTTAGTAGTTATAACAAGAAACTCTATCAATAAGGGTCCCTTCAATAGTGATGATAGTTCTGTCAGTCAAAACAGCAGAGGGTTTTTTGTAAAAAGCATATACTTTGTTTTACCTGGATTTAAAACCAATTTAAGATTAAAAAGATATCTTTGGATTATACAAAAATCTGACTGCAGATTCCGAAGAGCAAGATCAACAGAAGGGGCAACAGAATAGATGACTGCATCATCAGCATACAGATGGATTAAGCTGTTTGTGACAAAAGCATTAAAATTATTAATAAATATAGAAAATAAAAGAGGTCCCAGAACAGAACCCTGCGGTACCCCTTTACAGACATTTAAAAATTCTGACTGGTAACCATCAGTCACCACAGCTTGAGTTCTGCCAGCTAAATAATTCTCAACCCATTTTCAGGAGTTACTATCAAACCCAATGTGATAGAGACACCCCAAGAGTATAGCATGGTCAACATAAACAGGGCAGCACAATCTAATTTATTATCCAGGGCAAAAGCAATATCATTCACAACCTTAGTGGCAGCTGAAACCGTACTATGCCCAGGTTTAAAACCAGATTGAGAAATATTTAAAATGTTATAATCTGATAAGAATGATCTAATTTGATTACTTATAAGCTGTTCTAAGACTTTTGCTAAACAGGGCAGTTTTGAAATTGGCCGAAAATTATTCATTTCATTTTTAGGACCACCTTTATGCAGAGGAGTTACAAAAGCTGTTTTCCATACAGACGGAATAATCTTTGTCGATAGAGTCAGATTAAAGATGTACAACAATACATCAACAATAAAAGGAGCAGCTAATGCTAGAAGTCGCGGATTCAAATTGTCAGCCCCTGTGGACTTCCTAGGATCAATATTACAGAGAGCATTTTGCACTTTGACTCTAGTAAAGGGCCTAAAGGAAAAATTATGCAGTTTAGGATTTGACACCAGAACCAAATAAATATACATAACTAATGATAAATTAATTTATCATAGGCTTGACTAAAAAGGTACGTTTTCAGCCTGGTCTTGAAGACTTGGGGCTCTAAATTCGTTGACCAGGCGCAGGCGCGGCGCAGGCGCGGCGAATGGGGAGCGCTGCGCCAACGGGGTGTATCCAGGCGTATTTTGCAATTTTGTGCCCGGCGCAAGTACTCCTCTGTCCCGCCTCTGTCCCTCCTGCCGGCACAAGTGGCAAAGAGGGAGGAGAGAAGGCCCGAGTGGGTTTAACACAGCCGAGTCAAATCTTCACCAATCAAATGAGCTCCTCTCCTCACCTTTAAAATGTTGGAATAAAGAAGCCTCTGTCCTATATCTGCATGAAGCGTTAATGTTGCATTTTACTTTGCTGCTTCAGGCATGTTTTCTGCACCGCTTACGTCTATATTAAGCATTACGAATAGAGTTAGCTGGCTAGCTAGGGCATTCGCGAATTATTACCATTAGCGAACTTGAATGGAATTTCAAAATGAAACTACGTCAGATCATTAAAACTTATGAAGTTGGAATGAAATACGACGGTTGCTCATTTATTTCTTCTGCCTGATCATTGGGAAGAGAAACGATGGATAGCGTGTTCCTATTATTACACCCTGTTGCTGCTTAAAATTTTGGGATTAACGTGCATGGACAACAATGCAAGATACGTTACACATTTATTTTCAATATGTGATCTTAACTCAGTACGAGATCATAGCAATCAGGCTGTATTCCTTTCCCCTACTAAAAACGATAAAACCTAAGTGACAATGATAGTAGTATTAAGCCACTTGCACACTGGACCTTTAGACGATTACATTCAAACAAAGAGGCGAATACACGCGTGTATTCGTCTTTTGCATTGACTTCAATGTAATCAGTCAGGCGAAAAATTCGCTTTCGCATCCAGTGTGCAAGCGGCTTTACTGACCATAGAACGCAAGCATTATATATATGTATAAGTATATATATATATATATATATATACACGAACTGCCTGATGCCAAGGCAGTTTGTGGTTGGCTGAGAAAGATGTGAAGTCGTTAGTTTTCATCACAGATTCAGCTGCCTTGATTAAGCCAGGTCGAGTTTCCAATAGGCGTGCCAACCGCCTTTGATCTGACATCAGGACAATCGATATAGATACTATAATTTATGTCCTGATTCAGATACATTAAATAGTGGTTGCTGTAATTATTTATTGCATTGAAATGTGCCCGACATTCTGGAAACCTGCCTGTGAGATTTTGGTGACGTGTGCGCACTGCGTGCCGGTCAGCCAAATTACCACTGCACAGAAAGTAAACCAGGTTGGAGCTGGCGAGCTCTCTGCGCAATTTCAGCGGAGCCTTTATCCACGAAATTGTCACTGCGTCATGATGAATATGTGACACCTCCCCCTACTACGCCGCCACACCCATCTCGGCGCGCGTCTGTCCACCAAATCGCCAAAGAGGCTGCGCACGGTGTTGCACCGCACAAAATTACCACTGCGCGGGCTGCACCGGACGAAATTACCATTGTGTGGGCTGCGCCACGCTGCGCCACCCTGCGCTGCGCCAAGAAATTAGAGCCCAGAGAGTGTGTCTGAAGTCCGAATTTGTCTCAGGAGATTGTTCCATAAAATTGGGGCTTAGTAAGAGAATGCTTTGCCTCCAGTTTTAACTCTGGATATATTTGGAATTTTCAAGTATTCAGCACTTAGTGAACGAAGTAATCTTGGAGGGGAGTAAGGAATAAGAAGACTCACGAGGATATTCTGGGGCCAAGTCATTTAAAGCTTTGTAAGTTAGTAATAGTATTTTGTACTCAATTCTAAATTTTACAGGCAGCCAATGAAGATTTTTCAGCACTGGGCTAATGTGATCATATTTCTCAGTCGTAGTCAGAACCCTAGAGGCAGCATTCTGCACTAATTGAAGATGTTTCAGGGCAGAGGTAGTGCAACCAGACAATTAGACATTACAGTAGTCCAGCCGAGAGGACAGAAATGCAAGAACCACTTTTTTCAGCGTCCTGAAGGGACAACATTTTTCTGAGTTTCAATCTGTTTCTGAGATGGAAAAAAAGCCACTTACATGATATTGTTGCCCACATGGAAAGAATCAATATGAACATATATATGCATATATGCAACCTATATGCAGCATATATGCGCATATATGCCACATATATACAGCGTATATGCCGCATTTAGGCCGCATATAGGCTAAATTCAGGTACATATGTGTGCATATACAGGCCATATATGTCTCCTATATCGCTTCTTTATTTCCACATATTGGCCCTATATGTACATACAAGGTATATGTCTCCTATATAGCTCATATACCCAGTGGCAGGTTCTGTTTGTCATACCTATTGTATAGCTCATATCTCAATTTTGCAACTGTCATACATGATGCCTAGCTCATATTTTTACTCTCAAGGTAATATCTGCATATTAGTCCAAAGTCCCTTACAGAAATAACAAAAATTTCACGCAATAACTTATTAATCGCATGTGAACACATGAAATTGGCATCACATTTGATCTTAAATACATGTTGACATGTGACAATGGCATGTTATGTGTAAACCAGTCATTATTAACTATGGCAAGTGAGAGGAGACAAAAAGCTATGATATCAACACAAATATCTAATACTATTTGTTACATTTTTTTCCTGAAAGATTAACAATAACAAGGCCATCAATTCTTTCTTGACCATACTTATTTCCATTCTATGAAGATTGAGCTGTGTATTGTGGAAGAGAAGGAAATGTATAAAAACAAAATGGTTTGATTATGTTTATTTCATCAATTAAGCATTTTTTTCAAGTTTAAGTCACTGCCAGATTCACCACATTAGATAAAATTGGATTCACATCATTACAGCTCATACACATCCACTGAAAGGTAATACACTACACTGTTACATCCACCAAATGCAATGTTTTCTATCTTGTCTGTAATGCAGTTTCTAGATGAATATGGCCCAGAGGTCCTTAGTCTAAATGTAGCAAAATAAAACAAAAATAACAAAATAAAAGTACATAGAAGAACGTACATTCAAGTAAACATGCCTTTCAAAAGTCATTTTCATCCCCACATCTATCTGAGCATTTCACTGTGGTTAATGAATTTGAAGACAAAGTCTACATTTCTGTTCACAGTTTTAATGAACAGACACTTTTCTTTTATCTGAGATGCTTGTATAGCTACTAAAGGTCCCAGACTTTTTCCTACAGGGATGAAATAACAAGGATTCCTAAATTCCCACACGGAAAGAACCTATATAAACATATAGGTTTCGCCACATATATATATATGAAATAAATAAAATTGGGTTTTTCATATATGTACCTATAATATATGAAAACGGCCAATTTTATGTATGTCGCATATATGCGAAACCTATATGTGGCCCTATATTAAAACCTATATTTTTATATAGGTTTTTTCCGTGTGGGTGATATGAGCCTGGAAAGAGAGTTCTGAATCAAGGGTCACGCCAAGGTTTTTAACAGCAGCTTTGTCAGAAACAGAGAGGCCATCTAAGTTGAGAGAAAACTTAATGAGTCTCAAAGAGATTTGGGACCCAATACCAATATTTCAGTCTTATCTGGATTTAGTGAAAGAAAATTTTGCATCATCCATGCTTTAATAGCTTTAAGGCACATCTCTAATCTAGTTACCTGATTGTTTTCACCCGGCTTAAAAGATATATAGCACAGAATCCCAACTTTTTTGGAAATGGGTTGTAAGGCATACCTAAGTGTCAAAACCCTTGTGTGAATACATTTCGTATCTCTTCTTATTCAGCAACTTGCGTGTCTATAAGAAGTCTGTTTCCTGTTGATTGGTTTACTGTACGCCTTGCGTGTTTGCCACGCCTTAGCTGTGTCTCGATTTATGGTTATTTCCTAATGACCATGTAACTAGCATTTAAGACTTCTGCTTTGTGTTGCAAGTTTCTGGTTTTTCATTTGCCGTTTGTGGCTAGATCCACTCTGTATTCCTAGTTGAAACGCTGTCTTTAAAAAGTATACTGCGCACTCTGATTTCAGCTATTTTTGGAAGCTTTCCTCTTCACTCTTGAACAAGCTTCCAAGCCTACTTAAGCTGCTGGGTCATTCCATATGAAATCAACCGGGGCTCCCAGTGTCATGGTCTTGGATTTCCCTTAAATTTCAGTAGAATGTTGTATATGGGGCCAAATGAGGAAATACCAAGTTTTAGCTCAATACCCCCAGCGGTTTTCATTTTCTGGGGGGTCAAAAAGTGGGCGTGGCACCCTCAGATATGGCAAAATGAATTATTGCCATTTTCATGGGGCCATAACTCAAAGACTAATACAGATATGGACTTCATTTTTTCAGGAATTACTAACCTTCCGTAAGTAAACAATTTACAAGTAGAAGGAACAAAATTAACCCATTCATGTCTATGCTGTCGTCATTCAAAAACAGGCAGAACCCAAAATTTGGCACATTTCAGGTGGCCCTTTCACCCGAACAGAATGAGAAATCTCAAAATGTTATGTCTCTTAGTGTAAGTGCACATACTCAGGTCTCCATTGGAACATTGATATCTTGTATATATTTTACAGTTGTTCTGTGGTGGGGGCAATTATGACCCCCTGTCTTGGGGGGTAACTGATTTTCGGGCCGTTTTTGCTCAATGGGAGTATCCTCCGATTTTTATGGGACCTATAGCATTAGAAAGCTCTTTGTCTGTACTTTCACCACAAACAAGTTTAAAGTGGTCTCCCAATTGCCTCATTATTAAAATTGTATCCAAAAGTTGCGCTTTTTATGGTTTTCGTGCAGTGTGTTTGTTCCTTTTTCATACATATTCATGTACAAAATCAACACATTTCAGAAGACACTGCAGTCTCTACTGAAAATTTTAGGTCTTTACTGTGTCACTCAGATGGCACCACGACTCAATGCTCTAATTTGGGGCAGCACCCACTAATTAAAGCACATGGCCTCAAGAGACATTATGGCTTCAACTCCCAATCCTCCTCTTGATCCACTCTCCTATACTGTTGGAAAAGTCAGCAGGTCTACAGATGACTGTCATCGATAGATATACAATGCAAGGTAAGTTTCTTACAAATGAGGTACGCGGTGAAAGTGAAAGTACATGTATAGCCATATTTAAGCCTTAAACAGTTCACATACGACGTTGATACCTACCACTATGGGCTGCAGACCTGAACAACTGAGCTGATGATCAGAAAGTGGTCTTTCCTCAACTGCTTTCATTTTGATTTTCAGAAAACTTTGACTGAAAATGCTAGCACAACATATGTAGAAGTGAATGCAAATGCAAATTTTAGCTGTATGCGCTATTGAGTCGGCTTGGGATATTTTGACGGACGCTAAATTTACTGCTGTAAGTGGGCCATTGGCCAAGCTCTTTTTCTTTTCTTTTTTTTTTTGTTATAATTTTCACTCGTCACCTGATACCGCCCAGCTGAGGACTGCTATGCGTCGCTCGCACAGGCGGAGATATTGAGGGGGAATCCCCCCTCCACCTTCTCTCTTTTAAAATGAATACATCGCTGTTCTTCTTTTGCAGTCCAGTCGTCTCACTCAAATATTACACCGTGATAAGGGTGTTCACAGCATGGACGGTGAGTAGGCTTCCGTCAAAAATGTCAATTGTTGCAATATTTTTTCTTGGAGTCTAGATAATATGCTGGTCCTACATTTACAGAAAAGGGCAGTGAAAGATTTCTGACCTTTTTGTGGTATAATGCAATGGGATATCTTGGTAAAACTAAGCAAGTTGACTTCTGCTTTATCGTGTGTCGTCTAATGACTTGAAATGCAGAATCAAGGCATGAATGAGCTGCTGTTATAACATCTGAAGCTCCTCCAGTTTGCTTGAAACTTTGGATATAACATCACATGAACATATATGATTTAATTATTTAATCCATGACAACTTGTTCGATTAATTCTAGAAAGTGCATTGCCAAACAAAGCAGGGCGTATTTCTTCTGAAAATGGTAGAATTTCTGTTGAGCTCCGTGTTTATTGTGTTCTGATTTTTATTTATTCGTTGATTTACGCAAAATATGTTTATCTTTTATGCGGTAATGAACTCTAAATGATCATAACACAAGCGAAAACGGGTGGTGGAGCACAATTGCGGAAGGAAAATTACGTAAGCTGTCTGTGGGTGGCAATGATAAAACGAGAAATCTTTTTTTCAATATTTTAAACGAAAACGCCGAGTGCAGAGCAAAGCGTCCTTATTCTATTCATTGCATTGCGTTGTTGCTGTAACAGAAGGTCGGTAACTGGTTAATCATATTCTCTGTTACAGGAAACAAGTGAAGAAACATCATAGCGTCAATCTCCCAATATGTTAGTGTGGTTCATGGTATCCTACTTTAAATTTAGCCACACTTAGCCACTCAGCTGCTTCGTCTTGCGTCTGTGTTTGTGTGCGGTTTTCAGTGCGCGCTTTTCCGCACGCAGATGTTTGATGGCGTGCATGAGAGTGTGCATTGGTAGTTCTGTGCATGCTGCATAGGAGAGGTCAGTCATCCTCAACTCTGGTCTTAGGGACGCAGTGTATATGCTCGTTTTTCTTCGAACCACAATTTCAATCGGGGGATTTTTAACAAGCCATTAATTTGTCTTAATTAGGTGCATTTCTTGTTTAAAGCATTTCTCTGAGCCACATTTTAACACATTTAAAACACCCATGCCTGTCATATAAAACATAAGGCCCTTGAACATATATATATATATATATATATATATATATATATATATATATATATATATTATTGCAAGTAATCTCAGGTGGCATTTTGAGCATATCCAGTTAAACAGTAAGAGAAATCAGTTTGTGAGCTCAAAATTTGGTTGCTGAATAAAAGTGTTTTGAGTTCTTTGCTTGAACTCCATTACATGAAATAAAACAGATTTGATTCTTTATCAACTGGTTACGTTGTTTGTTTTTGCAACCATGTGTCAAGTAGTTTTCACTGCGTGGGAACCTACTTTCTCTTTAGTTTGATAGGTTTATTTTTCCCCTCTTTTCTTGCATTTATTTCAGTGTATCACAATGTGGATATGTAATTTTTATTCTTCATAGCATGCATGGATATATCTATATGGCTTAAGAGGGTAAATAACTTCTCTAAACTATAAATGTAAATAATTCAGAGAAACTAACAGCTTGTTGAAATCCTATACAGTGGCAAATGTGGTTGGAACAAAAACCAACATGTTCAGTGGGGCCCCTGGACTGACGCTGGGGGCCACTGAGTTAGGTTACATGGAATGAGTAAACTTGTACACATGCTCATTCGGAATTCATGGTTTATCCCTCCATTTGATATGCAGATATTTGAATTCGCTGGCAACTTGTGTGGCTCCTCTGAAATTAAATCCTGGTTTTGAAGGATTTCAGATCTGCAGCGGTTAACTGGAAAGAGGATTTTTGTATTGAAGTCTGGGGCTGAAGTTTTCTATGGTTTCCCTTCTTTTGAACAGTGCTCTTGGTTGTTCTTTTATCCATTTCCTGGTTCGCATATTTTACATATTCTTATGTTATTTTCTGCAGCTCATATGATTTCACTGCCCAGGGGTCCCCATCTCTTAGGTAAGTAAGGCCTCCTGGATTTCCCAACTTAAACTGCAATAGGATGTTAAATTAGGGGATGCAACAAGGGCAGTTACTTCCGCAATGTTGATTACCATTGAAGTTAATATTGAAAGTTTCAGTAGCTGTACTGTGCTTGTCATCATCACCCGTCCCTTGTCCCTGTAGTTGGTGAGCCCAGTGTGCAGATATTCGAGGAACCGAAGCAGCGAGGCATGCGTTTCAGGTACAAGTGTGAGGGTCGGTCAGCTGGCAGCATCCCAGGAGAGAGGAGCACGGACAACAACAGGACTTACCCCAGTATCCAGGTGAGAGACGCCCCGCAGCACCACCTGCCACTCCACAGGCATTGGATTGCCTGTGTATACATGTATTTGGAACTAGTTGAGCATCCTTTGATAAACAATTCAGGCAAGCATGAAGAATTGTGCTGAAAGGAGACGAAGAATAGCAAATCGATAAAAGATGATGAATTAGTCTTGTTTAAAAACTCAGTGAACAATTTCCATCATCACCCCTTCCACCCGTCAAAAGACATTTCTGTCACCATTAGCTTACTGGCAGAACGATATTCTTCATACACTTGCTGAAGTCATTATTGTAACCACAGATGTGGTCAATAAAGAGTTAATACAGAAAATGTATGCTATTTGATTTTTAGAGGAGTTTTTAGTTGTATTATTGTTGCAAGTTTTTAGATTATTTGTAAAAAAAAAAAAAATTAATAGAGTGGTATTGTGTATCTGGAAGAAGATCAACCTGTGAAAAAGGGCTCACTAAGCCCTTTTTGTTCTTCAGATTTTAAATTTTACCGGAAAAGGAAAGGTGCGTGTGTCGCTGGTGACCAAGACCGAGCCTTACAGGCCACATCCCCACGATCTGGTCGGAAAAGACTGCAAGGACGGTTACTATGAGGCGGAGTTTGGGCCAGAGCGCAGGGTCATTGCGTAAGTTCTGTCACTCTTTCACCTCATCCTGGCTTCTCATGTACGAAAATTTGTGGTGTTATTTGCAGTTCATTTGGAATCAACTGAACTGAATGTAAGGACAGCATTTGCCTCTGCATATTAAGAGTTTGTTTCCAAAACGCAATACATCCATTTTTCTCATTTTGAGTAAATCAGCTTTTTCTATGCTGGTGCCTATTGCATTTTATAGAAAAGCACAAGCTTTGACCATGAAAAAAATACACCTTTTTGCATGAATTTCTAAAAACAAATTCTTGCACCATGTGTAAGAAGCATAGGGCTATTGCTCTATGGTATTATCTCCATTTTTGTCATTTTGGCTCTTATTGCTTTTCGGAAACAAACTCTTCAATTAATCCTCGGCTTTTGCTTCATCTGGAAGACAATCAACAGTTGAAGACCTGCGTCCACGAAGTACTCAAGTCACATTTTGCAAAAAATGAGCTGACACCAGTATTAAAAGCCACAATGGCCAGAGCATCATCTGATAACAAAGATTTCTCGGAGGAAGTACTCAAGTCCTGCGTATTGGTGTGTTGCCATTGTCCAATTCACTAAACTTTAGATGCGAGAAGTTCCTACGTTCATGACTGTCCAATTAAATTGATAGTATGTGTCAGGTGACTAGCCGTGAAAATGGCAACTGTGGAGGCTGAACAGTTGGCTTCATCTGCTAAAAGTTCTCAATTCCAGCCATTTAGAGAAAAAATGTGCGCCTATTTACAGAAAGAAGTACTTAAGTCTAAAACTCATTTTCTTATTTGCTTCGTAATGCATGAGTATTTTTCCACAAAAAAAGGGTTTGTCAGCTCTCTATAGCCCCAGGAAACAGCAATAGGCTTCGTAGTATGCGACCATTAAAAAAAATTATCTGGAACCTGCTTTGAAAACTTTAACCCCAAAATCTCTAAAGTATTATTTTGTGACTTAGGTACTTCTTGCACACGTGTCTTTAATTATATCACATTACATAGTGCATTGTTTAAAAAAAATTAATGAAGTTAAGGGTTAAATTCATAGGTTGCTAGGAGGCTGAAGTTGGTTTCTTATTTGCAGCTTTTTATTCTGAATGTCAGGTCCACCTTGAATTTTTTTTCGCAGTTTGTCCTGGCCATTTCAGAAAAAAAGTGAAATATTTCATTCATCCTGGGAAAGCTTGCAGAATACATATATTATATCAACAGAAAAGGGGCGTTCTCTTGGTAGATTAACCCTTAGAGAGCTAAATGCAGCTCTTGTTGCTCAGTGATGTAAGATATCAAAATCAAAGCTGTTGAAAACCTGTCATGTGGTGACTTGTTTAAAAGAGCTCCTTTAAACAACTTGCCACATGATAGGTTTTCATCAGCACAACATAATCAAGTTTTTTTTTTTTTTTTTTTAAATTAATTCAGCGCTCTAAGGGTTAAATGATTCACGCTGGGCTCTGTACACGTACCACGCTAAGAAATGTTAAAAAACCCAGCTAACTTGATGGAGGCAAATTTTACAAATCTAGGCCAGTCATGGTAGTATTTCCTATGGCAGATGGGCCCATGCTATTTTTTGATTGTCTCATTTCTGCCTTAGTCAAAAGGGTGTACGGGCGCTAACAGTTAAACTTTTTTAATTATCATTTTATATACTTTATGTGTGATACTTCTAGGTGTCAAAATATATTTGAATAAAGAAAGGAAAATAAGACTGTTTGAATGTATGATTTCCAAGTTGTTTAACCTGCACAGGTTTTAAGTACCACTAATGCACTGGACAAAGGGCAGCAAAAAATTATCCAAAAGCCACACAGGGTAGTTATTTGCATAATCCAAAAAAATGAGTATATCCTAATATATATCGTTATCCTGATAAGGTTTTAGCCATTTCATCTAGGCCCATGCAGATGAGTGTTAATTTGCAAGTGGATTAATTGTCAATGGGGACAGTTAAAAAAAAAAAAAGTCATCCCATTCCAGTGCAATTAAAGATAATATACTTTGGTGTCTAGCGCAGTGTAAACGACTGAATGATTTCTTAGGTAGTGCATCGAAGAGGCTTTGAGAATGAGTTTGCGTTATATTTCGTTGTGCTCGGTGAAATGGCTGATTTATGTTAATTTACTGCATATTCAAATAGTTCCTTAAAAAGGGATCTGAACGGCAGCAATGGTATAACTTCCTCGTTTGTGATCAGACGGTATCCTGCTTCCCTTTTAGTGGATGATTTGAACGGTCAGATACAGTAGGTCCGCTGATGCACGTGGCCGTGCTCTTACTCCTGAGGCAGATTAGTGTTCTGAACTGATAGATTAAGGATAAAAAACACCAATCCAACAATCAGCTTGTAACACGTGAAATGCCTTTTTCTCGAGCATTATTGGCACCTTTTAGTAAAAATGAGCAAAACGAGACGCAAAAAAAAAAGTCTTAACTCTTTATTGTCATGTTTTTTTCCTTCATAATATACTGTTGCCCATAAAGCTGGAATACTTTTGTATTCAGACACTATATCTATCAAGAATAAATCACATTGTCGCAATCATTTCATGAAGAGGTAAAAAAAATATTTCGTTCCAACTTCATGAGCGACTGTGAATCTGCAAAAATCCAACCTTTAAGTAATGTGAGATAATTGAATAGAATGTTAAATTCTTGTCATGCAACAAATTTTTTTCTCAAAAATATGTGTGCCACAATTATTGGGGCCCTTTTGTTTCATATTTATGTGCAGCTTCCCTTTGCTGAGATAAGAGCTCAGAGTCTTCTTCTATAATACGTGATGAGGTTTGTGAACACATGGCACATGACCTGAGACCATTCCTCCATACAGAGTCTCTTCAGATTCTGAAGTTAATGCTCTTGGACTCTCCTCCCCAGCGCATCCCTATTTGCCTATGGGGTTTTGTTCAGGGGATTGAGAAGGCCATGGGCAAAGCTTTATTCTTTGGTTGGTGAACCATTTTTGTGTAGATGTTGAGGTGTGTTTACAATGATTTTCCCAACTGGAAGGTCCAATCCTGGTCCATTTTAAGCTTCCTTGCAGAGGCTATGAAGTTTTCATGAAACAGCTGCTGGTATTTGATGGAGTACATGATACCATGTATCCTACTGAGATGTCCATGGCCTTTGGAAGAAAAACAGCCCCTCTGCATCAAAGAGCCCCTACCATTGGCAAGGCCTTTTTTCAACGCTTGTTTTTATCATTCAGTGAAGGAAGCCAATAATTCTGGAAGGCACTGTACTTTATTCAGGGACTTATTGTGTTGTAGCCCTCCGGCTATAGCAGGCTACCATTACTATCAACTAGATAGCTATATTCTGCCGAAGTGCTGGCTTATTTGACTAATTACAATATAGTTTTGTTTTTTTTTTTTTTTTCAGCCAGTGAAGCCAGTTGAACCTGATACGCCATTGGTGTAGCTCAAATGCGGATACCTAAAATTCGCTGCGGGATTCAATTTTTTCAGCGAAATATTAGTGTTCCTGAGATCATTTATTGATGATCTGTATCAGTCAGTCTCTGTTTTTGTTTGTAAGCCCAGGCAGGGGGTAACATATGCTACCACCTGGTCTGTTTTTTAGGACTGACCCCGAGATGTCTGTGACTTAAGCTGCTTTCTCACCGGACGCGTAATAAATTTTTCACACGACAGATTACATTCTAAGTCAATGCAAAGACGCGAATACCCGCGTTTCGCGCGTATTCGCGTCTTTGCATTGACTTTGAATGTGATCTGTCGTGCGAAAAATTCGTTTCGCGTCCGGTGTGAAAGAGGCTTTGCTGTGAATGCCAGCTTGATGTGTACAAACACTGTCCTGTGATGTCATCACAGTCCCCTCCTGCAATAGGCTGAGGGCATCTTTAGAATGACCAATCTGAGACAGGCAATATAAAAAGTAATAAACAGAGGGACAGTCCAAAATAGCAGGAATAGCCACGTACATAAAATGAAAGAAAATGCAAATGCACAGTAAACATAAGTAAAAATGCCTCTCATGTCTGAAGTAATGATGGTGCAGCATAACAAGAAATGCCCTGGAAAGTGTCAGAGTGCAATTATCAAACCTGTTTATGATCTTGCTGACTGCAGTCTGTGCTCAGCTAGTGCTGGAATAAAGGTACAGTGACACCTGTAGTGATGTTATTTACCCGGCTGACAGTGGAGATCCTGTTTTCTAGCTTCCAGAACCTGGGGATCCAGTGTGTGAGACGGAGGGAGGTGAAGGAAGCCATAATGCAGAGAATTTCCAGGCACATCAACCCCTTCAATGGTGAGTGGACACTTCTGCCGTCTCCAGGTTTAACTTCCTGTGGGCCGAAGCCTCTCATTTGAAGTATCACTTACACTCTTTTGATATTTTGTAGTCTCTTCACAGTTTACAGCCTTTTTACAATGTGTGGCTAATTTACAGTTTACAGTATTTTTACAGTTTGTGGGTTATTTACAGTTTGCAGTCTGTTTAAAGTTTGTTGCTTATTTACAATTTGCGGTCTGTTTACAGTTTGTGGCTTATTTATAGTTTGCAGTCTGTTTACAGTTTGCAGCTTATTTAGTTTCAGTCTTTATAGTTTGCGGCTTATTTACAATTTGCGGTCTGTTTACAGATTTAGGCTTATTTACAGTTTGCAGTGTGTTTGCAGTTTGCGGCTTATTTAGTTTGCAGTCTGTTTACAGTTTAAAGTATTTTGACAATTTGTGGCTTATTTGCAGTTTATAGTCTGTTTGCAGTTTGTGGCTTATTCACAGTTTGCAATCTGTTCACAGTTTACAGTCTTTTTACAATTTTTGGCTTATTAACGGTTTGCAGTCTTTTTACAGTTTGTGCCTTATTTACAGTTTGCACTTTGTTTACAGTTTGTGGCTAATTTGCAGTTTGCAGTCTGTTAACAGTTTTTGGGTTACTTACAGTTTGTAGTCTCTTTACAGTGTTTGGCTTATTTACAGTTTGCAGTCTGTTTACAGTTTGCGGCCTATTAACAATTTGCAGTCTGTTTACAGTTTGCGGCTTATTTACAATTTGCAGTCTGTAAACAGTTTGCGGCCTATTTAGTTTGCTGTCTGTTTACAGTTTGTGGCTATTTTACAGTTGGCTGTCTGTTTACAGTTTGCGGCTTATTTACAGTTTGCAGTCTGTTTACAGGTTGTGGCTTATTTACTGTTTATGGCTTATGTATGGTTTTCAGTCTTGTAATTTAGAGTTTGTTACAGTTTATGGCCTGTTCATATGCTAGTATGATTTTAAAGCTGCAAGTTCACATTCAGTGACTATTTCTGCTGTTGGGTAGTGTGAATGGCATTCTTGTTTGGCAAAGATGACCCAGAACTTACACTGCACACTGTCTATTGTGCATTTCATGTACAGACAAGAACATAATCCAGATATGAGCTTAATTTGGGAGACCATGCTGTTGCATAGAAACCACCGCAGTGTTTAAAAGGCTTATGAATTTTGCTGTCAAATGTTTTGTTCATATCCAGTATGCTGTGCATTTGTTGAGACATTTTTTTTCTTAATTTAGATTTAAGCCAAAACTTTTTTTTTTTCTTGGCTTTTCATAGTACTGAACATGTCACTTGTGTGTACAGTATGTGTATATGAGGTTGGCAATCATCCGTGTGATTGTTTAGGTTAAGGTCAGGAGCGTTGGAAGCATGGCTCATAGAACATGGCAAAACACTGGTTGGATGTAGTTTGTTACTGTGTGTTCCAGAAAGTTCTATCGAGGTCCAATGAAATTATTAACCTGAAGGCACTCCCCATACAATCCCCAACCCTGCACTCCTTCCTGGAAAAAGCAGACGAATCATTGCAATTCAGTTTGGGTTGTAAATCAAGACAGATATGAATTAATGGGAGGATTAGCTGATTGCAGCAGCTAGTTTGGTCAAACAGTTGCATTTCCCTCGTGTCAGTTGCTGGTCTGGTCCTTATAAGACTCGTGTGGTGTTGAGCCATACTATAGGCCTTTTCTCCGCACCAGCAGTATCACTTCAACTGTGAAACTCAGCTGCTTCCGGCTACAGCGGACAGACGGCCTCCACTTCTCTAAAAGAGAGGCGAGCTGCAAGCCCCTCCACCTCAGCTGCACAAACTGCTCTTACCCAGAATTCAATGAGGAGAAAAGCTGGCCATGGCTTTGGGCTCCTTCGTGTTTTCCTGTGCTGTTTTCTCTCTGAATCCGTAGCAATTTCTGTTTCAGCGGCAGCTACGATTGACACGATTGTCGTTCACTTTGCCTGCGTAAAGATTTTGGATACAACATGGTATCTTGCGCAAGTGACTGTACTCGTGCTTCGACAAAATTCTCTGGCCAAACTTTGAGCTGAGCATTTATCAGAAAGTCTGTGTTATTGTTAAATCCAATAGTACTGCGAGATACACTAGCTTCACCCATCTGACTGCGCAATATGGCCGAACACATGGATGTCGCTAATATGTCATTTGTGGGAGCAAATTCAGTTTGACGCAATTACGTTTGTATTGAGCAAAGGCATGTCTTTAGAACTGTTTGACTCTTTATCCATTGGGGTATATTTTTAGCATGATGAATGTTTTCTGCTGAATAAAATTATTTACCTGTTTTCAGTTAGAACTACTAATTTCACCATATTTGTTGCAGTAATTAAAATACCAAGATTAACCCTTAGTGTGCTGAAATAAATTTTCCAAAAATTATAGATTAAATCATCTTGTGCTTTTGAAGACCTATCATGTGGTGACTTGATTTAAAGAGCTTCCCGATGGGAGCTCTTTTAAACAAGTCGCCACTTTGATAGGTTTTCAACAGCTTTTAATTTGATATTTTATATAATTGAGCAACACTATCTGTATTTACCGCTCGAAGAGTTAAATGACACTGGTCATTTTGGTAGTGAGGTCTTTAATTCAGAGAACAAAGCTAAAATCGTGGATATAGCTAGCATTTTGCTACAATCTATTGCAATATTAAACAGAAAAACAAAAAATGAGTCACTTGTCTTCTTACAAAATGCTGCATTACTGAGAGTAGTGATCACTACTCTGATTATACATGATCATGAGGACATGATTATAATTTGCTCCTATCTGAAGTCTTCTATCTCTGTTGACGAATGGTTACACGTGTGGACAGCACTGGGAATTGAATGGAACAGTGCAGATGGATGGATGCAGCCCTGAGATTTGCAGGGTTGAATCTTGATTGGTGGCTGTGATGGTTGCAGGTGGCACTGCGGGACTGCAGTTCATTTGGTTGCCTTGCAGGACTGAGGTTGTGGGTCATGAGTTTGTGTCCCGTCTAAGCCTGGATCTCGTGTCCTGCCCATGAGAGCTGTTTCTGAGATTATTCTGTGGTAAATGCATATTAACCATTCATTACAATGGATCGTCACTCGAGCAGTTCTCCATCTGTGCCTTTGCGCAGTTTAACGTTGATTTAATTGTGACTGGAACTGGGGCCAGGCATTATGATATTTCGGAAAGTGTTGCACAGCTAGCCTGGGGAGCTAATGTTTGTCTTATGTACCTTTCTCAGTTGCACAAGGAAATCGTGTGCCTTATATTAGTTTTTGGTCACCTCGGTCGTAAGATCTGAAGCAGTTGGAGCAAACATGAATTTGAGCAGTCCTCCATCAGGACAGCCGCATGCCCGAGGACTCTCTTACTGAATCGGTTTTTGCAGTTCTGGAGGACATGATTATTTAGGCAATTTATTTTGGTACAGCTGTTTGGTTTGACTCTGAAGAAGACGTTTTGTCGAAACGTCAGTCACCTGCTCCAAAATAAATTGCCTAAATAATCCTTGCTCCAGAATTCCTTTCTTTGATTTTTGAGAATTTTTCCCCTTTTCTGAGCGGCACCATTTTGGCTACTGTTCATCAGCTGAGGTGCGTATTTTCCCTGGTTATACTTGGTTTTTGTAGTTTTGCTGCATCTGCTGAGGTTAAAGTATCTGTTGAGACCAAATATTTCATCCAGACTAAACCTGTAAGCTGCGCCAGGACAGCGATCATCGCATGAGTCACAGAAGTGGGGAGATAAATCACTGCCCCTGCATCACAGGAGACCTTACCCCCCCCTGAACTTTACCCTTACCTCTCTCAGTCTGTGGCTCTTACTTACAGTTTATCACCTTCTCTCTCTCTGCTGCTGGCATACCTTTCTGCGCGGAGGAACAGATGGTGGTGTGTTGCTGCGTCAGCGTACTGTGTGTGTGGTTTAGAGTCTCTGTCGTTTTGTCAGCCCCCAGAAATTAAACCCGCTTTATCTGCGCGTATTCGGTCTTCTGTCGGCTGTGACATCAGCGTGACATCAGCGTGACATAAGCTCAAGGAGATGCCTCTGCTGTGGGCGGGCTGGTCGAGGCGTCAAGTGTGATGCAGTGGGAGGGTTTCAGTTCACCTACATACGTGTGTGTGTGTGTGTGTGTGTGTGTGTGTGTGTGTCTTTTTATTGCTTTTTCATGTTTAAATGAGCGAGTGAATGATTGCTGGATTTACAGAGCGCTTTCTCATCAAGTTTGAGGAAAAAAGTGCTTACATTGATGAGATGGAAGATCGCCTCAAACACCATTGATCTGTAGGGCCCTGTAATGTGATGAATGGTGGCCATTTTGTGCCAGAATGCTCCGCACACTTGAGCTGAGGAGAAGAGAGAGGACAGTCCCTTCGTACTCACTCTTTTTGCTCAGAATCCCCTTTTCTCTTCCTCTTTCTGTCTTTCTCTCCCTCTCTAATCTTTCTCTCTCTGTCGCTCCATTTCAACAATTCATCCTGAAACTGCTGCTTGTGTTTTTTACTGCCAACTTCTCTTAACTTTTTTCGTGAAAAAAATCACAGAACTTCAATGGAGATACTAAAAGTTTTCTTAGATTTTATTTAATTGATGCATAAAAGAAGGGAGAGGTCAGGCATTATGTGGGAGTTAGATCTACTGATTTTGACGTCATCTGGGTCTTCAATTTTCCGCCAACATTATCTGTGCAATTGTTTGTGGAAAATGAAGTGTCTGGTCAGTTTTATCTAATAAAGAAAATGGCACTACTATCGCAGAAAAGCTTAAATAGCTCACTCTTTGGTGGAGTAGCTGGGTAATTTATGGACTGATTGTTAATCGAGAGAGACGAGTCCAGCAGACCTTAAAGATGTGCCCACAAGCTGGAAAGTCTGCAGAAGAATAAAGCACAGAGAAGCTGTAGCAGCATGACTGGCTCACGCTGATCACGTGATCCAGTCTCCTGTGCTGATTGGTTCACTGGTCAGCATCCTGCCGCTTGTACAGCTTTATGTGAAAACTTCCACTGGCCTAGCGAAGTGCGGTCGGCCAAAATGGCGGCCGACAGCATCCTGCTATCAAACCGTTTGAGAAGTCTCACGGCCAATTTAAAGATAATCTAATACACTCCTAAAAATGCCTTAGTTTCAATTGAAAAAATGGAGATTGTGAACTTGTTATGATTCAATATTGCATTTCTAAATTGCAAATAAATCCTGTGTTGGATCACAGAGAGTATTTTTCTCTTTTTTAAAATTTTTGAACCGAATGCTGTTAGGATTTCACGTTTTATAGTTAACTTGGTGTGTGTGATTGCTGTCAGATTCCAGGTCATGTAGTTACTGGGTGTGTGTGATTACTGTCAGATTCCAGGTCATGTAGTTACTGGGTGTGTGTTATCGCTTTCAGATTCTAGGTCATATGCTCTGTCTTCCCCACAAGTGTTGCACGCTCTAATGTATGGTTGGACAGCCTTTAGCTTTGACCACAGTGCTCATTCATCACTACATTGGTTTGACAGTCTTATGTGATATTATGACATTTGGAGAGCTTCATAAGAAAACCCAAAATATCCATTTAAAGTATTTTTACAAAAGCGCGAGTTGTGTTTGACTCTGGTAAGTTGAGGAGGTTGTGTGTCTTGTTGTGTTTGACTCTGGTTGGTTTAGGATGTTGTGTTGATGCCTTTATATTTTGCCTTTAGGTTATTTTCATGGTAGATTGAGGAGGTTGTGTGTGTTGTTGTGTTTAACTCTGGTAGGTTGAGGAGGTTGATTGTTGTATTTAGGTTGAGGATGTTGTGTGTGTTGTTGTGTTTAACTCTGGGAGATTGAGGAGGTTGTGTGTGTTGTTGTGTTTAACTCTGGTAGGTTGAGGAGGTTGTGTGTGTTGTTGTGTTTAACTCTGGTAGGTTGAGGAGGTTGTGTGTGTTGCGTTTAACTCTGGTAGGTTGAGGAGGTTGTGTGTGTTGTTGTGTTTAACTCTGGTAGGTTAAGGAGGTTGTGTGTGTTGTTGTGTTTAACTCTGGTGAGTTGAGGAGGTTGTGTGTTGTTGCGTTTAACTCTGGTTGGTTGAGGAGGTTGTGTGTGTTGTTGTGTTTAACTCTGGTAAGTTGAGGAGGTTGTGTGTGTTGTTGTGTTTAACTCTGGTAAGTTGAGGAGGTTTGTGTGTTGTTGTGTTTAACTCTGGTTGGTTAAGGAGGTTGTGTGTGTTGTTGTGTTTGACTCTGGTAGGTTGAGGAGGTTGTGTGTGTTGTTGTGTTTAACTCTGGTAGGTTAAGGAGGTTGTGTGTGTTGTTGTGTTTAACTCTGGTAGGTTGAGGAGGTTGTGTGTGTTGTTGTGTTTGACTCTGGTAGGTTGAGGAGGTTGTGTGTGTTGTTGTGTTTGACTCTGGTAGGTTGAGGAGGTTGTGTGTGTTGTTGTGTTTAACTCTGGTTTGAGGAGGTTGTGTGTGTTGTTGTGTTTAACTCTGGTAGGTTGAGGAGGTTGTGTGTGTTGTTGTGTTTAACTCTGGTAGGTTAAGGAGGTTGTGTGTGTTGTTGTGTTTAACTCTGGTAGGTTGAGGAGGTTGTGTGTGTTGTTGTGTTTGACTCTGGTAGGTTGAGGAGGTTGTGTGTGTTGTTGTGTTTAACTCTGGTAAGTCAAGGAGGTTGTGTGTGTTGTTGTGTTTGACTCTGGTAGAGGAGGTTGTGTGTGTTGTTGTGTTTAACTCTGGTAGGTTGAGGAGGTTGTGTGTGTTGTTGTGTTTAACTCTGGTAAGTTAAGGAGGTTGTGTGTGTTGTTGTGTTTGACTCTGGTAGGTTGAGGAGGTTGTGTGTGTTGTTGTGTTTAACTCTGGTAAGTTGAGGAGGTTGTGTGTGTTGTTGCGTTTAACTCTGGTTGGTTAAGGAGGTTGTGTGTGTTGTTGTGTTTAACTCTGGTAAGTTGAGGAGGTTGTGTGTGTTGTTGTGTTTAACTCTGGTAAGTTGAGGAGGTTGTGTGTGTTGTTGTTTTGGTAAGTTTAAGGTTGTGTGTGTTCTGGTAAGTTGTTGAGGAGGTTGTGTGAGGTTGTTGTGTGTTGTGTGTGTTGTTGTGTTTAACTCTGGTAAGTTGAGGAGGTTGTGTGTTGTTGCGTTTAACTCTGGTTGGTTAAGGAGGTTGTGTGTTGTTGTGTTTGACTCTGGTAAGTTGAGGAGGTTGTGTGTGTTGTTGTGTTTAACTCTGGTAGGTTGAGGAGGTTGTGTGTGTTGTTGTCTTTGACTCTGGTAGGTTAAGGTTGTGTGTGTTGTTGTGTTTAACTCTGGTAAGTTGAGGAGGTTGTGTGTTGTTGCGTTTAACTCTGGTTGGTTAAGGAGGTTGTGTGTTGTTGTGTTTAACTCTGATTGGTTGAGGATGTTGTGTGCTTTTTTATGTTTGCAGTATCCCGGGATCACCTCCTGCAGACAGAAGAGTACAATCTGAACGTTGTGAGGCTGTGCTTCCAGGTGTTTCTACAGGACGAGAGCGGACAGTACTCCCGCGCACTTCCACCCATCGTTTCCAACCCCATCTTCGACAACCGTGAGCCCCTCCTAACTCGATCTCTTCAGCTGAGCTCTGTCCTGTGGCGAGGGCAGCAGATGCGAAGGGATTTCTGAGAAACTCCGGTGCTTTGGGCTTGCGTCACACACTCCGCTGCCTCCAAGTATTTGTGCAACAGCTTCTCAAAACACCCAGCTTATTTTAAGACTCCAGTGCATTTCAGACGCTTGTAAACACCAGCAATTCGACTTGATGGTTTTGCTGAACTTCACGAAGTATAAAAATAAATGTTTGCCTTCATTTTTGAGTCCAGTTTAATGGTAAATATAAGTTTAAAGTTTATCCTGAGCATAATGAGAGGAGGGATTTAAGACAGGACTCAGAAAGAGCACAGACACAAAGTCTGAAGGTGGAAAAACTGAGCGAGGAGCGACACTGGATCACACCTTGCCTACACACTGGTGAGCATGAGCAGTGTGGTGCAGATGTGTTTCAGGTTCAAGGGAAAGTAAGACGGGGGGGCAGAGAGAGAGAAGGAGAGTTAGAGGTAGAGAAAGAGAGGGAGGCACAGAAAGAAACGGGTGGAGAAAGAGAGCGAGAGAGAGGCGGATGAGGAGAGAGAGAGAGAAGTGGAGGCATAGGGAGACATAGGAGTGAATGGGAGTGAATGCTAATTGTACAGACAGCAGTGAGTTTTTCACCAGCTTTGTGATAAGGCTTGTATAGCCCCTGTCTCCATGCTGTTAAAATCAGCCAAAATCAGCCGTCCATGCGGCCCACAGGCCCCGAGAAAGAGGAAGTCGCTCAGGTTCCTTTTTTATTTAATTTTTTTTCAGTCGCCCCCCCCCTGCACATGCGGCCACTTCCTCTTCTGATGTTTTGTTTAGAGACCTGAGATCCTCATTCTGAGCGCCCTTCCTCCCATTGGTGCTCCTCCCACCCTGCCATATGACCCCGCCCGCTTCTCTGTCAGTCACAGCCTGTGGCTCCGCCTCCTTAACCAGCCTGTCCTCTTATTGCTGCAGGAGCCCCGAACACCGCCGAGCTGCGGATCTGTCGCGTCAACAAGAACAGCGGCAGCGTGAGGGGCGGAGACGAGATCTTCCTGCTCTGTGACAAGGTTCAGAAAGGTGCGGACAGCAGGGGGAGTGGGGGGGAGGTGTGGGGTGGGCCACTGAGAGGTTACCCAAGTTCTGTAGGCCTTGACTCACTTTGTTTAATCATTTTTTTCCATTTATGAATTCCACCCATAGACTGTATAAAAAGATGGACGAAGCAACCGTGACGTCACCCATTGGTTTCAGCATACCATTTAGAAAGCCTCGATTCTGGCAATTTGAACAGCGCCATTTTGTCATTTTGAAACTGGATGTGATTCCTATTGGATGAGAGCGTGAACTGAAGATCCAGGGAGGAGCGAGGGGCGGATCTACATGTGGATCTGACCGTATCTGACGAGAACCAGAGGATAGCCAAGCCCCTAAAGCATATTCTGGCTTTATCCTTAATTCTAGTCTATTTGGGACCATAATTTACAAAAATGGACATCATGATCTATCGAAGGGGACTTTAAACTTGCGAAACATACCATAAAATTATGTGGAAAATCATTATTGAAATAATAATTCAGGTAGGAAAGTAGGGTCATTTTCATCTTTGGCATTTAACTTCTTTCTGCAACCACGGCATGCAATTAATAGAAAATTAATAATGGCAAAATAGAAAGCAATTTTTAGAGATTTCCGCATGGGTCTCACTTTTCAGACCTGGGTGCTGCGTCCATCTTTTTATACAGTCTATGATTCCACGCATCTCCCTTTCCCATGAGGCCTCCTCGGTTTGGATGTCAAACACAGTCCTGGAGGGCCGCAGTGTCTGCAGACTTCTGTGCTCTTTTTTCAATCAGCAGCTAATTAACAACTTGAGAACATGATGCTTTGGCTCTTCAACCAGTTACGTGACTTGAATGAATCATTTGAGCATAATCATACCAAAAAACAGGTGAAACAGTGGCCCCTGAGGACTGGAGTTTAACACGCCTGCTGTATCGGGTGCATGATCTGCCTTTTTCTTCTTTCATCCATCCCTCCCATCCCATCCATCCGTGCATTCATTCATACCTTCATTCGCAGACGACATCGAGGTGCGGTTCTTTACGCACAACTGGGAGGCAAAGGGCTCCTTCTCCCAGGCCGACGTACACCGGCAGGTGGCCATCGTCTTTAAAACGCCGGCATACTTCGATACATCCATCACGGGCCCCATCACCGTGCGCATGCAGCTCCGGCGGCCCACCGACCAGGAGGTGAGCGAAGCCATGGAGTTCCGATACCTGCCCGACGACAAAGGTGAGCCCCTCCCCTGACACCAGAGTCGCTCATGATGGTAATGCTAATGAACATAAGAGCAAAGCACCAGACTCTCTCTCCATTCTGCACATAATAAAATGGTGCTTTATCTCCCAAAATTTACTGGACGAGTTTCATAACGTTCATGTGACCCAACAAGAGTATAAGATTCTGTTCATTACATAACTGAATCATGCAGTTTAATAGAGAAAAATGGTAGTTTCTGTTAGCGCCTTAATGCTAATTCCCGTTGTGTTTGCACATGCGCTAACTCCATCACTATGATACTATGTCAGTCACTGAGTCACAGACATTTGCGTTTGAACTTGTCATGGTTTTTAAATTCACACTCAATGGAGTTGCTAGCTAACAAACTAATAATACATAATGGTTACAAAAAGGTACAGCGTGCACTCTAGTTAGCTCGCTAAGTAAGGTTAATTTAGTTATGAGAGTTGTGAGCCATTCCGATTTCACCAACATTCCACTTGGTATTCAGTTTGGCTAAACATTAAGTGCATGACGTAATATGGAGCGATTCCCCCCCCACGCTCTCAGCCAATGAAATTTTCACAAAAGTGATATTACCCGAGGGCAATATCAAAAATATGTCATTAGCTGGGTTATGGTAAAAGTGCTACAATTATGTGATAAATAAGTGAAATTACTACTATTCCTTCTATGACTAATACAACTACTGCTAATATCAATCATACTACTACTACGTCTAATAATAATAATAATTATAATAGCAAGAAGGTCGTGGGTTCGAATCCGGCCTGGGGCCTTTCTGTGTGGAGTATGCATGTTCTCCCCGTTCGCGTGGGTTTCCTCTGGGTACTCCGGCTTCCTCCCACAGTGTAAAGACATGCATATCAGGCTAATTGGAGATGATAAATTGCCCATAGTTATCCAGTGTGAGAGTGAATGGTGTGTGAATGGTGTGTGCGGCCTGTGATGGATTGGTGAGCTGTCCAGGGTGTGTTCCTGCCTTTCGCCCATAGTCAGCTGGGATAGGCTCCAGCTCCCCCTGCGACCCTAGTGAGGAAGAAGTGGTATAGACAATGGATGGATGGATAATAATAATAGTAATAATAATAACTAGAGAGTGTATTTCCTCCATAAAAAGAAAAGTGATCCCCGATTAACTCATGGCAACAGTTTCCGTGTCGACCACAAAACAGTTCTGAAAACTGTTATGAAAGGAAATCGTGCCGTCAGGAGTGGAACAGCCAGGAGATTAAAGAACGTGTTAACATGAGAATGACTTAAAGCTTGAAAACCCCAAATATGTTTGCTGCATAGGCGTAAAACTGATCTGGTTTGGAATGTAGGTTTTCTCAGTTTTGAAGCGGGTACAAAACTGAGTTATGTAATAATAATAATAAAAAGAAAACAATATCTCAATGCGTGATGGCCTCTGATGTGATTACTCCGTAATAATAATGACGAGAGTTTTCTGCGCTACTCTGCAGATCCCTACGGCTGCCAGGAGAAGAAGAGGAGGCGAGAGGACCTGATGAAATCCTTTCCTAGTTTCTCTGGTAAGTTTTCCTGAGCGGCAAGAAAGCTCCGAGCCTCTATTTGCGACAGTAACAGCACGGCACGTCCATACGAATCGGCCTCACAAACTGTCTTTGATCCCTCAGGACTGAGCCAGGCTAACAGAATGAAGGCCATTCCGCGCAGTCACATGGCGGGCCAGCCCGTGAAAAAAGGTAAGAAATCGCACACATAACCCCGCCCACTCTGTTGCTGGATTTGGAAATAACCTGCAGTTTCTCTGGGTTTGAATTAACCAATAGAGATTATCACAACCTGAAAGTGCTGCAGTTTTTTTTATAATTCGGCTGTGAAAAGCACTTCAGTAGCAGTTGTAGAGAAACGATTCCATCTCTGGAAATGGTCTAAAAATTCTATAAAAAATAAATCACAACATATGGAGGTAAACTCAAAATGCCAAGATGTGAGAAATAGTGAACTTTATTCATATTTCAGTGAAGCCAACCATAAATATTGACTCATTTACTCAAAATTTATTGAAATTTTTGAATTAATGGCACCCTTGGTTTAGAAATGTTTGCTAACTGCTATGGCTAGGGTAACAGTATGGAGTCTTTTCCTGTACTCTTTTAGGACGGTGCTTATTTGGAGGGATTTTGGCCATTTTTCTAGCAAATGGCACAGAAAGACAATCCATGATGTAATTCTTGCCAGAGGTGGTTGCGTCAAGTACTAACCCAGCGGTACCATGTACCGTAAAACCTTGATTTGGAGGAAACTGATTTTTTAATTAAATTAATAAATTATTTTGTTTGGATCCATTAAAATATGAAGAAAGGTCAGTATATCTCGTGTTTTCACACTTTGACTTTATGTGTATAATGTTATAAATTTCTTGGCGCAGTTCCTTACAGGGGTGCCAGTAATTCTGGAGCTCACTATGTTTACACATGGTGAGTTCCTAGAAGTGCGAATTATAAAAGCAATCTCTTAGCGCAACTGTTACATCCTCCCATTGATGGGATTTACTGGGACAGTTCTCCTGAAACTCTCTCTCTTCAGTCAGAACCCCCCAAACACGCGCGTTTCCCTAAAACTCTCTCTTTATAAACAGAACCCCGTAACATGTACCCGCGGATGCTGCCCCAGCAGAGTATGTACCCCGCCACCTACCAACAGCACCCCGTCTCTACGCGCCCAGTGATGACATCACAGGTGGCCACTCAGGCATCAGCGTCCATCAACCAGGTGTGGTCCCGCCCCGGCCCCACCCTCTCTCTGGACGCCATGCGCATTAACCCCTCCTCGTCCTCTGGCGATGTCTCCGGCGGCGGCCTCGGGACCACAGTACAGCAGGTGCAGTGTAATCCGGGGTACCCTGGCTCAGCCGAGGGGAGTCACCTTCCCCTGCTGACGGAGGGCGATCTGCAGTGCCTGGACACTCAGCTCTTAAACAACCACGCCCCCCTGCTGGCCCCTCTGTCCGTCCACAGGAAGGACCCTCCCCCTGACAGTGTGGGAGCAGGGCGGGTCGGGGCCGGGAGCGGGTTGGCCCGGATACAGCATCCCAGCCAATCAGGAGGCCCGTAACGGAGACTGTGACTTGAGTGCGCAGCTGGCCTTCTTGCAGGGCTTGGCCGACACCCCCTCGTCCGGATTCGCTCTGAAGCAGGAGCCGCAGGTCGGCCTGGACCCCGCCCTGGGAATGATGCCCCCCTCCGACTGCCCCCTGTCCTACACCCTGCTCCAGTCCCGCCCGGCTAACGGCGGCGCAGCTCTGGAGGCCTTCGGCCCAGCAGGGGGCGACCCTCAGGACAGTGTCGGTTTGAAGCCCTTTCCCTGCCAGTTCCCCACCGGTCAAGGCGGCCCTGATACAAACCTGTCCTACAATTGGCCCTGTTAGCGAGAGTGTGAACCACCATCTGAAGAGCACTGACCCAATCTTCTTGGTCCGAGTCCTCTGAAGGAGCCTTAGATGTGTGACACCTGAGCTGCCGGATAGCTCACTCGGTTAAAGCACCGCATTGCGAAGCAGAAGTGACTATCATGGCGCGGGATCGAGCCCCGGTCTTACCATCCGGCAGTGGTCGGCAGCTTTTTCAGAAGTAGCGCGCAATTGGCCAATGCGCTACAGGGATGCAAATTGAGAAGGGTCTGCCGGGAAGGGTAATATAAGTTGCTTCGTTCGTTGCTTAGGCGCCTCCTGTTGGCCAAGATGGGCGCTCGTCAGGAAGATTCTAAGCTTGTTCATGTCCGGGTATCCTCCGCCCTCGTTCTGAACTTGCGATGATTCAACCATTGAGTGTATAAGAAGCAGTGACTGTCGGGCGCGTGCTTCGGAGGAGAGCCGCGAACTGTCTTCACTCTCCTGAGTTGGCAGCACGAGGTCGCATATGAGCAAGTGTTGTACATAGTTCCCCAATTGGGCATTCCAGATTCGGGTGGGATTGGAGATGCCAAATTTTTAAAAAAAAAAAAAAAAAAAAAAAAAGAAAAAGATGTGTGACACCAACTCAAACCTTTATTTATTTTTTTTTTCAAGCTGCTCTTGTAGTTGAATGTATTCTTCTTGAAAGGGAACATTTTATGAAAAAATATCCTGGCTTGGAAAAAAAAAACAGCATCGTAGGTCCCCTTATCCCTTGGAGTGCTAAATACAAATAGTGTTGCTCAGTGGTGTAAGATGTCAAATTCAAAGCTGTTGAAAACCAATCATGTGGCGACTTGTTTGAAAGAGCTCCCGCAGGGAGCCACATGATAGGTTTTCAACAGCACAAGATAATTAAATTCATAATTTTTTGAAAATTTATTTCAGCACTCTAAGGGTTAAAGTCAGTTAATCACAATAGTAGACCAACTGCAGCACAAGCAGCTTTTTTTTACTCTTTATGGTTGGGCAAAGGTCTACATATCAGGCAAATTTTGTATGTGTTTATAAATGTATGAAGCCGTATACTGTATGAAGTTTTTTGAGTGGCAGCGTAATACTATACTTCTGTTCTTTAAAAGAAGTCATACGGATGAGCAGGTCCTTGGTAATGGCTATGTCATATATTAAAAAAATGAAAGTACAAAGTTCTCAGATTTTTTTACAGCTATTTTGTGAACTGTAGGGTCACGTATAACTTGCACCTTCTGTCAAGGCCAGAATTGATCTAAATATCTGACCATCACTTTATATATGATTTTTTTGTGAGATTTGAAGGGTTTTGCTAAGGCTTTGTTGTTACCATAAACAGCATGGTAACAAGAGAAAAGAAATCACTTTCCTTGCGCTGTAAATGACACTTGAATTTTTGATTAATGCCTAATGTGGGTAGGAGGTCAAAAAAGCTCCTTCGTAATTCCTTGTAAATATTTGAAATCCAATTTTAATTCAATGTTTTGCTTTTTCATTTGTGCAATGTTGCTTTGTAATCAATAAAACATTGTCTAACATTTGTATTCACAAAAATGCTCTTGAGTAATGTTCAAGTAACAACAATCACTCCATAAACCATTTTTTATGAAGACCTGTGGATGTAATTATTAAAAATGTGGCTGTATGGATATCCAGTGCTCTTGTAATTAACTATACAGCTTAAGAACTTGGATAGAAACATTCTCTTAAGGTGAAGGGCCAAGGTTGACTAGATACTTTACATGTAAGATGAAAATATAATGACGGACTTGTAAAATGAAAGCTCGACAGCTGGTGGTTTGGCAGCCTTTGAAACTCATACTGCAGATAAGGTAAATATAGGAAGTAAATCAATAAGTGGATTAATGCGCACACACGGACTGTATGGAGGTGCTTAAGTATTTGGTCATCATGATTGCAGTGAACTATTAGTTTGTCACTGTTTGATAAATGGCCTTTCTTTCTCACCAAAGTCTTTCTAGGGAAGTCTTGCCATTCAGTGGCTATCGTAGCAACAGTCTCAGACAGTGATCTTGGGGTAACCAGACCAGGCTGCTATCTAAATGAATGGTGAGAGACCCATAACTTCACTTTCAATGGTCATCGGGACATAAAAACTTCATGCATTGAATCAGCAGTCAAATCTGATTAAAAACCGCTAAAAAGTTTGGTGACTTGGCACCAAATTAAGGCTTAAAAGGCTTTTTTTTTTTCTCACAGGTTATACGCTGCCAGGCCAAAGAAAAAGTCACTGTTTGGATTTAGCCCTCCTATTATGTTCAAATTAATAAACCATTTTTGGTTTGAGGTCTGTTTGATCCCTGCAGTGTAAAACTACATAGATCTTTGTAACTGAAAGTGTTACCCAATGTCCTCTCAGCTCAATTATGCCTTTTTTACTAACCATTTTAATAGTCAAGTACAACCCCAATTCCAAAATAGTTGGGACAAAGTGCAAATTGTGAATAAAATCAAAACGCAATGACTTTCAAATCACACCAGCTAGTATTTTGTTCACAATAGAACAAAGATAACATAGCAAATGTTGAAACTGAGAAATTTACCATGGTGTAGCATCCCCTCTTCTTTTTAAGACAGAGTGGAGGCGTCTGGGCATTGAGGAGACACGTTTCTTGAGTTTAGCCATTGGAATGTGATCCCACTCTTGTTTATTACAGGCTTCCAGCTGCTGGAGAATTTTGGGTCTCCTTTGACGGACTTTTCGTTTAACTATGCGCCAAATGTTCTCAATCGGTGAAAGATCAGGACTGCAGGCAGGCCAGTTCAGCACACGGACTCTTCTACTATGAAGCCATGCTGTTGTAATAGCTGCAGTATGTGGTTTTGCATTGTCCTGCTGAAATACACAAGGCCTTCCCTGGAATAGATGTCGTCTGAAGGGGAGCATATGTTGCTCTAAAACCTTTATATACCTTTCAGCATTCATGGTGCTTTTTAAAACATGCAAGTGTCCCACACCATATGCACTAATGCATCCCCATACCATCAGAGATGCTGGCTTTTGAACTGAATGCTGATAACAGGAGGGGTGGTCTTTCTCCTCTTTAGCCCGTAGGACACGACGCCCATGATTTCCAACAGGAATGTCAAATTTGGACTCGTCTGACCACAGGACACTTTGCCACTTTGCTACAGTCCATTTTAAATGAGCCTTGGCCCACAGAACACAGCGGCGCTTCTGGATCATGCTCAACAATGGCTTCCTTTTTGCATGATAGAGTTTTAGGTGGATGGCACGGCAGACTGTGTTTACAGACAGTGGTTTCTTGAAGTATTCCTGGGCCCATTTAGTAATGTCAATGACAGAATCATGCCGGTGAGTGATGCAGTGGCGTCTGAGGGCCCGAAGGTCACGGGCATCCAGTAAAGGTCTTTGGCCTTGTCCCTTACGCACAGAGATTTTTCCAGTTTCTCTGAATCTTTTGATGATGTTATGCACTGTCGATGATGAGACCTTCAAAGCCTTTGAAATTTGACGTTGAGGAACATTGTTTTTAAAGGTGACCTAGAATGGTTAAACAGGATATTTGTCCTTGTTCTGTGATGTGACACATAAACAACAAAATTTTGGTTGGGTCTGTAATGCCTCAGAAGCTTCCTAAAAACCTTTCTCAAAAAGCTATGTTAGGGTGGGGGATTTTGAACGCATTGTTTTGCACCTATTTGGCGACCTTTCGGGCTTAACTGGCAACCTCATTATGAAATGCAAGCACTTGACGCTGATTGGCTGGCTTTGCTGCCTAAAGCGAAGCAAGTCATAATCGCTTTCCATGTTACTTGCGCTGAAATTCACCTTTACGTAAGTGAAACTGATACTTCAAGGCACGAGGATTTTAATTCCGCGTGAGAATCTCATTAATAAGCATTCATTGAATAATTGCAGACTACGGCGAATAATCCTAAAAAATGCGCTAGACCCACGCCGAATGCGTGAGACTTGGCATCTCTGCTACTTTCATGTTTTGCTGTTGACGCATCAGGCGAAACATCTTCACAAACTAAAGGCGCAGATGCCGACCTCCCATCGTCTTAATGTGAGCATGGCAGGATCATTGGCAACAACAATCTTCACAGATTTATTTCAGATTTCGTTTCAAAGTAGCCTGGAATCCATACATCTCAAGTGCTGGTCACTCCCAACGGTCACTGACTGATATCAGTCTGGCCTCAGTCGTATAGCCAGCGTTTAGCCCTTACGTCACTAATGAAGTGAATATATGAATATTCATATTTTCTGCTCTTGGCTGATTGGATGACCTTTTGGCGAGAACCACCAATCGAATATGAGTTAGCTGCCAGCAACGGCGTTCGTGAATGTTATTTGACGTGAGCTTAAAAATTAGATTGTGGCTTGCTTGCATTTACTCTTGGAGTGGTTGTTAAGTTTTGAACAGGATAATGTTTGGCCATATCTGCATTTTGTTTATTTCAGTGGGATTCCCCGGTATAATAAAGGCTAAATTAAATAATACTCAAATTACATAAGGTATTTCACTGTAATTGGCATTAGCTATAGTTCGAAGGGCATGATTGCATCAGCTAGATTAAAGTGATACTCCACCCAAAAAATATAATTTGTTTATCAATTACTCACCATTAGATGTCTTGAATGGACGAAGTTGTTCTTCACCTGGCGCAACTTTATGGCCTCTGGAGAGTTTTGAAAAATTATCCAAATTCCTTTTTTGCTGGAAGCAAATGGGGTCACCCAGTAGCAATGGGAAAACTCCACAAAACGTCCATTGACAAACTTTCAAACCATCGTCCAACGCATCGTCCAGTATAATCCAAGTCTGCTTTGTTCACTAGTATCCTCAGAACTCTAGAAACGCGGTTATTTTTTTTCGCTAAAAATAATAACATACCACAGTTATGCTTCAAGTAAGCTCACGCATTCAATGGAAGTCCCGCCTCCTGGCTCGTTCATTGCCCAGAGACTCTGCTGCCACTCAGATGAATACTTGTATAAACACGAGCCGGGAGGCGGGACTTCCGTTGAATGCAGAACTGTGGTATTTTATTTATTTTTAAGTCTGTCTAAAGGGGTGGGGCACCCTTGCGACTGTGAGCCAATCACAGATCTCGCATGGATTTTGTACGAATATTTGAAACTGACTGAGGCCAGACATATAAGCAAGTGACCGTTGGGAGCGACCAAACCTTGATATGGATGGATTCCAGGCTAGTTTCAAAACTGTTGTTGAGTTATAATCACGACATATGACATTGGCTAGACAAGCAAAATGAATATATTCTATTTTTAACGTTTTAAAAATAATCTAACAACAACTTGATACTTACAGTTTGTACTGGTTGTTGAGGTAGACGCAAAGTCGGAACTGCTCCGCTATGCAGCACCAAACGCTGCGAGAAGCAAGCTTGAAATTGTGCCAGGTTAATAAAACTGTCAGAGGTGAAATGGGCTGAGCAAAGTAACAGTCTGGGGTTGAATGTAGTGGGAATCCGATTAAAAATGAACAGCAGCCACGCATCTCATGCATTTCTTTCAGTTGGAAGGTTATGGAACGTTTGCACACTGCTTCCACAGCCTGGAAGAGCACACCTTGGTACCCGACTCGCCGTTTTGCCTTAAACTTCACGAACAATGCTGCAATTTACTTTCCGTAGGGGGCGAGAGAGCGGGTGTATGCAAATTATTTTGAAGGGGAGGAAACAAAATGAGA
This sequence comes from Gymnothorax javanicus, assembly GCA_029692085.1. Taxonomy (NCBI): domain Eukaryota; kingdom Metazoa; phylum Chordata; class Actinopteri; order Anguilliformes; family Muraenidae; genus Gymnothorax; species Gymnothorax javanicus. The sequence continues at coordinate 8,158,675 of CM056208.1, read as the reverse complement.
GTGGGGGGGCAGTGAGATACATATGACATCATATGCATGCGTTGTTCAGATTGGCCCATTTTCTGGCGGTCATTTTTAAAAGAGGAATTTCTATGAAACGGAGATGTTCAGAATGTCTAGCGCTTTTTGTATGTTCTTGAATGCGGGTAGACTACCGTTATTCAACATAGACAAGGTAAAAACGGTTTTTGATTCTATGTCACCTTTAAAGTATTCCACAATTTTTTTACGCGAGCCTTCACAGGTTTGAGAGCCTCTGGCCATCTTTACTTCTGAGAGACTCAGCCTCTCTAAGACATTCCTTTTATAGCCAATCATGTTACACACCTGATGCCAGTTAACTTAATTACTTGCTAAATGATCTTTCAGCTGATTCTCTTATATATTAATTGCTTTTTCAGCCCTTTTTTGCCTGTGTTGAGACCTGTTGCAGCCAGAAAATTTGAAATAAGCTCATTTTGTGGATAAAAATACAGAATGTCTCAGTTTCAACATTTGAAATGTTATCTGTGGTCTATTGCAAATAACATATTGGCTCATGTGATCTGAAAGTCATTGCATTTTGATTTTATTCACAATTTACACTTCGTCCCAACTATTTCGGAATTGGGGTTGTAAATAAAACACGACTCCCACGTCCTCCCCTTATACATCAAGCATTGATTTTACATGATTATAGCAAAATGAATGAGACCAAACATGAAATGAATGAGAAATTAATTTTAACATGCTCCCAGTCTTAGGCAACACTACAAAAACGAGATCAACATGATGCTTTTATATAATAATTGATCCTGGGGTCAAAATGATTCAAATAACAGTGATGCTTCCAACGTGTTCAGAACATAAAATTTTTTTTTGAGTAAAATTCATGTTTTAACCGTAAAGTTTACCCGTAAATCTAGCTTTAAAAAGCATGCTAACCATGTTTTTTAGAGACATTGAACATTGAGTCGGGTCAAATTGACCCAGAACATAATAGGAGGGTTAAACAAGGAAATTCTTAAGAGCCTATGATTGAATAATTATTGCAGTAATTAATATGTTTCAGCAGGCAACAGTTCTTTTTACTGACTGATACAATGCATGGCTTCTCTTTTCTTTTACAACTCTGTTGGAGGCTGTATGGTTGTGGAAAAGATTTAACTGTGCTTCAAGAAGGGAAAATTATTAGCTTGAATCAAACCAAGATAACAGCTATGGAGATTTCTGAAATCACTGGAACTGGGTTAAGAACTGTCCAACTCATTATTAAAATCTGGAAGGTTAGCAGTGAACTGTCAACGTTGCTGTAGAAATGGGTTGAAAATCTCGAAAAACGTTTGGTGAAGTCTCATTGAAAGCTATCGGCAGTAGAACTCATGGTTATGTTTAATTGTGAAAGTAAGAGCATTTACACATGTGCATGTAACTGTTGTTATTTCCTTACAGTTTGACCACCATGATAGATTAAAAGATATTCAGTTTTGATCATTCGGTTCCACAACATACGTAGCTTCACTTGCAGTTCGTATCTGTCAGGTAAATATAGATGCATTTCCTTCAGTTTCCATGATATAGATGTAGGTTCCGGTACCCTTAAATTATAACTGATATCATCTACGTAAACCCTAATACTAATTTTTTTCCCCTTTCTGAAGCACTGGAATATAGTTTACTAGATACATTCCGTCACTTTCCGTACGGCCTGCGCTGTATTTTATTTATATTTGCATTTACACAGGACAATAGTTTTTTGTGGACCATTAATATTAAATGCCAGTTTGAACAATAGACCTTATATGTCTAAAAAAAAAACACATCCTCAAATCATCGTTTACCATCCTACTTATTGAGATTCTGCAGTATGGTCAAGCTTAGGTTAACATCGCCGTTTTCAAGCAGTCGTTGCAGGGGATACGAATATAAGTAATTGTTTTTAAAATGAAATTGGTGATGTTACGGGAGATGCTTGCTGAGGCGTGTGCTTTTTTTAGGCCGGGCCACATGGCTTCCTGTCTACAAGCAGTAAACCACAGCGAGCAGGTCTGTGACTCGTGTAAAATGGATATTTCTGTTAGGCAACACCGCAAGCACCGTGTGTTTACCTCATTGTCTATTGTCTGTTGAGATCAAATTAAACAAGAGAAAAAGTACTCAACATGCGTCAAGAAAGCAATGCTGATGAGATTGATTGAAAAAAAAATGGTTTAATTCACAATTAGACTTTTTCACGAGCAGAATACCTGTGCATTCAGGACTGTCTTTCAAAAAAAAAAAAATACAAATCAATAAAAATGAGTTAATGCAACCTATGCATGTCTGCTTGGGTGAAATTGCTCTTCCATGGTATTTTTCCAACCTGTTATAATTGTCATTAAATCCTTCAGTATTTTTTGACGACTGAATATAGTTTGGCTGTAGTCCAGGGGAAAAGCTGTTTGTGACTGGTCCAAGTGAGCTGTTAAATGGCTAGGATTTATAAAGATAATTACAGCCACTGTCAAGATTGTGTTATACTGTGCAAATGTGATTGTACTCACCAAATGACGTGCAATCCTGTTTGCAATAAAGCTGGTACAACATGAAAACACAAGTAACAAAAAGGCAATGATTTGTCAGTCATTCAGTTGAAATCAGTGCAAGACAAAATATTTCATGTTTATCCTCGTAAAATGTATTGCCTTTTTTTCTATGGCAACAACACATTCCAAAAAAAAAAAAAAAAAAAAAAAAGGTTGAATAATCCAACAATTTAAAAACAGTGTATCTCAATGTGCTGTGGTGATGATTTTCGAATTTTTCACCCTCTACAGTGCAGAATATTAATAAAAGATTGAGGGAATCTGGAGAGATCTCAGCATAAAGGATAATGCAGAGAATCAATACTGAGAGCCCCTAATCGTTGATCCTTCAGATGGCATTGCAGGGAAAACCACCATGGTTTAGTGATGGATATAACCACATGGGCTGGGACTACTTTGGGAGGTGTTTGTCTATAAATGCCATTCATCATTGCATCCACAGATGCAACTGAAGACTGTATGCACCAAGGTAGATGTATGTCAAAAATGTTCAGAAACGCTACCATCATCTCTGAACTTCGTCTCATCTGAAATGGATTGACACACAGTGGGGATGTAACTGTTGTTGGAACAGTCCACATTTTTAAATGTTTATGGAAATAATGAATGCTGTTTTAAAGGAGAAAAGGACTTTCCTTGTTGTTACTAACCTAAGGTTCAAAAGTTGGTGTCTGTTGTAATGAGGAGTCAGGTTAGTACCCATGCCATGGGAAACTTGAATATCTGTGTCGGAATCCTGGATGCTGAAGGACATACTGTGTTTCAAGTTTTTAACCATTTCCTGAATATCATACATCACCTTAATGCTAAAGAAATGGACCATATACATTTGTTGAATTATTTTTTGAATCAATTATTTATTTCATACCACTCCAACAAGGAAAAAGTCTGGATGGAATGGAAAATGCACATTAAAACAGAAAGGCTTTATTTCAAATTTTACTTTTACTTGTATTTCATTGCAAATAGTCTGAAGACATGATATTTAATGTCTTATCAGGTTAACTTTATTTTATTTGTAATTGTCCATCCATTTCTACTGTTCAGGCCTGCGTGTGGGGACAGGGGTAATTTAGAGGTACGAATGAGGTTAAAAAAATGTTGAATAATGATGTAATTTGATACAGCTAATGTCAGCAGGTGAGCATGTGCTCAGGATTACTTCTGCAAACCTTTGTGAAGTACCACAAAACACAAGCACATACAAAAATGCCAGTTAGAACATCAATGCTCAAAAAGGAAGCCTTTATTTTATAGTGTCCAGGGTGCAGTTGGCTTTACTGGGCCTGGGACGATCTGCAACGGACCATCATGCAGCTGAACTGTAGTCAGGCAAATCCATTTTAACGCCTTTTTTTTGGAAGGAATGGGTGCCTTGTACTCTGAACCAAACAAGAAAAAGACCAGATTAACATATTACTGGATTCTTCTTTAATAGCATTTTTCATGCCATCCCAACATTCTCAGGAATGGGTTTGTACATGCAAAATGAATGAATAAATAAATAAAATAAGCCCATATTGCACACTTGGTTAGCACTGAGCAGCAAAAACTCTCTTGAGGCAAGCAGATACTATTTGAAAAAAACATAAACTACTGATCATCCCAGGCTACCTTGTACAGTGATGCACTATTTCAGTGTAGGAGATAGCAGAGGGAAGTAATTTTACATACAGTGTTAACGCCACAACACAAGCGAGCTTACTTCCTTCAGCTAAGCCCTATAATTATTTTTTTGGCATGTTCCTTCTCTCTCTCTCTCTCTCTCTCTCTTTCTGTGTGTGTGTGTGTGTGTGTGTGTGTATGTTCTGAGGGTAGTCATACTGCAGAACTATGATTTGTATTGTGTCCACGTTCTGTGAGTCCCTATCCTTGTACCCTTTTGGGAGAGTAACAGGTCGCCACAGCCACAACAGCTTCTCCCAAGGCCCAACCAAAGGCTTCTTTATCAAACACACAGGAGATAATCTGTCCCTGGACTCTTACAAATTCTTTCAATCAGATCAAGCTGAGAGAGTACATAAGCTATGGTTAGACAAGAGGATGAACCAAACATCTGATCAATTATTTTATTTTAAGATTTGATACTACTACAGACATATCACTTTCATGTTGTTTCGTATTTTAAACAAAAGAAATGATACATTTGCTTTCGGGGAATATTCAACCATTTATTTTTGTTTCAGAGTATTTCAGACCAGCGTGCTGATTTTTCTCAGAATTTATCTGCGCTGTGGCCTGCCATTCTGACGAGAGCCCACCCGCTCCTCATGTGCACGTGTTTCTGATGCATTTTAGTGTTGTCAGGGCAACAAAAAGCTATCACATAAATACACTGCACATTTGTCTGGCTTTACATGCCTGGTTTTGTACATAACTGTATTCTTGCATACCCGTCACGGGCTGTTTATCAGAAAAATCATTAGCTATAGCTCAATATCACGTGCGAAAGTTCAATTCATAAGATGCCATTATGAAAAATTAAAGCATGGAATCAGTGATAGAAAAGATCCCCCTTTAATCAATTGACATCGCAATACATTGAATCCACCCTTTAATACCATGGGATGAAGTACAGACTGACAAAACTGAACTGCATATCTTGTGACGCTCAGAAACAGGTGTGCACAGGTCCTGACACAGCCAGGAAATCCCCTCAGACATTCATAAACTCTGACATCAGCAGGGTGCGAGTCCACACGTGGAGACACATGCTGAATCACCTGAGCAAGGAGCTGATGCTCTGACGCAGGCCACAGACCAATCTCAACTGCAGTTATTCCCCAAATCAGGGGCTGTATCCTATCAGGGACCATTACAGCATGTCACACACATTTGAACAAACACAGCATATCGTCTTGATGCACACATCAGCGCATGCACCTATAGGTAAAATAATGCATATTTTCATATCATTGGAAAATGAGGTTGTCTCTCATATAGGCGGATGCACCTATGTTCGAATATGGGTGCACCTCAATATTCACATATAGGGGCACCTCAATATTCACTTACAGGTGCACACAAATATCAGTCAGTGCGGGTATGGACGGCTTCCTCCTATCGAAACGCACTCCCCTTATGGCGCTGTGGAGCACAGAAAATTATTGCAACTGATAGTACTGTTAGTCAAAATTGTCTGAGATGCGCCTATATGTGAAAAATGGTTGTGAGCAGAAAAAATGTGGTTGGTCTCAATTAAATGCACTTTCGCCTATACTCGAATATCGGTGCATATTCACTTGTAGGCACGTGTGCTCATGTGCGCATCAAAACAATAATGTAAATCAAAGGGAAAGAACCGATGTGTAGTCGTCTGGAAAATGTTTAAGGCTGAGGGAAAAGGCAGCAGAATGAGGGTGAAAAGCCTTTGAGGTGATGCTGGTTTTTGCGCGGTCGTTACAGCAGGCTGCTCTGGATGGGATTGTCGGAGCGGGGGCGGTCAGAGGGGGTACTTTACCGTGGGTGGATGGCAGACCTGCTTAAAGGTCACGGAGAGACCCAAACCAAGCCACCCATGCAATGACATCACGCCGCACCTCTACGTCAGTCTACAGAGCAGGTTCAGTTAGGGTAAACAGGCTTTCGCACCTCCCGCCTAACCTAACACCCCCATACTTACGCAAATGCACCCTCTCTCTCTCTCTCACGCACACACACACACACACACACACGCACACACTCACACGCACATTCGCCCTCTCAGCCTCACAGATGCACACATGCTTACGTGCTCACACACATTCACATTTGCAGATGTACAAGCGCGCGCACACAGACACACACACACACACACACAGACATATGCACTCATATACCACAATCACACATGCACACACATACCACTTCCTTTTCCCCTGCTGAAATCCTGATCTTCACTTCCCCTTTTTACAAACAGAAACAAATGGGAACTAATCTCTGTACACAATAGAGTGATGTGTAACTGTGCTGCCAGAACTGTTCAGTAACCTTTCCAGCATAATTTGCGTACCATAATTTGTACCAATTATCAAGAAAAGCCAAACATGTATTTCGCGTGTGGAGCTTTTGTGGAGGCATTTTTCAGACCTGAGTCCATTTTCCAAGTTTGCTTACAGTTTTACAATGCTGATTTGATTTTGTTATTGAATGTTTTCAGTTATGGGACAAACCATGATTTGTAATTGTACAGTCCAAAATTAAAAAAAAAAAAAAAAAAAAAAGAAATCACGCGTGGTGGTTGGCCGGTTAATAAATAGGTGAAATTAATAAGTTAATCAATCCCTGACCTGGTAACACATTTTAAAGGCATACTGTCCCTCTTCAGTTATTTCACAATTTGGTTTGCATTCAATGGCACAGAAATCCTACGCTTAACATTATCACGGAATTTATCATAATTCATCAGTGCGTCGGCACCCTCTACCGGTGAATCAGGTACATGCAGTAAACTACTGAAACCGATAAGACTTAGTAGAAATAACACTTGTTTATTGTATTAAAGGTGCACTATGCAAGTTTGTTTTCTTTCACTTCTGTTGACATTCGAACTCAAACAAAACAGAGGTAGCCCACCTCTCCCTCCCATAGTTCCCTCCTTCCCATGCTTCCATAGCTGTCAACTCTTGTCGGTGATTGGCCGGGACGGTTTGCTATGTTATGGGGCACAGCCTGTGCCCCTTGTGTTTTTTTGCAGTTTGTGACGCCTGTGCTCCAGAGCCTGTTTTTTTTTTTTTTTTTTTTTTTTTTTTACAGTGAATTTAGGGGCAGGCAGCTAACGGATCGTGGAGAGATGTCGGCGAATTGAGACAAAAATATAATCGCGCAGAAAGTAAACTAACTTGCATAGTGCACCTCTAAGGCTGAAATTAATGAATGCTGTGTATGACAGAAAGGTTCTGAAGACACACCTTGTTGTTGATCTGCACTGATGTGCAAAATTTTTATGTATGTATATATTTATTTATTTATCTTAATTAGGAAAAGATGAATGCATTCATTCACCTATAAATGCCACCTACTTCCTGGAGTGACTGCCATCATTATATCCCCGAAATATGAGTTTCGGGGATATCATGGTCACCCGCCGCCACGTCCGTTAGCGCGATAACTCGCAAAATACTTTACATTGGCTTCTCATTTTTAGCATATGGGTAGATATGGTAGAGAGGATGAACTGATTAGATTTTAAGCAAGTATGCGCTCCTAGGTTTGCCAGCAGGTGGCGCGATATATTGAAAAAAATCAGTTTTTTAACAATATCTCTGGAACAATTACTTACACAGACCTCAAATTTGCCTCATATTGTAGGTCTAGTAAAGGGGAATCTAATAAAGGGGGTGTCGAGGATTGGGGAATTTCGGGGATATACCCCTTGCTGTCGGCCGCCAACACCATAGGCCTAGTTCAAATCAACACTTAGTGATGAAAAAATTGATTAGGAACAAATATCCACACACTGCTTGGTAAAGGCAGTTGCTCATACCGCAAAAGCAGAGCAGTTCCAGTTCCAGGGAAGGATAGGGGCAGAGGATTTTTAAGTTCCACTAGCCGTCAGTGTCCATGTTCCAGGGCAGGATAGAGGCTGCAGGTTTTCACATTCCAGGGGCAGACAGTGGCTGTTGGTCTCTATCTTCAATCGCTGAGTAATGGGAAAGATCTCCATGTTTAAGGTCAGGAGAGTGGCGGTAAAGACTCAGGTCCAAGGACAGGATAGTGGTAGTAAAGACCCAGGTCCTAGTCTCCATTTTACAATGCAGCATAGAGGTTGTAAGTACCCATGTTACAGGGAGGGACAGTGGTTGTAAGTACCCATGTTACAGGGAGGGACAGTGGTTGTAAGTACCCATGTTACAGGGAGGGACAGTGGATGTAAGTGCCCATGTTACAGGGAGGGACAGTGGTTGTGAGTACCCATGTTACAGGGAGGGACAGTGGTTGGGGCACCCATGTTACAGAGAGGGACAGTGGTTGTGGGCACCCATGTTACAGGGAGGGACAGTGGATGGGCACCCATGTTACAGGGAGGGACATGTTACCCATGTTACAGGGAGGGACAGTGGATGTAAGTGCCCATGTTACAGGGAGGGACAGTGGTTGTAAGTGCCCATGTTACACGGAGGGACAGTAGTTGTAAGTGCCCATGTTACAGGGAGGGACAGTGGTTGTAGGTACCCATGTTACAGGGAGGGGAAGCAGCTGTATTCCTCACTGTTCCTGAGCAAGTTAAGAGCAATAGGTTTCAACATTCCAGTTGCTGTAAGTCTCTATGTTTCGGGACTGGATATTGGCCGCAGTTCTCCAAGTTCCAAGGCAGAATATTGGCTGTCTGTGCCTACATTCTAAGGTAGGATAGCGGCTGTAGGTATCTATGTTCCTGGGCAGGATAGTAGCTATAGGTCTCTATTTATCAGGGCACTATAGGTGGATGTTGACACTACAGGAGGATAATAATAATAATAATAATAATAATGGTTTATTTGAGTAAGAATACAAGGTGTCCAACAATAGCAGCTCGTAGGCTGAATTGGTGTTAGGACGAAACAGCAACATTAAAATCTTATCATAAAACAAGAAAAAAAACAATAAGTGGCATAAATTTGCAGTATACATCATAGTCATGATTGTAAAAGAAATAATATAGACATTAAAAACATACATTCTTAAAATCATTAAAAAATTGGCTAGAGTGACAACAGTAGTACTCAAAATTCAGCTCAAATGGCATTTACATGCACAGCAGGCGAACTTTAGAATGTATTGCAGTTTCAACAGTGATCTATTAATTACATGAAGGAAAAAAGAAAAAAATAGCAGATACTAAAAAATAAATATAAATTAATCATTTACAATCATAAACATAGAGGGCATATCGCAAACACAGGGATTTAAATGCATTGGCAACATCAAATTAAAATATTATATGGAGTGGTTAAAAAAAAAAAAAAAAAAAAAAGTTTTTTTTTTTTCATAGTAGCATTTACATGTTCAGCAGGTGGACTGAAAATGGTATTGCAGTGCTTCGATAGTGGTCAGTTTTACAATGGAGTATATCCAATTTATGAGAAGACCTTGTCTGTCGACCGCTGATATTACTTCTGTTTGGTGGGAGTAAATATTGGAATTGTTCAGAGTGGCTGAGAGACTGAGCAAACTTCTTGACTAAGTCAAGACGCCGTGACTGAAGTGATGGAAGTCCTAGATGGTTGCAAGTATCAGTGTAAGACATGCAATCCGCACCCATGATGATACGTACGGCTCTACGTTGCACCTTCTCGATTATGTTGCTAAGTGCAGCGGTCAGTCCGGAGTGCCAATCAGGTGCGGCGTACTCAAGGACTGGGCGAATGTAAGTGACATAAACTGTGACGAGATCGTCAGCAGGAATATGGAAATGTTTTAGTCTACGGAGTAAGTACAAACGCTGACTAGCTTTACGGCAAATAGAGTCGACGTGGGTATTCCATCTCAGATCAGACTGGAGAGATACTCCAGGATCACTATTTCCCAGGGTCAGAGAGTAGCTTCATGTCTCCATGTTCCAGGGCAGGATAGTGGCAGTGGGTTCCTTGTTTTCTGGTAGGATAATAGTGGTATGTCTCCAAATCCAACGCCGGGGTAGGAGCTGTAGATCCCTATGTTCCATGGCTGGATAGGGGCTGTAGGTATCTATGTACCAGCAGAGGTTTAGGCTGTAGGTGTCAATGTTCCAGAGCAGGATATGGGCAGTAGGGGTTTATGTACCAGTAGAGGTTATAGGCTGTTGGTGTCTATGTTTCGGGGCAGGATAGGGGCTGTAGGTGTCGATGTTCCAGAGTGGAATATAGGCTGTAGGTGTCAATGCAGGATACGAGTCTCCGAGTTGTCGGTCTCCATGTTCTTAGGCTGAATATCTTCCTATATGCAGCCTTTTTCTTCATTTTTATCCTGGAAACCAATAATTCTGCCTGTACTCACAGCAAACTCCATGAGCACTGTTGTCCAGCTCTGTGCCATGCTAACCTCCCTCGTGACCACACCTGTAATTAGCCACACAGGCCCTGATAAGGCATGTTCAGAGCCACCAGTTTCAAATTGAATTTCTAAAATTCCAGAGTAAATATAATAAACATTCTTGTTCTCAGCGGGGGACAGGTGCATGGAGCAAGTAACACGATCCGCCACTAAAAATGATGTGACCCCATTGGCAATTTGGCCAATTTCTGTTGGAACGTGCCTATCCCCTCTGACGACGAGTAGCACATCAGTGATCCATCAGGACCATCCCAACGTGTGCTCCAAGTGAAGAGCTGCCTTCATTCCGGAGCTGCCGTACATGCTCATGGCGTCTTCCGGGAACCTTGGCAGCGGTCAACATTGCAAGACAAATGGTCTCTGAGATGCATCGCACAAATGTTATGATCCTGCGCATGCATGGTCACACATGGCTGCCCAGGCCACGGTTGATCTCGGGTGCTTCCTGTCAGCCTATAGCGCATTTGTAGATGTGAAACAGTCGCACGATGCTCTCCAAAGTGTGCCGCAACTCTGGCTGTACTCATTTCAGCCATCAGCATTCTGATCGCCTGATCCCTGCTTTGTTGTGTCTATCGTGGCATCATGATTTTCACTAATGTTAAGTTTTTAAGCTAGGATTTTTATAGCCAGGGCTAATGTTGATCAATGCATACGACATTTCTGTGTTCACTCTCCTTTCTGTGGATGATATCTGGAGTGGCTCATGTATCGGAATATTGTTGTCGGCTCGCAGTCTGCCGACTTACCCATTTTTTAGAATTCACCATTTGTGAGCTATACTCTACTTCAAATATCCCTGTATTTATTCTTACCGGATTACATTATTTGCACAAAATTTTATACATCGTTGGTTGTTGTTTTTAATGCATCTTAATATAAATTTTTCCTAGACATCATGTAAATGTATATATAATGTAAATGTTTGTGCAAATTTTTGGTTTTTCATCGCTTTTTTTTTTTGCACCTTTACATTTTCAATTTCAACTTTTTGCTTTTTTGTGAACTTTTTTCCCCCAAGATATGAATCTGACCCTGATCTGGCTCCACATCTGCAGGAGGGGAAAAAATATCCCTTTAACTTGCAACTTAAATCAAACAAGCACCAACAACCCTGAAAAAAAATGTCCTCATGCAGAGCTAAATTTATGTCACATGACATTTTTCTCTCCTTTCATTGGTCCATTTGTTGCAAGGTTTTCACAGTAATAGCAGTGATCATTCCTGTCTACTGATCTGAAAATCCAAAATGGCTAAATTGTTATAAAGGTTTTCATCCAACAACAACTAATTAGACTTAAGAAAAAATATCAGTGGTTGAATTTGATGAACAAACAGAGATTCCCATCTTAAAGAGACAAAAAATTCAACAATGACAATTTTGACAGTCTTATCATTCTTTTTACCATTTGAATTTCTATTTAAAAAACACAGAACTCATGTTTGAATGATGAACATTATTATCATTAGAAACGTATGGGCGATTTTCAGCCAAGTGTGCAAGTAACATGAAAGACACTTTTGAAAAATCAAACCCATTTTTTCCCCATAATTTGGCCTTATTTTGTTTTCTCAGTGAATTTCTAAGGATTCTACAAAGCTGCAATGCAAGAACTATCTTTAATTATGTGAAAATGCATTTTTAATTTTTTTATGTTGTCTTTCATGTTTTCGCAGTAACATGGGCTTGCAAGCTGTTATAGCTGCCCGAGGAGGAGTTATGAAGTACAAGCTGACAGGGTTCCCAAACTTTTGCACAAGGCCTTTTTCCTTGTTTTATTATTTTGAAAGTGTAAAATGTTCAAAATAAAAATATTTCTTGCTTTAAAATGTGATGAAATGTGCCATGTTTAACTTTGTAGCATTTAGTGTTCAGGTTTGCTTTCAGTCACTTAGAGATTAATTGTAACAGACCGGGGTGCCCAAATTTTGCACCCCACTGTAGTAGGCCTAGGCCTTGTTTCATCAAGATTTCATCAAAATTATACATCTGTGAAGCTGGATTTTATTTTATTTTTTTTAATTGTGGCGTCATACCTGTCTTTTTGTGTTACCAATTTGTCTTTTTTGTTACTCAATAATGGTAACAAGAAAGACAAACTCTGGTAACATGAAAGACATCAAAAGTTTTTCAGGGTACTGTGGGCACTTGTCCACATGCAAGCATGCCTTAATTATAGCAAACTGAAGCAGTTATGCTATTACAGGTCACTCTTTCAGTTTCTACCTGGAATCATGCATTATTTTGTGGTAACAAGAAAGGCGTGCAATTTGTAGAGACACACAATTTGGAAAAACTTGCAGAGCTGTCTCTTCCTCCCACAGCTCTTCAAATTCTAAAAATGCAGCCAAAATAGATTCCTTACATCCTGGTATTAAAAAAAAAAAAAAAACCATGGTAGTGACACCTATTGGAGACAATGTTAATTATTGTCCTCAGATGTGATGGTGGTAACATGAAAGACAGTGACTGAACCAAGTTTGCGACATTGCTTTATTGACTAATATCTTTAGAGGAAAACTAAGAAATAGGGAGACAAACCTGTCTTAGAGACCTAAAATACAAAGAAACCTGTGAAGTTTTGTAAGTGATAAGATTTCTCAAGGGAAAAAAGAAAAAAATCAACTTGAGTAAAAGTGACCCCACTTGAGACAGGTAACAAAATGGACATTTTGACCATAAAAATCCTGCTATTTTTTGTTTTTTTCCCCTCAAACATGACCAATCAATTTTTTTAAACTAAAAAAAAAGTGTTCTGCAACATACTAAATTGCTTCCTAGGTGTTTATTTTGTATTAAATAGGTTAAATGCAATAAGACATTTTTTACCCCTAAATTGCACACTTGGATGAAAATCGCCCGTACAGCAATGTAAATTTTATCTTTACAATAAATAGAGAAAGCTATCTGTCGTCATTGACCATGCAAGTCGCAAGTACTGAATTTGGAAATGTTGTCTGATGTTTATTAATAATAAAAAAAGCATAACATAAAGAGCGAAGAGAGTTATGCATACAAGCTTTTATTGTATCATGAGAACGAGCTTTAGCATTACATTCGCATATGCTCTGTTTTAAGCACATTTTCATCTTTACAGAACATATCGTAAATGTTATTTTCCAAAAATATTTTCTAAATCTTAAGTTCACCAAAATAACTTCCGTTTGCAATAGGTTGGTCCTACACATGGAGGCAACCATCATTCAGAGGTAACCATCTTTCTGTGTATCCATTTCCTGGAAATACGACCAATGAGGATTATGAATGAAATTATGAAGTCAGATGTAAAAGAACCAACTTGAAAAACAAAACCACTCTTGGCAGAAACGCATGCAGTTTGTAATTGCACCTGCCCCTCGCAAAATCCTCAGAACATGGACAGACAAAGTCAGGACTAACTTCTCCCGCATTGACAGAGCATGAGATGACAACTGTGCTGGAGACAAGATCTTGCGTATCCACATTCTGCGAAGGCAGGGGAAACCAGCCCATCGAAAGGGAACTAGCTCTTGAAAGGAGCTGTCTTCATCGGCTCAATCCCGTAAGCCATTTTTCCCTCTTCTTCCAATATGCAGGTCGCTCATCAGTGCTAACAGCTGGTCCTGCAGCACAGAAGGTAAAATGAGTGGAGGAAGAATGTCAAGGCTTCCCCATGATGAGTGGGAATTATGCTGGAGATCTTCTCTTTACCTGCTGTGTCAGCCGTTTGCAAAACTTCCGGAAAAAGCGCTGGAGTTCCTCCACAGATTTCTCTCTCTCAATAAGCTGCAAGGCCTTTTCCCCCACTGCCATCCCCACTGACTGACAGTTCACGCACTAAATAAAGAGAGGAAGCCAAGCTGTACCGCAATATGTCAAACAAAGTTCAGGCTAGGCTTAGTTTCCTTCCCAAAATTCACCTGACATCATCTACCAAATCTAAAAATATACTTTTGGAGACTAAAACCACCTTCTGTTGCACAGTCAAAGACACAGTTCCAGGGTCCATCTGTCAGGTGAAACTTTTTTTCTTCATCTGAAATCACTCATACTTCATGATCGTGGGCATTCAATATAATACCTCTTCTCCAGCCTCTTGCATCCTAAGTTGACCCTGGAGAGCAGTAATTTCTCTCCTCAGTGTGGTGTTCTCCATCTGTAAGTCATGAAGTTGCGTCTGACCGAGCCTCACAGTATGGAAGAGAAGCAGACTGGTCAATTTCATGTTTTATTACTTGAACTCATAGCTAATTTTATTTTGAATTAATTTAACTTTGTAAATCCACTTGTGTAATTCTAAAAATAATGAATACCGAGACTTCTCCTCGATATCGGCAATATTTTGCTTTAGCTTGCCAATTTCTTGCTCAAGGAGTATTCTCTCAGACTCCATTTCTGTCTTCAAGTTACCAAGGGTCTGGTTGTGCTGTGGACAAAGTTCAAAGGAACTTAGAACGCACTTAATGACAGTGTTGTACGGGATTCCAAAATCCCCAATCACCAGCCAACTTGGATAGATTTTTTTTTGTTGTATTCCCTGTCACTAATAAATCTTAGCATACCAGCAGTTTTAGCTCCTTGACCGTACGCTGACAATAGGTACAGCACTCGTGGAGAATTTGCAGGGTTGCCATCTCCGCGTCGTCCTGCAAAACTTTAGGCTGACTCTGTTATTTCCTCTCAATTTCCATGTCTCTCAAATATGCAGCATTCTGGACCTGGAGAACATGAAGTAATGCATAGACACGAACCTTCCAGCTTGTTTTAAATTTTTATGGAATGATTAATAAAGTAACCCCTCCCCTCCTCACAACACCTCTCAGGGCAGACCACAACTTTTACCAGATTGGATTTTTCATGGATGTATTTCTTAGATACTGTAGGGCGTAGCTAGGTCTGGACTCCGACTTCGATCACACGCAGCTTGTCTGGACTGGTGTCTTTGGTCGTCTGTCCCCGTCACAACACAAGGTCCAGCTTTCCCCACCACCGTTAAACCACTGCAGTCCAATGATCCGATAGACAACCCATTCCAAGTAACATTATGATTCTTGCCGTCATATCTATCAGGCAGCATATCTCCAACTATTTCCACTCAAAATGGTTAATGTCAACAGAAAACAAATCGAGTTTTCTCTATTCTTTGTCAGCCAACTATAATCTTTCCTGTCTTTAATTGCAATATATTGTTAAGCAACAATAGAACATAAGAAAATATATATAAATTTTCTGACTAGAAAGCCAATTTGTGCTCACCACAGGCGGATATAAGACGCTAATCAGGACGGGAAATACATTACAGAAAACTGAACAAATATTTCCTCTTCCTTTGGATCGCCAGTTTGCAGCCCAGCAAGCTTCTGAATGTCACAAGAAACACTCACTCATCTACTTGGCTGTTAAACTTCTTGCTCTAACGTTTAAGCAATCAAGACTGCATGCGATATCAGTGCTTCAGAGGGACACAGTGCCCACCACTGATTAGCGCTTCGGCACAGTTAGCTACCTGTTGTAGTCAGGAGAGCTAATTCTTTATGGCAAGTAACCTTACGTTCGCAGCGTATAGATAGGCTAGCTGGCTAGCAATCACTCAGGTCTCATTACTAACAACAAAAATAGAGGCGGCAATCCAGCTACTAATTTAGTCAGAACTCCAAGACAATAGCACTTTTTATATTTTCACAGAAATATATAAACCGCTGACGCGCTGGATAGTGCAACTACGCCAAGGTAGCTTACTGGCTCAACAAAGCAATACCTTCCACCACATTAACGACCGAGCACAGTGAGCTTGAGCATCTGTCACTTAGCAACGGCGACGCCTCGCTGCACCTGCACTGCGGCACCGGAAGGGAACTGATCGACTGCAGTAGCCGCCCTCGCCCGACTCTGATTCGTTGACTGGATGCTGTCTGGCGGTTACTAGAGGCTGTCCCATCGCGATACGCTGTGTTGATTGGGCGGTTTATCTGTCCATCGTATCTTCCCATTGTCATGTCAAATTGATTGAATGAAGGGGTGTAGCTGGATGCTGGATACCCTGGATGCGACAGAAATGCTGGAGTGAAAGTGGAGTAGCTATCAAGCTAACGAAGACGAAATGCGGTTATACGAAACTGAAATTCGCTGAATAAGCCTGGAGAAATTACTTACTGGCTACCCGTCAGCATGCTAAATGTAGTTTCTTATCACTAAATAGATGTAGCTCAGTACTGAAATGCGTGCCGGTAGTTTGCTGACTATATTATACACTTAGGAAACTGTATGCTTTGTAGTTGGCTAGCTAGTGACGTGAAGAAGTAACGTTATAAAGAAGAGGAGCGTCTGTTCGTGGCAAATATCTGTGCATAGTTAAGTAGCTGAAAGCATCTGTACTACGCATGGTTGACATTTACATTGGAGTCACCCAAAGTAATTATGTTCAAGTGATCGAGTGGTAATCTCGATAATAGTGTGCATGTACTTTCGAATCCGCTGGCGGGGCAGATTGATATCCCAACTGAACTGTTGCGGCTAATACTGGCTACGTGAACTACTTTGTTTCCTGGGACGCGCTCCGACGGGCGCTGCGCAGCAGTAATGCAGACCGACCATACCGCAGATTAGACGACCACAAGGCTATGATCGGTATTATTCCTCTCCAGTTTAACTGCTTTATACATATATATCGCGACTTGGCTAAGTATTTGCAATACCGTAACTTAAGCCAGGTTCGAGGGTTTATTTTGTCGTTTTACCAAGTATAAGTATTAGAGCATGTACCCAAATGTTGCTACAGAGAGTATGCTCACTTGATTTTCTGTGCAATCTGGAAAAATAGCTGATTGCCTTTCAAAGTGATTTTAATTCTGAGGAGATAATTCTCTTGCGTGAAAATAGCAACGGGAACGATTAATTGGCTTGGTGTGATATTTGTGCCAATTCAGAGGTCGAAGCCGAACCAGCTGTGAGCCGGGGCCATAAATAGTGGAATTCGTATATCCGGTTTAGCGTTTATTTTATTTATAATATGTTAAGATTTTAGCTGTACCGCGCCGTGAAAATTTTAGCTTTTTCGATGTAGGTCCACGGAAATACATCACTGGTAAAAGTGTTCACATTCTGCAAAACAAATTCGTCGTTCCCTTGTCTAAAACGTACCCCAGTTGTGAAGCATTTAGGGATGGTGCATCACGCACACAATTCCGTAAACACTGGCGAGTGACTAAACAAATAGCAATCCAACAAGGTCCTCTCACTGTGCTGCCTCATTTTTTTTGTCGTTAAATTCAAGAGTTACTGATTCACGTGTTAAGCCTGGCATTTTGAAATAGTAAAGCTATATGTCTCTGTAGAAATGAGCCGTGTTTTCTCAGTCAACAACAATTTTCCATATGACAACAACATACTGGTCCTGGACATGGTTTTGAGTTCTCTCTGTGGAGTTCCACAGCCCATTGACTGGGAAAGTGTGTCAAGGCTTGTTCCTGGCTTTACACCAAAAGAGGTAAACCAAAACTATCTATCTGATCTCATGAATGCTTTGTTTCCTCAAATTAAAAGAATGATAAAATGCCTCAGAACATTTACTTTCATTCATATCACAGCATATTGTCACTATGATTAACATGGACTCAGTGTTAAACAACTGTTAGCAATGCTGCTGGCACTACTATATTTTATATATATATATATATATATATATATATATATATATATATATATATATATATAAAATGTTTTTTCATGTTCAATTTCATTGAGGACAGTTGATACATATTATATAAGTTTAATGGAGCCTACAGGACAGTATTCCTAATTTTGAGACAAAGGATAGTCGCATGAAATATGGATTTGATTTGATTTTTAACAGTTCACAAATCCTTATAGTACATTTTTCAAAATTCAGAGTAGTTGCTAAGACTGATTGGGAGAATGACTGTTATATTTATTTTGAAAAGCATTGTTGGACAGTGCATCATAAAGTTATGAGGCATGTTGTTCTGCACATAAATGACGATGTAAAATGTATTTATAATCTCTGAACTCATGTAGTTCATGAAATGGCATGGATTTGCGCAGATTTGTTTGTGAGGCTCGTTAAGCAGTAAGGTACGAGAATCTGCTCTATATTCTGAACGTAGTCTTGGCTAAAGGGCATTGTTAGGCACGATGCACTGAGGACTGACATTGTAAGGATGGCGATAATCCGAATAAACGCAAAAAATCCGACAGGGATGGAAGTCAGTTGAAGTTATGGAATTTGAGCTTCCTTACAATGTCACATCAATTAAATAAATGTAGCCAATAGGAAATTACTTTGTCATTATCATTTCCTAATCATTACAGGCCATTTATTTGTCTTGGTTCAGTCAGGAAATTGTTTGATTGATAATCAGGTGAACTTGAACGGGAACAGCTTGAGAGCAATCATGCGGTAAAGGGTCAGGTTACTGAAGGCCCTCTAAACATGACGGCACGGCACGCCACTGATATATATTTTATTACTTTTTTTTAAACCCAGTGTGCCCAGAGGTTTGAGGAGCTGAAGAGCAGTGGCACTTTTCTTGATGTGGACGAGCAATGCAACCCCCTGACCACCGGGGGCAGCGCAGAGTCGAGCCAGGCTGGTTGTACAGATGCTCCCGGGGATTCTGGGTCCTGTCCTAACAGCATCTTGGTGAAAGGTGAGGCCTTTGTACTTAGCTTCTGGACTTTGCAAATGCTGTATTGAACCTGTTGTGCCATGATAGATATAAAATATATATTCCATAAAAATAATCAGATGATAATATTTTCGCCCTGATTGTTTTCTTTAATTTCTTGGAAGACAATTTTGCTTCTAATTTAATGTCATCATGAACCAGTTTGCTTGGTGTTGATTAAATATGTCTGTCAATAATTTTATTCTTCCCAATCACTTCTCTTTTACATGTTTAATTAATCTGTCAAATGCCTTTTGAAATTCCATCAAACTCAGAATGCGTGTTTGCACTCAGTGTCAATCAAACAGGCTCTTTTCTTACTGAAATTGTCGGATTTGTTTTGCCTTGATTAGTCATCAGAAAACACTAGCATGGAAAACCGGGTGATTTAAATATTAATTGATTATATTTGGTGGTGACTTTTTGTGCTGTTGTCCCCTGGGTATTAGCGACCATCCTGCCAAGTGTCCCTCTATCCCTGTTAGAGAGGTTTGAATTGAGGCCTCAGTTCAGTTTTGCTGTTGCTGTTATTTAGGCTGCGTTCCAGTCCAAAATAAGATACTCCCTTCACTTCTTCCCTCCACTCGAGTGAGCCCTCCGAATGACGTAGCAGGCGAGTAAGCCCTTCCCGAGCAAGGGAGGGCAATGGAGGGGACTTAGGGGGAGGGTTGTGGGAAATCGGATTAGAACGACCCTGCGCGCGTTTTTTCCGCATTTCGACATTTGTCAACAAGCCAACGGGAAGTTCGTGTTACCATGGAGCTGACTGAGTTAGTTGCCTGTACGTTTTACCTTTTACAGTTCATGTGGACTCTGTATCGCATGTTTATGGCAAGAAGAAGACGGCATGCTTGTTTGATTGCTGCGGCACTTGCGACTGTTTTATAGGAAAATAAAGCTCTGCAACAGTCCTCGCGGATGCTATAGGCTAGCTACAGCAAAAATGAACGTAAAGTTACATGCTTAAAAATAATGCGAAACCGATGCCCCTCATCCCCAAACTTCGCTATTAGCATATAACTCTGTCATAAATTACACACGACTCAAACACAATTCTTACATTTGTATGGTAATTTCCCCGCCATAATTCCTCCTTTTGCAAGCAGAAAAAAATGGCGGACATGAAATTTTTACAGAGGGAGAATGAGCAAAGCATTCTGGGCAATATCGAAGGTTGGAGGGATGTTCGTTGTTGGCTTCGTTTGAGGGAGGATAATCGAAGGCTTGAGCAAATGAAAATGCGCCCTTCCCTCCGCAAAACTGGATTGGAATGACCCTACAAGTGGCAGCCATCTTACATCCTGGATTTTTTGGGGATTCCCCCCTCGATTGGAGAGCGAGTGAACACGACGAAGCAAGCATTTTTTCGGATTGGAACGCTGCCTTGGTGTTTGGCTTATGGTGTCATTACTCGTGATGCTATTTTCCTGGCCAGTTTTGGGGTGGAATGGTGACACAATGGGTCGCACTGCCTTGGGCCTTACTGTGTGGGGTTTGCATTTTCTCCTTGTGTTTGTGTGGGTTTCCTCCGGGTCCTCCGGTTTCCACCCACAGTCCAAAGACGAGCATGCTAGGCTACTTGGAGACTCTAAATTGCTCATTGGTTATGAATGTATCACATGTTGACATGAGATGCTGAAAATGTTATATAACAATCAATAATCAATCAATTTTGGCCAGTGTTGCAGTTTTCGTCGCCGACACGCTTGAAATATGAGCACAAACTTCTTGGCCCTTCTGGAACTCTCTTCTGTAAATATCTTCACCTTGCTTTGGAGTGTTACACAATACAGTGCTGCTGGTTAGACCTCTTTTAAGCGGGCACATGGCGCTAATTAGCATTCATCTGAATAGGAACGACTTACGTAGATGCTTTTTTAATTGCGGTTTAGAGACTTCAAAGTCAAAGCCATTTTTCAGGGGTTCATCTAGGCCATTTTGTCCTAGGTTTGCATGCCATGTCATGGAAGCTTGCTCGGCTGCAGCTTCATTGTAATGGTGATGCTAAGCTTAGCTGAGGGCGCTGCTTCATGTGCGCACATCCTGGCTCTGCTAGGTCCTTCCTCTACGATTTCTGTGATGATGCCAAGTTGTGACTGAAGGGTGTTTACAATATGACTCCATGAAAGATGGTATTAGTATACTACTGCTTGTACCATTTAATATTTTTGATGTTTTATTGTTTTCATATTGGTGTAGCCTATTTGCACTGGCTGTGGTTAACACGACTTTGCCTTTGGGCAAAATCTGACTTTCCTGTTGTCGATGGTGGTGTCCCCAGCATGAGCCGGTTTCTTAGGTCTTTACCCAAGACTATGATACTTGATTAATGTTCCTTTTGCTTTTTGATTGCTTGGAAATGGTGAAATTGTTAAAATGCTCACCCATACCTATGCAAGTAATGTAGAGTACAGTAAAATGCACCAGAGTTCATGATTACTTGGGAAGACACATGCAGCTGAATATTTTTGAGGATTTTGCCTTTTTTTTCAACGTAGTATTACAATATTTTCATATTTTTAGGGATGATCTTATAAACTTTCAGAGGATGAAGTGATCTCCTCTTTTTTCTGTGGCGTTCTGACACTTCGAGTGGCCCCTATACAAACTCCTGCCTCATTTTAGCAGGTTAAAATATGATAATTTCCGTTTGCAAATGATGCAAAATTGAGTGCCATGAGTTAAAACAGTTGCTTGGCAGTAAAATACGTAGTTATATTATAATTCTCATCAGTGTAGGATTTATCCATTATTAAAGCATCGGGGGATGTAATGGGAAAGCCCTTATTTGTCGTCATAGTTATTGTTGTGCATTTCAGTGGTGTTTCACGTGTCCCAATGCTCTTTCCTGATTGGCCGCAGCTGTGAGCATCCCGCTCTCGGGAGGAGGTGAGGCGAAGGACACCGACAGCACTGTCGTCCCTCGAGAGAGAAGGCGTGTCGACGGCAGGAAAGGGTACGATGACCCCTAAAAACCAACCACGAGACCAAAAACAAAGTTAACGCATTCATTGGGCGTGTGTTCTTACCAGTTTTACCAGCAACACCTTTGAAGTTTTGCGATTATATTGCATGTATGAGAACAAAATTATTACCTTCCCCATATATCGTGGAATTATTGTCATGTAATTATAGGTTGTTATTGTGTACGTACGAGTCTGAATCTTTCTTGTCTCCGCCCTGCAGACCCAACATGGTGATTCATGTCTGCGACGAGGCTAAAAACCTCAAACAGGACTTCCTGTGTCCGCGGGACCTGCTCGTGCGCGAGATGAAGTACTTTGCAGAGTACCTGTCTGTGGACGCTCAGCGCTGGGAGGAGGTGGACATCTCTGTACACTGTGACATCCAGATCTTTGACTGGCTCATGCACTACGTCAAACGAAACGCGGACAGCGAGGGTGGGAACGATAAACCCAGGCTGGGTAAGGGCCATGTCAATAACCTGCTCGCCGCTCTTGAAGCGTGTGTGTTACATTTCTCTTGACATTAATATGACCTCTACTCCCATCAGTGGCGTTGCGGTAAAAACACACTCAAATTGCCTGTCCTGTTTTTCAGTGTTTCATTCGATATTTTATTCCCATTTTATTTTGTTTGGATGGTTGCGCATTGATGGTTTGTTCCTGGTATTGTGTTATGTACTGTTTGTTTATCGGTTTCAGAACCCGGCAACGTGATCTCAATCCTGATCTCCTCCGAGTTCTTGAAGATGGATGCATTGGTAAGTCCTGTGCAGCGACCCAGGTGCATGTGCTCTGTCAGTACTTAAGCGTGACGTGTGTGCAGAAGTTTATCGTGAGTGGATGAGCGTTAAGAGCTCAGATTTGCTCCCAACGGGCAGTATGTTGTCCCAGTGTAAAGAACAGCTTTTTGAATGGCTGATCACGTTGAGTTTATATTTTGTCGACATGCTGATGAAGTGAAGATCACCCTCACCAGTACGCAAAGGGCACCTGCAGGGGGGTTCTAAGGATTTTCCATGCGTGTTTTGGGTTTCCTCAGGTAGAAGAGTGCGTACGGTTCTGTCACAAGAACATGACTGCTATTGTGTCGACGCCATGCAACATGAACTGCATCAACACCAATCTGGCGACTCGCATAGCTGACCTCTTCACTCATAACGAGGCTGACGACGTTAAGGACAAGAAAGACAAGTTCAAAAGGTGGCAGAAGTGCAGTCGTCCAGCCCGATTTCTGTTTCTCCCTGTACAGCAGTTTTTATTGATTAATCATCTGCTCAAGTACTTAGATAGTTCCTTAACTTCTCATCAATAGCACCCTTTGCACACACAGCTGTTGTATTGATGTGAATAAAGTTTCTCCATTCAAATAATGAGGCTTCTTGTGGCCACTGATGCGAAATTGTCTCAAAGGAAAGACTTAGCAGTGATATATTAAATCCTTCACAAATATTCTTAAATTTGAATCAGTGTCTCCTTTTCTATCTAGCAAATTATTTCAAAAGAAAATAGAGAGGCTTTTTGACCCTGAGTACAAGAATCGTGATTCGCCGGGGAATGCAGCTACACTGTACAGGTGAGTGAGGTTCTTCGATGTACAGTGAATGACCTCTCATTTCATGCGTCCATCTTACAGCAGACGGTTTCTTTTGCAGGTGTGGTCTGTGCAATAAACTTTTGACCAAAGAGACCGAAAGAAAAATCTCCTGTGTACCAGGGAAAATTAACATCGACTGTCGCGGAAATATCATATACATTCACACCAGGTACTGTCTCAAACATGAGAGTAAGTTCACCATTCGGGAGAATTCAACTAGTGCCCAAGATATTTACATATTATGCAGAATTACAGGTATTACTAATGGTTGAAGGGTTCTAGATGATTTATCTGACCAACCATAGAAATGTGTTTGTTTTATCCGACCACCATTTTGTTACTGTGTTTCTTCTCATACTTGCGGACACACTTTCTAGGTGTTCAGGCCCAGTTTTGCTGAAATATCCTCTCCTCAGTGCCTCTGTAGTAAACACAATAAAATGAACATTGAATTTGTTAATTTTATGTTTTTTGGGGTACTTCTGCCATATAGGCATAAGAACTGGGACGTACATGACTACCTGAACAGCCTCTATGAGGAGCTGAAATCCTGGGCCTTGGTTTACTGGCGGATCTGGGGAAACATAAACTGGCTCCTGTGCTCAGACTGTGGACAGGTAGGCTGCATGATACAGAGAAGACGAACCAGAGATTTAATATGACAATATTGTTTACTTATAGGTCTGTAATACCTGACCGTAGCACAGTAATCAGTATGGAAACTTATTTGATATGTATGTAAATTTCAGAGTCGTACTCATGGTAAGTTAGTATGCTTGTGCTGGAAGCGCTCTGTGACCAACCGTTAGCTCTACCATGCTAACAGCTAACCGTAGTCTCGCCCAATGTAAGGGTGACATGGATGTGGGGTTAGCATGACTGAGTTAAAGGTCTAACTGTGGCAATTGCTGCAGTGTCTCTGAATTTGGACAAAAGACAGTGATTTTAAAGTTTCCTCATTTCTTCTATTTTTGTATTTATAAAATTGAAATCCTTTATCAAACAAAATGTCAAAAATGTCTGATTAGACATGGGGAGCAAGAGGAAACACAGAATACAGTTTGTGAATTAAGTTATATGATTTAAGGAAAGAGTTTATCCACATTAACTGTCCGTGTGGGAAAAAGTTTTCAGTTTATCCTAGTTTAATTGATGACGGAGTTAAATTTGACATGTACTGGTAGTGCTGCAGCAAGCCCCCCTTAACCCCTTCGGGCCTGCTTACGGAAATTTCAATATTATATTAATTGACTCCGCTGCCTGAATACAAATTTTTTTGTTTTTCAATTACCTTTGGGTCCTGAATTATATCCAGAAAAGGCCGGTGTGGGTGCAGCTTTCATTCAAATTAAGCAGTTACACACCGGATTCTACTAATCAAGGACTTCAGCAAAGAGTCAGATTCAAACTGATCATCTATTCCTGAATATTTGCTCCCAATATGCGAAATCTGCCATATTTTGCTGTAAATAAATGCGTCCAACTTGTGCTTAATGTATAAGCAACATTTAATTTTACTATTTCATACCATGAAATGCAATGGTTTACTCAAACTTGAATAAAAACTTGGAGCATATCTGATATCTGGTCTTAATTAACTTAGCAGTGCAATCATGTTTGGTTTTGTAAAAACTGGGTGTCGAAGGGCTAATTGTTTCATCTGTTTTTTTGACAATTCAATGCACGTCAAACTAGATTTGCTAATCGTTGAATTCTGTTTGTCTTGTACATTTGAAACTCCCAACTTTTTAGGATGTTGGGTTGTGCGTATTGCACGCTTGATGAATAGATGCAGTAACAGATGAATTGTAAGGCATTACGGGCGGGTGGCAGTGATTACGGACGGGTGGCAGCGATTACGGGCGGGTGGCAGCGATTACGGGCGGGTGGCAGTGATTACGGGCGGGTGGCAGGGCGGGGGTGGGCAGTGATTGGTTACGGACGGTGGCAGTGGTTACGGGCGGGTGGCAGTGGTTACGGGCGGGTGGCAGTGGTTACGGGCGGGTGGCAGTGATTACGGGCGGGTGGCAGTGGTTACGGACGGGTGGCAGTGATTACGGAGTGTGGTTACGGGCGGGTGGCAGTGATTACGGGCGGGTGGCAGTGATTACGGACGGGTGGCAGTGGTGGCGGGTGGTGGCAGTGGTTACGGGGATTACGACGGGTGGCAGTGGTTACGGACGGGTGGCATGTGGCGGGCGCGCTTGTGATTCCTGCAGGTGTTTGTGTGCTCGGAGCTGGTACAGTGCAGCAGTGGTTTATCATGTGCTCTTGTCTCCTGCAGGTGTTTGTGTGCTCGGAGCTGGTACAGTGCAGGTATCACCCCGAGGAGCCGCTGTATTCGGGCTCGGAGAGCGAGCTGGGCTGGCACGGGACGGGCCTGTACCCCTGCTGCAACCAGAGGGTCCTGCGCTTCGACCCAACCTGTGCGCCCCGGGTGAGAGAGCGCGCTCCTCATGATCACACACAACATGCCCAAGTGTGCCGCGGCGCTGTCGCTTTAGCTGTGAGGGCAGCAGATCTACAGCTCCTAACAAGTCGTAATGTTCCCGGGTGTGTGTGTGTGTGTGTGTGTGTGTGTACAGGGTTGTAAAGTAAGGACCATTTGATCCCAGGGGAGGGGTGTGTTTGGCTGTGTGTGTGTGTGTGTGTGAGACGCATGTTTGTGTGCGTGTGCCCTGCCGGAGGGGTGAGAGACCAGCGCACTGTCACCACGGAGACCAGCTCCGCCCAAGCTATAAGAGCTGAGTATTGCTGCCATCTAGAGGCTGTGGTGTCATTTGTGTCAAAAAAAAGTGCACAATCAAAAAATGTTTGAAAAATAAATTTGAGAAGCAGAAAGTTTTTTGTTTGTTTGTGCTCATTCATTGCAGATTTAAACGGGTGTTTCACTCACCAGTCACCAACATACTGTGTTTTGTGCAAGTTTGTTGGTGTGTGTGTGTGTGCACCAACAATACCAGTGTTGGAAAAGTAAATGTAACAGTGTGTGCATGTGTGTAACATTGTGTGTGTGTGTGTGTGTGTGTGTGTGTGCCACCATCGTAATCCAGCTCAGTGTTGTTTGTGTGTTTTGTGCATCGATGTGTGTGTGTGTGTGTGTGTGTGTGTACTGATGGGTTGAAAATTAATAGTCTGACCACTTCTTGAGGTAAGATCCCTGATTGACGGAGTGGGGACTGTGAGGAGAGCAGGATTCCCCCTATACATGAGCTGTTGGGCTCGAAATTAGGCAAATAATTTCCTGAGCCATATTATACATGAACGACCTCCTGCTGCACAGAGACGCAAAGTGGTTTGTATCCGAAAACTGGTAGCCTTTGCCGGAGGGGATGACCACCAGCGCATTGCAAAATGTCAAGTGTCTGGGTTCGAGACCAGCTTCCGCCTCATTATGATTATCTAAATGCAGAGTTCCCTGGATCAAGTGTTGCTGCCATCTAGAGGCCAATGTGGCACATGAAGTCATTTAGTTTTCAAATGTGATCAACAAATGAATGCACAATCAAAAAATGAATAATGGAGTCTCAAAGAAAAAAATTAAATAAAGACTGTATCAGGCTGAGAAGCAGAAAAGGTTTTGCTTTTTGTTTTAAAACATCTTCTCATTCATTGCAGATTTAAACCATTGGTTTTCACTCACCATCACAACATACTGCGGTTTTGAGTCAATGGAAAAAAGGTCTCAGAGGCCATTCACTTTTAATTAACATAACATAACATAACATGAATGGCGAGAACAGGCCATTCAGCCCAATTAGGCTCGCCAGTTTCTTTTAACCTCAACAATATGGTCAGGCAAGTTTGTTGGTGGGACAGCTAAATTTACCTTTGGCATGATGCCCAGTAAATGTTGAAGGACTACATAAACTTTGTTAACACATTTGGACCAACAATGACACCCCTTAGTGTCCTTTACCAAACTAAAAGATTAAGGATTTCCATATGTGATATTTCATCAAGTTTACTGTAATCTAATCCATGTAGCTATGCCAGAGAGATGGCAGAACTGTACACAAAGCTAGATGTGGTCAACTTGCTGCCACCTCCGATTTGAAGTCCAGCTCAGTGTATGCATCCGTGTAGCTTTTTTTTAACCTGGCACAATGGCTCATGGGTTTTGACATTATCTTTCTCTTGGCATTCAGTTTAAAACCTCCCATGATGTAATCCCGTCTAATGTTTTTATTACCTAATATTATTACTGATGATATGTCTCAAAAATTAATAGTCTGTATCTCTTGAATCTTTTGAGACTAAGATGCCAAACCTCCCAATTTAGTATAATCTGCAAAACTAATCTGTCTCAATATTAGCTATCAACATGTTGAAGAGAGCAGGTATTCCCACAAGAAAAATCTATACATGAGCTGTTGGTTCTGTCCTGCAAAGTTTTGAATCCAGGCAGTATAGTTTCAATGCGTTTTTAATGCCTCTCAGTATACATTCCCTAAAATCTAACCATTGCTAGTTATATTTCCTTGATGTATTGTCATAATAGTTTATTTTCAGTGCTAAATATTTTGCTTAAAACTGATATTTGATCACAGAAAGACACAAAGTAGCCCTGATAGAGTGGTGGCCTATTGCCGAGTGAGGAGGGTGCCTTGAGTGGGACTCAGGTTGGCAGATCTAGCCTCCATGTACCCACATTTGGGTCAGAGCAGCTATTGGGCTCCTTAGAAAAGTTCTAACCAAACATTGTTCCGAGCGGAAATCGCCTCTGGTAAAATGTGTTGTGTGAAACGTAAGCTAGTTAAAGGAGCTGTGTCACGATTACTGTGCATGCTCTCAACTTTGAACCAAGTAAATCCGCTCAACTGCAAATCAAAACCTAGAAAGTACTTTACTTCTTCTATGATTATTTGCTACGGCAACCTGCTTACGCTCTTTATATCCCTTGGCTAAAGCTTGAAGTAGCGCTTTGAATCCCTGAGTTTCCATAGAAACTCCTTAATATAAAAAACATTGTTGGAGTAACAAAAATATATAAAAACAATGCAAAAGGAAGACGGATTGGCCGGGATGGAGTCAGATTATGACTTGCAGTCAAGCAGGTTCACTTTCTTAGGATGTAAGTTCTTAGCATGCGCAGTAATTGTGACACAGCTTCTTTAGGGAACTATAATGTAATATGATGTTGGCTAATGGCTCATTGTTATAATCTGGTGCTGTCGGCCAGTTTTTTACTGTCTCCAAATACTCTCTCTTTCTTATGTCACACACAGCTATAACAGGATGTGTTATTTGCAGTGGTGACTGCTCTGCATTGTTTGTGTGCTGCAGTAACTCAGAGTTGTCTCCGGGAAGTGGGCGTTCCCAGGAATGTGACATCCTGCTGGAGCTGCCAGTGGGCGTGGCTCTGAAGGCAGGGGCGGGCGAAGTGACTCCGGTATGTTCCCACGGCTCTTCCTGTGCGCGGAACCCGTGCACGCGCTGTACATACTAACCACATTCAAATGTATCGGATACTATGTGCTGGTCTGTGTAGCTCCTGTAAACATTGCGTTCTGCTTTCAGAGAAATTGTGTGAAAATGTTGTGAAAGTTTTAAAGTGGGTCTGTGAAAAGTCACAGAGGGGTTTTGTAGTTTTGTCTTTGAAAAGTTGAGGGAACCCTGTTTACACGGACTGTGGACACATTGGTCATAAATTAGGCGTTGCATTGTGGGCAAGCTGAATATTCATTATTACTTCACCCCACGGAGTGGGCGTGAAGTCCTGTTTTTAGCGGCTCTGTATGTTTGTTTGTTTGTCTGTCTGTCTGTTTGCGTTTCCGCACTCGCCAATGAGTGAAGTCTGCCATCTAGTGGCTCTGCGTGTTTGTTTGTGTTTCCGCACTTGCCAATATTTGCGTGAATGGGCTGAAGTCTGCCATCTCTGATTGCCTTGTTTTGTATTGAATAATACTGAGTTGTATTCATGCTTTTTTTTTTGTTGTTGCAGTTTTCGCTGCTGAGAAATTGGGGTTTGCAGCTGGTATGACAAATAATCATTTACGATTTTTTGCATTTTAACTGACTGAATTATGCATGCTCTTGTTTGGCATGTTTGGGCACGGCTGTTAAAGACCATTACTCTGTGAATGTGGTAATATTCCATCTATTGGGCAAGGATGCGTTACTTGTTTCCTTTGCCCTTACGTATATTTATTTGACAGCTTTAGTATTTTCTCTCTGCCAGTGGGTCTAGTGCTAGGCCTGACGCGTTGTGTTTCTCCTAAAGAGATCGCAGGCCCTGTTATCCGAGGATGAGGAGTACACCACAGGTTCAGAGGTCACTGAGGATGAGCTCGGAGATGAAGAGGAAGTGTCCAAGAAGCAGGGTCTGTGGTTCTGTTATGCAGCTGTTTACTGCAGCCACTCAGCTGATTTTGCTTTATATAAATAAAAAATGCTATTTTAAATGAGGCATGCTTACAGAGCACCGTATAACCAACCACATTCAACCGAAAAGTGCTTTATTAATCACGAAAGATGGCATTTTAAATCAAATGATTGCATTTGCCCCGAGCCTGTGAAAACAGGAAATTGGCTAAATTGATGAGAACAAATTCAAATAACAGCCTGCTGTCCCATACATCTCTACTATCGGCAGAATTGGGGATCTTGCGTCAGGATCCCCTGAAATTGAGAAACATTAGCACAAAAAAGTTATAATTTTGAATGCAGATTTTTAGTGTGTGTCTACGGTGTGGCCTAAAA
Organism: Gymnothorax javanicus; assembly: GCA_029692085.1. NCBI lineage: Eukaryota > Metazoa > Chordata > Actinopteri > Anguilliformes > Muraenidae > Gymnothorax > Gymnothorax javanicus. The sequence continues at coordinate 8,128,193 of CM056208.1, read as the reverse complement.
TCAGTATTTTCTGAGCCTCGGTCAGTTGTTGTCCTCCTACCAAATGTCATTGAGATATCAAGGTGACTAATTTCTGTGGAAAGGCTAAACAATGCAAGCATGCATAAGAGTGGTCAACTGATTAATCAGTTTGGCCAATTAATTGGCACCAATAGGACATGTGACATACTTTGGTATCAGTAGAGCTTGGCTCTGATAGTGAATAATGGCTGCGTAGCTTCTGCTAATCACATGGGCACATGCATCGCTTCTGCAATTAGCCTGGATGGTGAAGACATGCCCCGCCCTTCTCTAGCCCTGATTGGCTCACCTTGATGATCATACCCCAACCAATCTCACTCTTCATGCCTAAACCATCAAAACATTAAATATCTTGTTTTCATGCTGTTTACAATGAAATGGAAGTCAAAGTAAATTTAGAAATCACTGTTCTCTGTTATATGGATTTTCCATACCGTCCCAACTTTTTCTAAGTTGGGGTTGTACAGTGAAAAACCTACACTTAGCTGTCTATATTTTTGAAGGGCAGTATTATTACAGTCTACAGAAACTGTCTTTGACCAGTTGTGAAGTAAACAGTGACTCAGTTCTTGCAAGCTGTTGTGATGGGCTTGCATTGTGGTTTGTCAATTCATTTATTTCTGTTCATTTTGCAGTATGTGTAATATGGTGTAATTGTGTTCCATGGCATTTATCAGAATGTTTCAAAAACCAATTTTTTAGGGCAACTCCTCATGTTAGGCTTTTGTGTTCCCCTGTGAAATTATTATACCGTAGGTGCGAAGAAGTCAAAAAAATCCCGCAGATCCCTGAAGAGGCAGGTGTCTTCTCCAAATTTTCAGAGAAAAGAAAAGTCGACGGAGAAGGTAAACTGCAGCGCTCTCATGCTGTGTGGATCTGATGACGCACATACGCACTACAGTGCCGGACAAAAGTCTTGTCACTTATCCAAGTTGTAGGAACAACAAATAATAACCTTACTTGTAGTTGATCAACTGGAATCAAAAATGGCTTATATGAAAGGCAAAGCCCTCTAGATTATGCGAAATATACCAAAATAGAGTTTTGTGTCATTCATTGAGTTTTATAATTTAATTTGTACAGAAAGGTCAGATTTTGCTTGGACAAAAGTCTTGTCGCATTGAAAAAAAATGCAGAAATTATACATACACTTTATTTTGAATACACAAATATGCCACTATAATATCAGAACATAAAGCCATGGTGCCTTGGAAAAAAGAATTGATATTGCGTATGACTCCCATGAGCTTGGCGGACTGCATCCATACGTCTTGGCAATGACTGAGATAACTTGATGATGAAATAATCTGGAATGGCCTAGAAAGCAGTCTTACAGGACTCCCAGAGTTCATCAAGATTCTATGGTTTCATCTTCCAAGCCTCCTCCTTCATCTTACCCCTGAAATGCTCAATAATGTTCATGTCAGGTGACTGGGTTAGCCAATCCTGGAGTACCTTCGCCTTCTTCGCTTTCAGGAACTGTGACATGGAGGCAGAAGAATGAGAAGGAGCAGCAGTATAAGTAGGGCAGCAAGAACTTCTTGATATTTCAGGCTGTTGATGTTGCCATCCACTCTGCAGATCTTTCTCACACCCCCATGCGGGATGTGACAACAAACCATGATTTTTCCTCCACCAAACATGATTGTTTTCTGGGAGAATCTTGGGTTCATGAGGGTTCCAACAGGTCTTTTACGGCGACTGGGATGCAGTTCAGTGGATGATTCACCAGAAAAATGAACTTTCAGCCACTTTTCCAGTATCAATCCTTTCTGCGAGCTGTAGGCCTTGGCAAGTGCGATGCAGGTTTTATGTTTTCTGTTTAATGCAGGCTTCTGTGTACTAATTCGGCTATGAAAACCACTTTGAGAGAGAATTTGACAAACACTTCTTGTAGATACCGGGATTTTTTGGTGACATTTCCTCATGTAGCCGCTGTGTAGTTGAAGAAGGGCTGGCCTTGTACAGTTGAAGCAACAAAGCGGTCCTTTCAAACAGTTGTCATACCGGGGTCTGTCTGACCTGCGCTTACTCTTAACGTCACCAGTTTCTTCAAATCTTTTTCTCATCCCCTCCACTTGACATTTGGATACATTAAAGATGTCTGCCATCTCAGCAGCAGACTCAGTCTTCAGGCTCTTGATGATCAGCACTTTGGTCTGTGGTTGAATCTTTGGTATGTTGTCAGAGGTCTAGTCGCACCTCATATGAAAGTCTGGTGTGCTGGGGTTATTTCTATACACATCTGGGAATGTGTTAATTACAGTATTTGTCATAGGTTAAACTCTAATCTGCGATTTGTTGCATCATCTGAAGAGACGAAAAGACTTTTGTCCTAGCAAAAACAGATGTTATGGGCTTAGCCAAGCTGTGAACATCAGAACACTTTTTGACGGTTTCATTTTGCACCAAATTATTAATGTGAAAGCCCTTGACATTAAAATGGACCATTTATTGTAACAACTGATTGGTTAGAAATAAAGTTATATGCTATTTTTAGTTACTATGTCCTTATGCGACAAGACTTTTGTCAGGCACTGTATTCTGTACACAATGTGGAGGGGAAATAGTGTTACTACTGTCTACTTAGCAATGACTCCAAAATAAACAAACATTCATGCAGCTGCGATCAGGTTCAGTTGTCGTGTTAAAGCTAAAATGAGCTTGTTTTCGCTCGTCTGCTTTCAGACCCCCTCCCGGGACACGACTCCTTTCACGTGAGTCTGACTGCCAGTGTAATGTGTATTCATCCATCTGTTTAAGTGCCCCGTCTGTCGATTTCCTGTACTTCTGCTATTGTGTTGATCAGCCGCGAGAATGTCTGCAGAATCGGCAAAGAGTCATTCACGACATACGATGTGTCCGTCTGACGCAATTTCAAACAGTGCAGGGATGTGTTCTTTGATTAATCTGTTTGTAATCATTTGTAAATTGGCTTTTTTTTTTTTTTGGCACAAGAGAGAATTTAATGAAGTTAAGTAAATTAATATAGCTGATAAATGAAATTATTCCGGTTAATTTTACCACAAAATTTGGTGCTGACGCTTAAGTGCTTCCTCTATTCTTTTCATTGGGTAACAAAAAGTAACTTACGTGTTAAAATTGTTAGAGTCACTAATGAAATGCACGCACACCAAAATATTTTTGGTGCCAAATCCTAAGCATGTCACGGTAGTATAAGAAAAAAGCCTGCACACTCTCACAAATGCTCCAAAAAATGTGCGGCTTACTTGAAAACCGTGCAATTACACTGGATCTCAAAGGGTCGAAAAGTTAGCTGCATGGTTTTTGAAGAAATTAAGAAAATTTTTTGGAGCATTTAACTTGTAGTAAAGGTTCAATTTTTGGGCGTAATATTTATTGGCGTGCATTATCTCATGTAGGTATTTGTGTTTGGTGGCAAAGGAGTTGAATTAGTTGAATGATTGATAATTTTGTCCCCAAAGAGTGAGTGTTCAGAGGAGTAAATGGGACAGCACGCGCTCCATGCGCTACAATCAGGATGCGCAAAGGGAAGAAGGTACGTCATGTGTCCCGGTCAGATGGCTTTATTTTTGTACATGGGTGGGCATGTACGGTGGGCTTCAGAACTATGGGCACCCCTGACTGGGAATGCACTAAAAATACTATAAAAAATAAATAAAACTGTGGAGATAAACACTTAATACAAAATGCAAAAAACAAATATTATGGTTAACTAATGTTCCAGTGGAACCAACTGAAATCATACATTTATTTGATAAGTAAACACATTCACCATAATGAAGGCTTGATATTTATTGGGAATTCTGACTTAGTGCTTGGTGCAGCCACCTGTGGTCAGGGATAGCGTCTTCTCTTATACTGCGTGACGAAGGCACACGTTCGGAGAGATATTGGACCGATCCTTCATGATCAGTCACATTCCTGGGCTTGCAGGTAACAACTGCCCTCCACTGTTCAGCCCTCAGGTTTTGGGTCAGATTGAGCAGAGGTGATTGAGAGAGCCCTTGCAGAACATTGATTGTGCTGCACGTCCCTGAATTATTAGGGGCCGGGCAGCCTAAGCTGTCAGGACCCTATTGTTTTCCTGCATGTTCTTCTTTCTTCTTCTTCCAAGGAAATCCTACTTCCCCTGTGCGAAAAATCACCAAACTTTGCAGAAAGGTCCAGTCCCATGCCAGATTGCCTCAGTTGCAAAAACAGGCCAATAGTCCTGATGGTGGCGCTACAGCAACCCTCTAAAGTTCAAAATTTTGAAAATTCACAACAAATCAACCATATGTGCTACAGGTTTGCAACTTTCACCAAAATGTAGCCTCAATACTGAAGAAACGTTTGTACATTTAAATCTGTTGCAAATTATGAAGTCCATCGCTCTTGTTTTTTTCAAAAACTGTAAAACTTATTAAACCTATCTCCTCCCACAATTTTTGCTCAATTGACACTAAACTTGCCACAGAGCATCTTCAGACTGTCCTACACAAACAATTCACACAGATTTTTGATTTATCAAAAATTGAGCCAACAGTGCATCAAAATGTTGGACTGTAAACGGTATTGTAAACATATACACTGAACAAAAATATAAACGCCCCATGTCAAATTTTTGAGTTTTTATTAACAAAAAACTGGAACCGGGATTCGTCTGTGAATAGCACTCTTCTTCCAGCGTGCCAAGGGCCATCGAACGTGTGTGTTTGCCCATGCGAGTCGGTTCCAACGCTGAACAGCGGTGAGATTCAGACCACGGTGAGGACGCCGAGTGTGCAAATTGGCTTCTCGCAGGCGGTTACGGACTGTCTGTGGTGCGATGCGTCTGTTGTGCAGACCAACGGTCTCATCCGCTGTGCGTGTCGCTGATCTGAGCCGATCCCGCTGGTGGACGAGCCGGATGAAGTGATCTTGTGCTGGTGTGGTCACACGTGGCCGACGTGGATGAGGTCAGTTTGCAGTACTGCCCGTCTGTCGGAAACGAACTCTCAAACGGCCTATCGTCCGATTGTTAACATTCAGCTGCACAGCAACCGCTCTGGTGGACATCCCTGCATCCAGCATGCCAATGGCACGTTCCCGCATGACCTGAGACATCTGAGGCATGATGACTTTTGACAAAATTTGACATTTTGGGGTGGCCTTTTATTGTCCCCAGTATAAGGAGTGTCTGGGTACTGCTCATTCTGTCTGATCATCGTCTGGAAATGCCACACCCATGTACTGAGTGAAATCACTGCATCACTGAGCAAATGCTCACTGACAGAGAGATGGATTAAAAAATGGTTCACAAATCAAGAGAAATATCCCTATTGTACAAGTAAAAGTCAGCATATGCTCACTTAGAGTTGTTAACTCCATGTGGCATCAATATTTGACATGGGGCGTTTATATTTTTGTTCAGTGTACTTGCAAATTCTTGCTAAATGCATTTTCAATGTTCATTAAAAAAAATGACAAAATTTTGGAGTCATGGTAGATGATGTTTGGAAAATATCAGAATTTTATCTCAAAAACTGAATTTTTTTACAGCATTTTGGATTTCGCTCTCATGTGAACAATTGGAGTCAATGCAAAAATAGCATTTTTAAACGTCAGTTTTTCACTTATGGAGCCAATAAATCATTGTTAAAAACAAATTACCAACATTCCTGCTGTCTAGATGCAATTTGTGTTTTTTCGGATTTTTGTCTTAATAACTGAATTTTTGACAGCCGTTTGAAATCTGCCTTTACATGCTAACAGCTGCTGTCTTGCACACAGGTGACTGGCTCAGTCAATTTGTGAAGCTACATGTGACATTTTCATTTGCCAATTAGCTCAGTGAGATGGAGGATGTTTCTTGGTGTTGAAGATTGTGAGTTCAAGCCTCAACTGATGTAAAATGCACATTAGAATGCCACTTTTTTTTCATCTTCCTACATTCTGCTTGTTGCTCAGAATTGCCTAATTTTGCCTAAAATTGCCCAGCCCCGACCATTGCTGCGCAGCAGCTATAATTTGTGTGTGGATTTTGAGGTGTGATTCAGGTCAGTTTCTCGCTGGAGCGTCCCGACTACGGCCAAGTCTTAGTCAGAGGGCTAAGACAACCAGACTGTCAGCCGAAATTTCATGATACTTGGCGGAATCCTTTAACCCCATAAAACCTAAGGACTCATTGATGGGCCAGTAAAATGCAGCTGTCGCATGCAAACTTGTAGAACTTCTGGCCTATTATCAATTCTAATGGAGATCCCAAGGTTAACAACTATCCAAAATATGTCCTGCTGAATTATAGGGAAATGTGAATAAAATGTTGTACAAGATCTAGATATTTACCATTTGATGAAATGCTGTGGTCATAAAAGCTATCAGCAGATGCAAAATATGTCTCTGACATTGTCCTACAAAATAAAAAAAAAAAAGCTTTTTCCGACTTGGAATCTACTTAAGGGAAAACTTAAGTGCAAAGACCTGAATTTAAGGGCTTGAGACCAGTGCCCCTCTGGCAGTAAAATGGCCCCAAAACATCACTGATCTTCCAAAATATTTCACTGTCGGTATGAGGTGCCTTTCCAGACGTGCCAATGCTGTATCTGACCAAAACATTGAAATTTTGTCTCCTCTGAATACGGCACCCTCATTCAGTGATGATGCGAATGACCGTCTGCAAACTACAAGTGCTTTGTTTGTTTGTTGGGGTCTGAAAAGGCTTAGGTCTTTCAATCAACCCTTACAAAGAGCATCTGGTTATGGATGAGGAGTGTGATGGATGCTTTTTAAAATCTGGTGACCCCAAGATGCCACCAAGGGCTGCAGTTCTTTCACAGGAGTTCTTTTTTTTTTTTTTTTTGCCTCTCTCACCATCCTCCTTCCAATGGTAAAATGCATTTGCATCCTTTACCTGTCAGGTTTTCACCTGTTCCATATTTGAATAATTGCCTGACAGTGCTCAGTGGTATATTAAATCCGGTTTGGATTTTTTTGGTTACCGTTACAAGATTGACGATGTTCTACAATTGTCAGTCCCTTTAGACCTGCTGATTCATGTTTTCTTCATGATGCTGGGATTTTCCATGCATATCACCTCACTTTTTTATACCCTAGTGATTCACAAGGTGGTTTCATCACTCAAAATTGTTCCTTAACACTTAAAATACGTTGAATTTCAGCTCTGCTTTAAAATTGGTAGATTTTATTTATCACAATATTTAGGGGTGTAATTCATTGTAAGACACTAATTTGGAGGAAATTTGTTTTTAATTAAATTCATCCATAATTTTGATTTGTTCCATTGAAACATTACTGGATATACCATTTCTTGCATGTGGAAATTTTATCTCTTACATTACTGGTATTATTTTTTCATTGTATTTTTTTAGTACATCTCCAGTCAGGGGTTCCAGTAATTCTGAAGTGCACAGTGAATGAGTCTCAGTCTCTCATTCACATTTATTTAATTTGTGCACTTGTCCTCTTCGTGCTCCCCAGATCAACGGAGGATGGTTGAAATCATTGGTCACCTCACAAAAATGAGATTTGGTGACTTGGAACAAAGCCGATGGAAGGATGCGAAAGAAGTAGGTATCGGGTGAAGTTGAGGCTCACTGAGGGCCACGGGGAGCCGCCGCACATCATATTTCACATTGAGATCAAATTTCATCGCTCAACTGCGCCTCACTTTTGACTGCGATGTTGTGTTTGGGTTCGGCACCTGTGTTTCTTGGTTTGCTTATACTCGTTAGCCTGCTAGCTGCTGGGTTTTGTGTGTAAATATACGTTTGTGCGTTCAGTGATGGAGTTTCTCTTGCAGCACATGGGGGATCTATGCCGGATTGGAGGCCCAGTTCAAAGCATCCTGTCAGATCTCCAGCAGGCAGAGCAGCTCAGAGAAGAGCGGCAGGTAGACCCATCTGACTGCCCACATTACAGGCTGGACACACTCAAGCGCTCGTCATATCCTGATTTCTTTAATAACCGTTTACCTTTATCCTTGTTTAGTTGGCATGACATATGCAGTCTTGATTTCCCACCATCATTTTTTTTTTTAAATTTTTGTTAGAGTTGCTAAATTGTCAACTATTACGATCATTTTAATTCTAATGTTCAGTACAGCAGTTGATTTTGTAATGTGCTGTTCCATTTTAATGCATGTTTTCTTGGATGCGTTTTGTAGCTTTTTGAGTGAGTTTCCTGTTATCAGCATTATCCTCTGCCTCACAGTGGATGAGGATGTTAGAACGAGTGTTGTCCTTCGCGGCTGCGTCCGTCCGTCCGTCACGCCTCTTTTTCAGGCCAGAAAGCCTAAACTGGTCAATATTTTGCAACTAAATTTCATATATGGATGCATCATTGTGTAGCTGTACCTTTTTCGTACTTCCCTCCTTCCTCCAGTTAGTCTGTCTGCACCATGTTTTTCCAGGCCAGATATCAACCATTGTGTTCTTTTCTGAGCCAGAACTCCAAAGCCGTTCAGTTGTTCTCAATGAAATTTAATATGTGGCGGCGTCTTATTGAGCAGATGTGCCTTTTCATACCTCATCCCATCCTCCTGTCTGTCCTTCCACAGTGTTTTGTTTCAAGGCCAGATATCAGCCATCCCATGGCAGGGGATCTGGGCATTTCATGGTTGTTATTACAATTTATCATATACTTCCTTATAAATACAGGGAATCTGCCCATGTGATACGAGCGTGAGGCACGAGGCTGTATCAGCCCGCCGGGCACAAATCCTGTATCAGTGGCAGTAACCATTGCCACAGCAACAGTCACGAGCGTCGTTGGCAACACATCGCTTCAGATGCTGATTAGACGCTGTCATGGCGGAGAAACTCATGAATTCCTCTGCAGCTGAAATTTCTGAACTGGACTATATTATAGAAAAGGAGCTTGATACAGAATTATTTGTGAACTGTATGCGTAATGCTGCGTTTTGCAGCAATATTCGTGCAAACGGCTGTAGTAAAACGTTTCATGCGTATGCTATCGTAGAAAAGCAAATTTATTACCTTAATGGAGAAAATCGCATTTACATGCTAGCTAGCTAATTAGCCATTTCATTGACTTGAAAACACCGCTGACTATAAGCAAATGCTAGCACTACTGGCCTGTAATGATGACAATAATAACCTAAAATAAATGCTCTGGATAAAATGCGTCATTAATTATGGTCAAAATCAGTAAATGATAAATGGAACATCATATGCGCATTTTCATATCACACCGTGTATCAACCCTCGACCAGCTAAAGCTCTCGGGCTGATACTGGGGTCTCTGGTTGATACAGCGTGTGATATGAAAATGCCCATATGATATTCTCTATTTATCGTGACCATTATTGTTTCCTTTTCAGGGCTAAGGCCCGATTTGGGCAGGCTCGGCCAACATAGAGACTGCGGTTAAGAAGAGGATGAAATGACATCATGTGGATGGAGAAAGGATGAAGCGTTGGACGGGGTACATTTGAACTGACGGCACTGTGTCCTCGTTCCCAGGTTGGGGACTGAACAGGGCCCCTCCACCCGCCTGCCCCCCATCCCTCACCCCCACCTCTCAGCTCAGGGTCCCGCATCAGCTTTAGCCCCCCAGGTGACATAAAATCACCGACACCTTACCTCTGTCAGCCAGCAGTCCTGTTACAGCAGAATCTAACGTACTGCATCTCATCTCCCAATAAAGGCGCTGCTTTCCTCCGAGCTACACTGTATTTCGCTCAGACCTAATTCTTTTTTCCCCAACATGCAAAACATAAATGCAACATGGTTCCCTACAGCTAATTTTAAGCATATTTATTATTATTCATGTATATTTTTTTATAATACATCATCTTTTTTATTGGCTGTAGAATTCCATTCGACTGCAGAAGTTTAAAGCCGGGCTGACACATTGCCCTGTAAATTATTTAATCGCTAATAACCAATCATGTATTTACCTGAAGTAATGACAAAAAACATTTCATCATGGTCAGAACAACAGTATTTAATGAACTCAACGTAACTCAAATTGCACTAACAATACAACTAATAAAACTATAGTTCTGTTAACAGCAACTTTGTTTTGTGTGTATTGGGTCCTGTTTTTAAAGTGTCCTTTATAGTTAACATTCTTACAATATCTTGTCTTGGCTTTTGATTTCTTTTGGAGTCTGAAACTGGTGATGTTATCAACGCTAAAACTTGTGAGACAGAAAATCGGATACACAGGAAAAACCTCACTTGCTAAAATGCACTGTTTGGAACACAATTAAGAGGTTTGACCTGGTAAGCTCACCAATCACAGATGGCCTGGAGGGCGAAAATAGACCTTGACCTCTACAGTGAATGAACCAAAGAATTCTCACCATGAACACTTCAGTAAGCAGGTGGTAATGAAACCAACCACAGAAAACATCAGAAATGAATACAGAGGCTGTATTTCAAGATGCAAATCACTGGAAAGCTGCAAAAACGAGATGGCCAGGTCACAGCCTGCTCAGAAGTGATGGAAACACTATGGGAAGCTCAGGAAAAAAGTTGTGGATTGAGGAAGACAAAATTAACTTGTAATGTGATAGCAGGCACAGTGTACCAACCAAATGGACGTGCCAATGATTCAAGCACCCATCTCATGTAGAGAACACTGTTCAATGTACTGTTCATTCAGCCCAAATATTTACTAAAATGTAAACATTAAAAAAATACAGGGATAAGTTAAGCACCACCCTATTCAAATGAAATTTTCACAAAATTGCTAAGTCCCAAATTCCATACACTCATGGGGCTTTTCCACTAGCACCTACCGGCTCTACTCGACTCGAATCTACTCGATTTTTAGGGTTTCCATTAGGTGATAGTACCAGGTACTGTTTTAGTACCTACTCGGCTGGGGTTCCAAGTGAGCTGAGTCGAGCCGAAAATGTGACATCAACAGACTGCAGGTTATTGATTGGCCAGGAGTGATGCTTGCTATGGTGACCCCACCCACGTTGAGGTGGAACTCGATTGTAATGGAAAATGACCGAAACCAAGTAGATTCGAGTCATGTAGTGCTAAAACGGTGTAATGGAAAAGCGGCATTAGTGTTTTGATCTCTTGAATACATTTTTAGAATGTAAACTCTATTTATGTAAATAGTTATTTTTTTAAGTTGACTTTGCTCTCTTATGAACGTCAAAGTAAGTTTGTTGTTTTCTTCTCCATTATGTTCTGAAAATGGTTTGATTTTAATATGTAAATATTTATTGACATTCTCTAGTTGAGTAATTATTCATTAGCAATAGTTATTCCTGAAACGTAAATTTGTTTATTGCTTAAGCCACTAGTCAGGCTGCGTCGTCCCATGCCACACCACCCGCAAATTTTCTCAACCTGTGGGAAACGCTGCTCATACTCGTGCAACTCCACTTCAGAGGCGTCTTGTAATTGCACATATCCACAACTGACGTCTTCTTTGGTTAGTTTGTAAGTTTAATCACCCTGGTTAGAAATAATCCACAGGGTTTATAAAAACCAAGGCCTTTGATGACCCACGGTGCAGCGAAAACTATGCATTTTCACAATGAGTCATGCAAGAAAGGGAAGTAAAATGGCTGAATATTTTCTGTGATTTGGTCGATGACATGTCAAGAACTTCAGCGATGCCAGAGACGCCCTCCCCTGCTAAGCTTGGTCTAACATCAGCTGATGGGTGATACCATTGCCGTCAAATCAGTTGGTCGTAAATATCCAGCCGATGGGTCTTTATTTGATTTGACTGCAGAGGGCATATTGTCCTCTGAAGGGAATAAAGCCAGTTGTAAGCATGCAGATGCATCTCCTTTTTGGGCATTTTAAATAATTTGTGCCGAGTGAATACAACACGAGATGTACTTCATAAAGTAAAGGAAGAACAGAAAGTTAAACTGATTTTCTTTAAGACACATTCTTGCAATTCGAAGCTAAACATAGTCAGCTCCATAAATATTTGGACAGTCATAGTTCCTTTTTACCCCAGATAATGACATGCAATGTCTGAGGGCTGTGCCTAAAAGGGTTCCAAGGTTATTGTGTCAAGACAGTCAGACAGAATTTATGATTCCAATACCAGCCACGCATTGCAGCTGGTAAAACTACAGTGCTGTGAATAAGTATTTGCCCCCTTCCTGATTTCTTATTTTTTTGCATATTTGTCACACCTACATGTCTCAACAAATTTTGATATTAGACAAAGATCACCCAAGTAAATACAAAATGCCATTTTTAAATGATAATTTCATTTATTAAGGGAAAAAAAGCTATCCAAACCTACCTGGCCCTATGTGAAAAAGTAATCCCCCCCCTTGTTAAATCATGAATTAACAGCAATTAACCACATTTTTTAGTTCGATTTCACTAGCCACACCCAGGTCTGATTAATTCCAGACCTGTTGAATAAAGAAATCACTTCAATAGAATCTGTCTGACAAAGTGAAGTAGGCTAAAAGATCTCCTAAAGCAACACATTATGCCACGATCTAAAGAAATTCAAGAACAGATGAGAAACAAAGAAATTGACATCTATCAGTCTGGAAAGGGTTGTCAAAGCAATTTCTAAGGCTTTGGGACTCCGGCAAATCACGGTGAGAGCCATTATCCACAAATGGAGAAAACTTGGAACAGTGGTGAACCTTCCCAGGAGTGGCCGGCCTACCAAAATTACTCCAAGAGCGCATCAACTCATCCAGGAGGTCACAAAAGAACCCAGAACAACATCTAAAGAACTGCAGGCCTCACTTGCCTCAGTTGAAGTCAGTGTTCATGATTCAACAATAAGAAAGAGACTGGGCAAAAAATGGCATCCAAGGGAGAGTTCCAAGGCGAAAACCGCTGCTGACCAAAAAGAACAAAATGGCTCGTCTCACATTTGCCAAAAAACATCTTGATGATCCCCAAGACTTTGGGAAAATATTCTATGGACTGACAAGACAAAAGTTTAACTTTTTGGAAGGTATGTGTCCCGTTACATCTTGCGTAAAACTAGCACAGCATTTCATAAAAAGAACATCATACCAACAGTCAAACGTGGTGGTAGTGTGATGGTCTGGGGCCGCTTTGCCACTTCAGGACCTGGACAACTTGCCGTAATTGATGGAACCATGAATTCTGCTCTCTACCAGAAAATCCTGAAGGAGAATGTCCGACCATCAATAGGTGACCTCAAGCTCAAGCGCACTTGGGTTATGCTGCAGGACAATGATCCGAAACACACCAGCAAGTCCACCTCTGAATCGCTTAAAAAAAAAAAAAAAAAACAAACTGAAGGTTCTGCAGCGGCTGAAGCAAAGTCCGGACTTAAATCCGATTGAGATGCTGTGGCATGACCTTAAACAGGCCGTTCATGCCAATGTGGCTAAATTAAAACAATTCTGCAAAGAACAGTGGGCCAAAATTCCTCCACAGCAATGTGAAAGACTCATTACCAGTTAACACAAAAGCTTGATTGCAGTTGATGTCACCGAGGGTGGCACAACCAGTTATTAGGTTTAGGGGGCAATTATTTTTTCTCATAGGACCAGGTAGCTTTGGATAGCTTTTTCCAAACTGGAAAAACTGCATTTTATATTTACTTGGGTCATCTTTGTCTTATGTTAAAATGTGTTTGATGATCTGAAACATTTAAGTGTGACAAATATGCAAAAAAATAAATCAGGAGGGGGACAAATACTTTTTCACAGCACTGGAAATCAGGAACCGCAATCTAAGACTCCCTAACTTTTAATCAGTTTCAAACATTTAACCACTGACCTAACAACTCATTAATTTGCCATCAACAATCAATACTTACGGTTTACATATTCCATCAAGGGACCTTACAGCAATTGTGCGTTCTCTGGGGTAATTCCGCTGGAATTTCAAGATGAAAATGAAAATGCAAAAATACAAAATTAAATGTAAACCTTTTATTTTTTCTCAAGGTAGTGTTCAGGAAACACTACAGCATGGTAAACAATGTCAATTAGTACAATTCAATCTGGAAAGCAAATCGAATTTAACATGAGTTGTTATAAAGATGCAGCCTACATTAACCCATAAATATTTTTAACCACTTTTTTCCGATTGAAATGACGGCTCAGAAATGAGCAACAGTCCTCATTGAGGAAAAGAAAAACCTGATGCCGACTATGCGACAGCACACACACACACACACACACACACACTCACAAAAAAGTAAAAATAAACCAACTTTTATGTTCCCGTGGTTGAAATGATGCTATATTTGGGATATATGAGCATTATCCATCTCGCCTGCTTTCAGACTGGAACCGTGAGACTGACGTTACCCTGACTCTCGCTCCTTCATCAGAAACGCACCAAGTGCACATTCTTCCGCTGTGCGGTCAGAAACCGGCTTGCTGCCCCGAAATCCCCTCCCCCAGTTACCCTAGGTATCCCAACCCCCCCCAAACTTCACTGGCAGCAAAGCCACAGTTCCACAAGCTTTTCTGCTGCTGACGTCAGACAAACATACCTCTTAGCACAAAAAACGAAGAGGAGAAAAACTTCTCTTGCCTTTATACATCATATTTATATATAAACAAATGAATGGGTGTGGGAGGAGGCGAGAAAAACGCCTTGCGGAATACCATTTCATGCAGCTCCGAGTGACGGGCAACGACATGACAAACGTTAGCTCTGAATGAACGATGGAAGGGTAATACACAAAGGTGCCCATATAAAACCCACACTATGCAAGTAAAAGGGCCACAGGGTGCCACGGCTTCTTTACATATTGGCATCGTTTTGGTCGACGAATGTTCAAGTGCTGGATCCTCGCAAGGGCTGGGCCACTGCACCCTCCCAGGAAAGGCTGCTGCAAATGTATTTTCTCCTGACCGAACTCTTCAGCGGACTTCAGTTCATCCGTAACTGCATCTCACCCCCCGCCCGCCCCCCAGTGTAGTCCTCAGTCGCACATCTCCTCTGGAATCTCGTGCGGGTTCAGGATGCCGGGAACAGACATCTGGAGCTTGTGTTTCTCCTCCTGGGCCTGCCGTAGAGAGACGCCTCTCTCTCCTCCAGGAACAGGTCCGTCGTGTCCTCTCCGGCGAACTCCTGAGGGAGGAAACGGGAAGCTGCGTGAGCCTCTCGTGTTCAAGAGCGCTGACGCCAGCGAGCCATCTGCTCATGCCCCCCCTGCCCATCTCAGTCACATACACTGACCTGTATCTACAGACAACATGCACTCATTCCCCTACTCATCTCAATCACACGCTGACCTACATCTACAGACATGCCCTCACTCCCCTACTCATCTCAAACTGACCTGTATCTACAGACATGCTCTCATTCCCCAACCCATCTCAATCACACACTGACGTGTATCTACAGACCACATGCCCTCACTCCCCCACTCATCTCAATCACACATTGACCTGTATCTACAGACATGCTCTCATTCCCAACCCATCTTAATCACAGACTGACCAGTATCTACAGACCACATGCCCTCACTCCCCCACTCATCTCAGTCACATACACTGACCAGTATCTACAGACCACATGCCCTCACTCCCCCACTCATCTCAATCACACACTGACCTGTATCTACAGACCACATGCCCTCACTCCCCCCACTCACATCACATACTGAGCTGTATCTACTAGAGCCATCATGCATATTCCATATTTGAATACATATTGACTTTTTATCAATAATAAAAAAAAACCACCGAACATGAAAA
The DNA here is from genome assembly GCA_029692085.1 of Gymnothorax javanicus. Lineage (NCBI taxonomy): Eukaryota > Metazoa > Chordata > Actinopteri > Anguilliformes > Muraenidae > Gymnothorax > Gymnothorax javanicus. The sequence goes on along the minus strand of CM056208.1, from coordinate 8,112,544 downwards.
TTTATTTTTGAATATTAAAAAAAAATGTCACGTCAAGATAATTGACCCACTGTCAGTGTGTGCAGTGTATAGCGGGTGGCTACCAATGCACTATACTGCTGAGACGGCTCACTGTCTTGAAACTTCTACATCTTTGTGCCGGGCGTGCGCAGTGCATGCTGGTTTGACAGACAGCCAGGCACAGGAGTCACACCACCTCGTTAATACTTTACACAGTAATGATGGCGGAGAGTTCGATTTCACAAGAAAGCTCTGGTTCTCCGGTTTACACCCGGAAGAATCTAAAAAGCACCGTTTGGATATACTTTGGGTTTTGGTCAGTCGAACGACGGTAAAACTGAGGAACGAACGAAAGTTGTTCGCAAACCATGCAAGTTCAATTTAGCCTACCATTCCTGCAGCGGGTGCTCGTTTTTATTGTGTAATGTTAAAAACCGGAAAAGAGAAAACGCAGTTTCATTTCCGAACACTAGTTTTGGATTTAACTGCGGTGAGAGCTAATGATCTTGTGGAATTAACATTACTGTCTCACAGAATAAAACTGAAAGGCTGGCATCTCGTTCAAACTTGGATGAGCGTGGTGTGTGGTTATTTCATAAGCTCCTGAGTTCAGACTCATTGGCCCTCATTTATCAAATGTCATCACCAAAAAAATCACGCCAAATCTCCCGGAAGGATCGGCATTTGTCAATCTGAGCAGACCGAATGGTCCCTAAAAATCTCCCCAGGTCTGACCAGGTGTCTCAGATTTGAAACCACGAACAACATGCAGGAACGAGTGCAGCAGTCAAAATGAGTAATAAACCTCATGCAGCGATGCGGACGTCATGCAGTTGTTGCTCTCATTAGTAAAATGAATAAAAAGGCTAAATAGATAAATAGGCTAAATTAATAAATGAATGATTGAATGAATGAATGAATAAATAAATAAGACACCTGTGTTGAGAAATTTTTTAAACTTATATTTTGAGAAAACCTGCTTGTCAGGCCAGACGGCTGACAATTACAATCAATTTGATTCAGTGCAATGCGTGGCTTGGCAGATATGTAGTGTGGTATGTCAGATGCTCATCCAGTCAGATATATACTGAACAACAAAAAAACGCATAGTTAATTAAAGGCAGACTGGAAAAATAATTTTTGCGTAATTATTTTAGAAAATCAAATTTATTATTTAGGCGTGCACATTTACACTCGTTTCATCAAATTTTTCTTTATTTTGTGGTCACTTTGACTGAGTAACCATAAGAGTCCATTAACTAACTAGCTAACTTGCGTTTCTTTTGTTGCTGAGTACATATAGGCCTACGGACACTTTGACCGTGATCACATTTTGACAATGGCAGATCTTCTAGCTATTGTTAGAGGAATAAGCTTCTGTCCGACGTGAGAGGAACTGTCGGCACAGAGAACAGCTCCTCCGGGAAAGTGACGAGTGGCTGCTCGTTTTGTGTGGCACCCAACAAAATGTCATGGAGTAATACTAATAAAAGTACAAAGAAGAGTGATGTCTGGAGACTGTATTTTAACAATTATCCTCATGCAGCTCCGATTGGCGGTGGGACTCATCCGCTCCTCGAGCGGTGACAGCTGGAGGTTGGAGTCTGGTTGGCCTCCACTGTCAAGGCGCTGCTGAGCCTGAGCGCCAAGAACCCGCTTTTTGGTGGCGATCTTAAAATCGGACCACTTTTTTTTTACCTGCATATAAAGCATTTGGATTGTCAATTATGTAGGCTATATAACATGAAATATCATGGATCTATAAATTGAATTTATTAAGGCCGATGTTAAAACTGAGGACTTATACGTGTGGCCAGTGCTGAATTTTTTTTTCTTGGCCACACTTATATGTGCGCTAGTTGATGACCATTCCAGTGCCGCTTATAGAAAGTACCGCTTAAATCAAGTTTGGCCAAAAAAAAAATTTAGCTTTGGATACACTTAAAATAAGTGTGGGTAGTGGAGAAAATGTGCATCTTGTGCCACACTTATAAGTTCTAACGCAATTTCGATCCATTTTTGTGCTTCGCTTAAATTAGTGCAAATAGTTTTGATTTATTAATGAATTAAATCAAACGTCTGCTGCACTCGGTTTTTCCACCCTAGCGGGGTTTACGCAGCAGCAATAGTTTTCCAAACTGCAGCCTTCTGATCTCCTTTATGCCACTCTTAAGGCTTCCAAATAAAATTATTTTGTTTTTCTCCACCTCGGACGTGATAATTTATATTTAGGTCCTCAGTGAAGTTCTTTCTTCTTTGCCGTCTTTCGAGAGTCCATGTCAAAGTGGGCAGGATTATGCCTCCCGGAGCATGAATTTATAGGGGTGTGTCATGTAAATTACGATGGTTTCAGCCGCCAGATTTATCAACGCCACGCCAGTTCTACACGAAATCAGCGGCGTACACACTTTTAGTAAATCAGGCGTGACACCTGGCTAACGCTGATATTTACACCAGAATCTACACCAGATCCTCGCAAGTTTGATAAATGAGGGCCATTGTCTCGGGGCTTATTACAAAGACGGGAAACTCTACGTCTTTATCTGTGCTTATTATCCATCAAATATATCTTTACGTTGATGTATCTTATGTTAGTAGTAGTTTGGCATCTCGGTATTTTGTGTAGGAAATGCAAAAAGTGGAATATTCAATATCATATCGATATCATGCGTTTAATTAGCGCGAATAGTTGAACGGCATTTTAGGCTCATTCTGACAGCCCTAGTATCTACAAACAACATGCCCGCATGCCTCTACTCATCTCAATCCCACACTGACCTGTATGTACAGACAATGCTCCTCTGCTGACGGAGTACAGTCCAGCTCTCACAAACACATTTATAAAAGGTCAGGTAGAGAACACTGGCCAGACTTTCTTACAAGTCACTCCATTCGCACCATCAAGATATTCCACACGTGCGTATGGCTTTAACCCTTAGAGCACTGAAATAAATTTTATAGAATTTATAAATTTGATTATCTTGTGCTGTTGAAAGCCTATCATGTGGCGACTTGTTTAACGCCTTTCTGCAGACGTAGACGCCTGCGGACATAGAGCAGCTCTTTTTATGGACGCAGTTGCACTACTCTATCACTAGATGGCAGTCCTGGATCAGTTATTGAATATTTACAAGCAAGCAGAGCTGGAACACAGTCTAGAACAAGGGTCCTCAAATCTGGACCTCAAATCCAAATCCAGCCCAGGTTTTCTGTTATCCCAGGCAAGTAAATGAATAGTTAGTGCCTCTGATTGGCCAGACTGTGTTAACACCTGACTCCCAGGTAAAGGGAGGGTGGAAAACCAGCAGTCCTCAGACCTCGTGGGGTGTGATTTGAGGACCAGGGGTCTAGAATATTGACGAGTTCACTCCTATCCCTGTTTTTCAGGAGTTGCATGAATTAAACTCCTCAGCTAAGCCTGATGTGCAAACTGCTCAGTATCATTGCCTATAGTATCTATCCAGCAGTTAAAAAAAAAATGATCTCTTGCGACAGAAAAATTTGTTGTCCTCTGTAGCAACCACTTCAGTTACAGTGACTCAATGGTATTCCAAGTAGTAGTAAAAAAAAAAAAAAAAAGTCAGTTTCCTGAGGCAAAAATTCGCCATAGTATAGACACTGTCATTCTACCATCAATTTCAGTCATCACATATTAAAAACGCGCAATTTCCTATCGTGGATTAACGGGTAGATATGTCGGTTGAAGAATTTTAGCTGTCTTTTAGAGCATCATACAAGCTCTCACAGAAATCCAATCACTTTAATGGTGACTCAATGGTATCTGCATGAAAGCCCAGCTGTAGTTCACGCCCACGTGAAATTTTCCTGGTAATTACCAGTTTGTTGACACGATTTTTATCCAATCGCAGACAGTATAAGCTTTCCTCAGTAAGTGAAAGACATTGATTGGACCTTAAACAACACATTAAAATACTTGCGTAATAGGGTTACGTTGTATTCAATAAACTTTATGCAGCTCAGGCTGACGTGGTTGCATGGGAACAAAAAACCTCCAGAACTGAGCCTGGAGAGCTGAGCTTATTTGCGGGATGGAAATGTGATTCTGAGATGGAAAATAGCAGTTATTCTGAATGGAACAGACAGGAGGGCTGACAGCATTGATACGTTTGAGGAGCAGCTCAATAATTCTTTTGAAAAGTGAGTAAAGCTGTCTTTGTATGGTGTAGCTCTATCTTACTTTTAGCCTGCTAGCTAACTAGCCAGCTATTTCTTATTTTTGGATTACCACCGTGATCACAGAGCTAGTTTGTCACATTGGGTGACAAAAGAGTAGCCGATACTGCAGTGTGCTGGCATTTTTCTTAACTAGGTGATCAGTTTTAGAATTTACACCACATTCAATGAAACGCAATGCCTTGCATTTTCGCTCTTTAAAAGTGTGAACAGCCATTACTGTGACCTGAGTTATACCGGTACTTGTTCCATAGAGGGTATGGAAAGTGCTGTTACAAGCTTGCGTTTCGCTGGGATGATCGGAATTGTAAACAGCAAGCTTTCCATCTGTGTGAACGATCTGACCGTAAAATAAGCAGTTCCTCTAATGAGTAACTGTGCTTGCTGAAGCGGCTTTGTAGATAAATGGACAAGACTGAACTTTATCGTGAAGAAAAGGCATGTTTTTGGTTTGGAGAGGTCACTGGTGACCATTGATGTCCAGCCTCGCCTATATTGATAAACTCATGCTAAATTCAACCAGAAAATCATCCATTCATATTGAACTTCATGAGTACAAAGATGATTTGCGTTAAAAATATGATTATTTTATGAATTGAAAGTGCGCCATTTTCAAGGCTCTGGGAGTTTGGGGAGCCACCTGGATAGCTATCTTATTTGGCTTATAAAAAGTGGATAATTTAATATTTCATGTTCAGATGAGGAGTACTTGTGGTCTAGGAGTTTATTATCCCAGAAATGTATTGTTTTAACACCCAGCCATTTTTCAATCCTCAGAATTATTTTTTTTACAGTTTCAGTGGTGAATTCTCATGAAGATTTTTTATGTTTGCAGCCCATTTTCTCTACCAAAATCATGAAAATAAATTGAAATACGATGTAATTCTAAATGCTGTGTCTTTTCTGAGTTGAGCCACATTCGTCCTCTTTATGAAGCTTAAATCTTGAATTATAAAGCATCAAATTGGGTAACCCATAAATAGCCAAATTTGGCTTCCGCGCAAAGGGGTTAAAGTCACCACATGATAGGCTTTCAACAGCTTTGATTTTAATATCCTGCGTCATTAAGTGACAATAGCTGCATTTAGCGCTGTAAGGGTCAACAGACGATCTGCGTTTCTGCCAGAAGTGTTCGTGCTCCGACCCAAAATACTGAACATAAATACCTTGATCTGCACCAGGAAGTCCCGCAGGTGTTCTTTAAAGGCAGGAATATCCTGATTTAGGCTGAACAGCCCCGTCACAAATACTTTAACCTGGGCACTGAGTGAAAAAAGACACAGAAAACACAACTGAGCGACAGCACGCATGTTCTGTATTGAAATCAAGAACTTCTCGGAGACATTACGAGCTAACAGCTAGTTAACAGTAATCTGGATGGATTCTTACAAGACCAAAAGACCCACAGTGCATATTGCCGAGGACTAGCAGCAAACAGTAGCACACCTGGGTTCATTTTAGCATGTGTTGCATGTATTCACATTCTTTAAAAAACACATGGGAGAAATTTTATCCAGCAAATGATCTAGCCAGGCTGTGTCTGTACCCAGTTAGCCCCACGGCGATAGTGGTTATTTGACGGACATGGTTGCAGCCCTTACTCTTGTAAGTGCGGAAAGGCCGTTTTGAGGAGATTGGCCACATACTCCTGGATGAACACCTGGTTGTTGACGGGATTAGAGGGGTTCAAGACCGTAGTGATTTTACCCTCCTCCACCAGGTTAAACATGTACGCCAGGATGGACGCGTGCATCGTTAGACCTGCCCAAAAAATACAATGTTTCATCATCAATGCAATCAGAAGCTTTCGTCATAAGACAAGAACACACAATCAATATGGGACACATTACAAATCTGTTAGTTTGCCACATCATTTCGTGAAGTTAACACCCACAGACGGGAAGGCCTTATCAACTACCATTTAAGGAGTTCCTTCATTATTTTGGGCGATTTGCCCCCCCAGTGATGTCACAACTAACACATTTTAAACAGTTTCTAATGGCTAATTGGCTGTGTACCCAGTGACATGACAGGGGACCTTCAGAATGATCTACACACATGCACACTAAACACATTCACTGCATTTGAGAGGAAAAAAATCGATACACCAAGCCTCCCTTTCACAGTATTTCACATAAGACGGGCACACTGAAGTCCTCTCATCCAAATGTAACAGTAATCCTGCATAAATTAACTCCTCTGTCACAGCAGAGGGCATTCACTATTCCGCCCCCGGCCCACCTGCTGTATGAGACGTATCCGTGACGACGGAGAAAATATGCTGTAAGATGTCGCAGAAGTACGTCTGATAGAAGCTCTGGGCAGCTGCTTCTTCCTGGGCGACGTTCTGGAGCAGTGTGTAGAGGATCTGTAGCCCTGAGGATAGCGGTTACTGAGGGGTCACGCTGGCCAGCGCATCACTCTTCAGTCAGCGTTTTCAACTAGTTCTACCACAATCTGATGATCGCAGTCATTACAGACACTGACAAAGTTACCAATCGGCCATCCACGACAGAATATTGGAGCCAAAACTAAATAACGAACGTGAACCCAAAGTCAGGCATTCAGCTTTAATTAGAGGCATTTACATCAAAATCAGCAGAACAGTGTAGGAATTCCAGCACTTTTTTATATGCAGCATGACCCTATGTTTGTGTTTGTTTGAGCTGCAAAAATTGAGGGCTATGTTTACAATAGGTGGTGATCCCTACACTGTTCATGCAATATTTTTCACAAAACTGTTAACCCAGAATATCGACTCTTCGAGCAAATCTCGATCAATTCATTTCAAATTGTGGAGGCGTACAGAGCCAAAATGCTCATTGTGTCATTGCTCAAATTCTTGTATACCTGACGGCATTTTGTTGCATCATTCAAATGTACACAATAATAGCACAATGAAAACATGCATGTCATTCATTAATCTGTAATGAGGCTTGCAAGAAAATTGGCATGAAGTAAGCTACAAATAATGCTTGTCGTCAACCATCAAAATCAACCATTTTTGCCACATAGATTATTATCCCTTAGTGCTCTCAAATAAATGTAGTACATTTTTAATAAACTTAATTATCTTGTGTTGTTGAAAACCTATCATGTGGCAACTTGTTTAAAAGAGCTCCCCTGCAAAAGCTCTTTTAGATAAGTCACCACATGATGGGTTTTCAACAGCTTTGATTTTGATATCTTACATCATTGAGCAAAAATAGTGGCATTTAGCGCTCTGAGGGTTAAAATAAAACAAAAAAAAAAATTGTCTCAAATTTTTTTTTACTTTTCAAATGAAGTGTGTTCTCGTTGAACCGTGTACAGTCTAAAATCTCAGCATATCCATGATTATATAACAGCACCTCTTTCGTTCGGCAGCAGGCATCCCATCCTTACCGGTGTCGGCTACATTCCTCATGGTGTGTTTGAAGGCCCAGATGATGGAGTCCAGCACCAGCTTAAACTGCGCCGGTGGGATGGCGAGGAATGCTGGGAAGCAGTGGGAATTGACGGCTTGGAGCAGGTAGAAGAAGTGTGTTCTGTGCTCTGGGTACTCCTCAAAGTCCTGATAAGCAGAGAGGGAACACCAAAAATGGATGGAGACCCAACATGTTGGGCTGCACGTCAATGAACATCTTTAGTAAATTCTAAATTCGTACATACTTCAGCACTCCCAGAGGAACTTGCTCTTAACTTTTGACATTACGGGCAGGAAGTACATGCCCACAGAATTCTAAAATGGTAGAACGGACATGACCATCCTAATTATGCGTCAAGCCGTCAGCCATATTGGACAAGGCTTCGCTTGCTGCCAGCTGCTGTTGGCCTACTGGTGTAATATTCTATGGTGTTACCTTTCTGGTATTACTGCAGTTCCTAAAGAAAACTGTTGTACCCAAGATGGTGCCTATTAGTCACACATTTCTGATCACGAGGACCCCCTGACATGTTCCGCGGTTTTTAATTCGATGCACACGTCTAATGCGTGAGAGTTAGCCTCCTTGAGAAACATGGGACTAATGGGATCAACAGCTGAATGGAACATAAGCATTTGTGCGCACTCACTTTGTTGATCATATTTAAGGTGCACTCGAAAACTGCGTCAAAGATCTGGGGAATCTCGCTGGTGATGTGCCCGCCCAGCTTGTTGACGATGGTCGCCATGGTGCTGAGGACCTCGGGTTCCCGCGCCGCGGGGACGTTCCGCTGGTAATCGATCAGCACGGCGTCCAGCAGAGGGGGGACGAAGTTCTCCCCCACCTGAAAGAGAGGGGCCCCGCTCGGTCAACATGCCAGTCGACATGCACCAACTCCATCAGGAGAGCTGAGGTTCACCTCACTGCATCCATGTAGAAAAGATAGACATGCTAAGCATGGCAATACACCCATACAGCAGCAATGTCGATGACTTTACTTGACTGAAAGTTTTCCAATTCTCACAAAAATCAATAGGGATCCTCTTCATATCACCAATGACCCACAAAACAAACACGTAAAGAATCCAACAAAAATTGCAGCCTGTACAGTGAGAACAATAAATCGTGGATGGAGCAACAAACGGATGGGGCAATCACAGTATACGCCCATCCAGTGGAGTGGGCATATCATAAATCAATAACCAGACTGCTGGATTGACTGACTGCACTGCTGGAGTGACCAAAGCAATGTGGAATCAAATCAAACCCTGCCAGTGCTGACTGCAGTCAACAGCCTTTTGAGAGCAGCAGATGCTCTCGCCAGATGGCATTTAATTTTGAATTAAATCTGGTCACTAGTTTCAGAGAAAAGATTTTTTAAAGTTTAGGATGAGAAAAAGAAAATTAATATAGAACACAAAAATTAACATTTTGAAAAAATGTGAACAAACTTTGCAGGCACAGGCCAAGTAAGCCCCATACCTAATTTGAAGTGAATCTGGCCAGTAGTTTCAGAGGTTTTAAGTTCTCAGGATTTAAAAAAAGAAAAATAGGACCAAGGGTCCTGCTTACTGGCAAGCAATCTTATGATACAAGTTATGAAAATTTCATGTGAAGTTTGACCTTTGAATTATTGAAGGTCAATGTCAAGGTCATTAAATAGAAGTTCATATATTTATAAGCCCCCCTGTAATACCCAATCCTAAGCTCTGAAGCAGTTTTGGTGATAGAAGTCATTGAAAATTCAATATTTCAGTTGTAAACTTTGACAATAGAAAAAGGTCACAGGTCAAGTTGAAGACTTCATATATGACTTTCTAAATGTCACTATACAAACCTTGGCTCCATCTGGCCATTTTGGTGATACAATTGCAATTTCACTGTCGAGCATGACCCTCAAAAGGTCACTGACAGTCAAGTTGAATGTAACCAAATGAAAGTTCATATGTGACTTCCTAGATGTCTGTAACACAAACTTAGGCTCCATCTGTGACCCTTTTAGTGATACAAGTCATTGAATTTTCACTGGGTCACATTTGACCTTCGAAGGTCAATACGAAGGTCACCAAATGAAAGCTCATATATGACTTCCTATGTCTCTAATACAAATCTAGGCTCCATCTGTGACCGTTTTGGCAGTACAAGTCATTGTAATTGTATTAGGTAAAGTTTGACCTTCAAAGGTCACTAACAGTTAAGTTGAATGTTCATGTGTGACTTTCTTTAAGTCTGTGATACAAAGTTAGGTTCCATCTGTGACCTTTTTAGTGATAGAAGTCATTGAATTTTCACTAGGTCAAGTTTGACCTTCGAAGATCAATATGAAGGTCACCAAATGAAAGTTCATGTATGACTTCCTATACATCTCCAATACAAACCTAAGCTCGGCTCTATCTGTAACAATTTTGCTGATACAAGTCATTTACATTTCACTGTAAAGTTTGGCTGTTGAAGGTTACTGAAGGTCAATTTCAAGGTCACCAAATGAACTTCATACATGACTTCCTATATGCCCACAATACATACCTAAGCTCTATCAGTAATAGTTTTGGTGATAGAAGTCACGGTAATTTCACTATGTGCAGTTTGACATTCGAAGGTCACTGAAGGTCAAGTTCAAGGCCACCAAATGAAAGTTTATATATGACTTCCTATAACTGTTCAATACACATATGTTCCCAATCTTCAATATTTTCAAGCTTAGAAGCCTTTGAAAATTGGAACATTTTGCTTGACCTCAAGTTTGACCTTTCAAGTTCATCTGAGGTCAACTGTAACACAACCAAATTACAAGTCATATATGACTTCCCATGTTCTCTATAGGATCCAATGTTAAAGTACAGCGCCCCCACTAGACCCACTTCCGTTGATTCAATCAAAATGGCGCTCACACTGTACATTGATGGTACCAAGGAAAGTTGATTGTCTGATTTAGAAAAAAAATTATCACGCAGTTTTTGAGAAATAATTTTTTAAATTTCTCAGTCCTATCTTTAACATTGGGGCCAAAATTTCAGGAGCCCATAAAATGGACGAAAACATTCACGGAAAAAAGTCTGGAGATATGGTCTCGTAGTATGTTATGGCAAATTCACACGAAAATTCATCAGGTCAAAAAAAAGATAAAAAAATGTTCCAGACAAAGGATGACGGACGCCACACCCCGACAACAGCTTATCGGCCCGTAAGGCCAGTAAGCTAAAAAAATAAAAATAATAAAACTGATAATTCCGTAATGTATACAAATACCTAAATTACGCAAAAGAATGAACAATCCTGGCTGACATTATCCGAATAAACTCCTTAGCAATTTTGAAGTGAATCTGGCCACCAGTTTAAAAGAAGATTTTTCAACTTTACAGATGAAAAAAATATGAAAATTAATATAAAACAAAAAAATCTGCATTTTGAAAAAGCGTGAACATTCTTGGGAGCCACTGCTTCAAGGTAGCTCCATAACAAATTTCATTAGAATTTGTCCAGTAGTTTTGGGAAAAAAAATAGTATTTGAGGAAATATTTGAGGAAATTCTTTACGGACTGAATGCGCCGTCTCCTCAGTAGCTCATTGCCCATTGGCCGGTGAGCTTTGGACTATAGGAATAACAATAGCAGAACTAGATACAGTAACTCGGTCGCCACAGGGACCGAGTCGTGTATCTCCCCGATCCCCAAATTTTGGACAAAATGGCCACGGCAGCCATATTGGACGTCCAAAATTGCCAAAAAATCTGTCTTGAGCATTGTCAAATAAATATCTTCGCCTGTGTAAAATTAGAAAAAATTCGTGTAATAATTGTTGCTTCCAGAGCCCGGAACAGAAAATCTCTGCGGGCGAGGCGGCCATAGTACCTCCCGACCCATCTATCATCGGGAAGATACAATTACCACCACTTTATTAATCTTACTGTTTGCAAGGGGTGGCTTAGATGCGAACTGAAACCTCACCATCTGCGGATCGTTCGACCGGCTGACCCAGCCCGAAATGAGCTTCAGCGTTTCCCTCTTGACCGTCCGCATGCTACGGATCAAAGGCTGCTTCGTCACCATCTCTCCTGCAAAGAGAAGGGGAACACTGTAAAAGAAACGGTCCAAAATGTCCTGCCTTGGCATCCGCTGGATTGTCCTGCCCACGTTTTGCTCACAGGTTAGCCAGTTTTACCTGCCGTTAATAGAGGCCTGCTCACCGTTGGTCTGGATGGCGGCGGAGATGTTCTCGCTCAGGCACTTGTAGACGTTGAGCATGTCCAGGTAGATGCGGCCCAGCTGGATGACGAAAGGGTGGCCCACGGCCTTGCATGCCCGCACGTTGGTCTTCAGGATGCTGCCCAGCTGCTTCACCGTCTCTGGGTCCTTCAGGATGTCCACGTTCTGCGGAGCGACCGAAAAGGTAACGTTTCGAAAGAAAGGTCAGCTCGTCTCGAAACTAGATGGTCAGACACCAGTAACGACACAGTATTGAAGGGAAGATGACAGAGGGAGGCCGAATGTGCAAGTCAGCGTGCCTGTGCATGTGCGTATGTGTGTCCACGTGCATGTGGGGGCTTGTATAGCTATACTTGTGAGCATCAATTATTGACAAAAAGTCACCTTAGTAGCCTGTTGAATGATGCTGTCCTACAGAAACTCACCTTAGTAGCCTGTTGAATGATGCTGCCCTACAGAGACTCACCTTAGTGGCCTGTTGAATGATGCTGTCCTAGAAAAAGTCACTTTAGTGGCCTGTTGAATTATGCTGTCCTAAAAAAAAGTCACCTTAGTAGCCTGTTGAATGATGCTGTCCTACAAAAAGTCACCTTAGTAGCCTGTTGATTGATGCTGTCCGACAAAAAGTCACCTTAGTAGCCTGTTGAATGATGCTGTCCTACAAAAAGTCACTTTAGTAGCCTGTTGAATGATGCTGTCCTACAAAAAGTCACCTTAGTAGCCTGTTGATTGATGCTGTCCGACAAAAAGTCACCTTAGTAGCCTGTTGAATGATGCTGTCCTACAAAAAGTCACTTTAGTAGCCTGTTGAATGATGCTGCCCTACAGAGACTCACCTTAGTAGCCTGTTGAATGATGCTGTCCTACAAAAAGTCACCTTGGTAGCCTGTTGAATGATGCTATCCTACAAAAAGTCACTTTAGTGGCCTGTTGAATGATGCTGTCCTACAAAAACTCACCTTAGTGGCCTGTTGAATTATGCTGTCCTAAAAAAAAGTTACCTTAGTATCCTGTTGAATGATGCTGTCTGACAAAAAGTCACCTTAGTAGCCTGTTGAATGATGCTGTCCTACAAAAAGTCACCTTAGTGGCCTGTTGAATGATGCTGTCCTACAAAAAGTCACCTTAGTAGCCTGTTGAATGATGCTGTCCTACAAAAACTCACCTTAGTAGCCTGTTGAATGATGCTGTCCTACAAAAACTCACCTTAGTGGCCTGTTGAATGATGCTATCCTACAAAAACTCACCTTAGTAGCCTGTTGAATGATGCTGTCCTACAAAAACTCACCTTAGTAGCCTGTTGAATGATGCTGTCCTACAAAAACTCACCTTAGTGGCCTGTTGAATGATGCTGTCCTACAAAAAGTCACCTTAGTGGCCTGTTGAATGATGCTGTCCTACAAAAACTCACCTTAGTGGCCTGTTGAATTATGCTGTCTAAAAAAAAGTTACCTTAGTAGCCTGTTGAATGATGCTGTCTGACAAAAAGTCACCTTAGTAGCCTGTTGAATGATGCTGTCCTACAAAAAGTCACCTTAGTGGCCTGTTGAATGATGCTGTCCTACAAAAAGTCACCTTAGTAGCCTGTTGAATGATGCTGTCCTACAAAAAGTCACCTTAGTGGCCTGTTGAATGATGCTGTCCTACAAAAAGTCACCTTAGTAGCCTGTTGAATGATGCTGTCCTACAAAAAACTCACCTTAGTAGCCTGTTGAATGATGCTGTCCTACAAAAACTCACCTTAGTGGCCTGTTGAATGATGCTGTCCTACAGAAACTCACCTTAGTAGCCTGTTGAATGATGCTGTCCTACAAAAACTCACCTTAGTGGCCTGTTGAATGATGCTGTCCTACAAAAAGTCACCTTAGTGGCCTGTTGAATGATGCTGTCCTACAAAAAGTCACCTTAGTGGCCTGTTGAATGATGCTATCCTACAAAAACTCACCTTAGTAGCCTGTTGAATGATGCTGTCCTACAAAAACTCACCTTAGTAGCCTGTTGAATGATGCTGTCCTACAAAAGGTCTCCTTAGTAGCCTGTTGAATGATGCTGTCCTACAAAAAGTCACCTTAGTAGCCTGTTGAATGATGCTGTCCTACAAAAAGTCACCTTAGTGGCCTGTTGAATGATGCTGTCCTACAAAAACTCACCTTAGTGGCCTGTTGAATGATGCTGCCCTACAAAAACTCACCTTAGTGGCCTGTTGAATGATGCTGCCCTACAAAAACTCACCTTAGTGGCCTGTTGAATGATGCTGTCCTACAAAAAGTCACCTTAGTAGCCTGTTGAATGATGCTGTCCTACAAAAAGTCACCTTAGTAGCCTGTTGAATGATGCTGTCCTACAAAAAGTCACCTTAGTAGCCTGTTGAATGATGCTGTCCTACAAAAGTCACCTTAGTGGCCTGTTGAATGATGCTGTCCTACAAAAAGTCACCTTAGTAGCCTGTTGAATGATGCTGTCCTACAAAAAGTCACCTTAGTAGCCTGTTGAATGATGCTGTCCTACAAAAAGTCACCTTAGTAGCCTGTTGAATGATGCTGTCCTACAAAAAGTCACCTTAGTAGCCTGTTGAATGATGTCTGTCCTGTTGAATACAAAAACTCACCTTAGTAGCCTGTTGAATGATGCTGTCCTACAAAAAGTCACCTTAGTAGCCTGTTGAATGATGCTGTCCTACAAAAACTCACCTTAGTAGCCTGTTGAATGATGCTGTCCTACAAAAACTCACCTTAGTGGCCTGTTGAATGATGCTGTCCTACAAAAACTCACCTTAGTGGCCTGTTGAATGATGCTGTCCTACAAAAACTCACCTTGGTAGCCTGTTGAATGATGCTGTCCTACAAAAAGTCACTTTAGTGGCCTGTTGAATTATGCTGTCCTAAAAAAAGTCACCTTAGTAGCCTGTTGAATGATGCTGTCCGACAAAAAGTCACCTTAGTAGCCTGTTGAATGATGCTGTCCTACAAAAAGTCACCTTAGTAGCCTGTTGAATGATGCTGTCCTACAAAAAGTCACCTTAGTAGCCTGTTGAATGATGCTGTCCTACAAAAAGTCACCTTAGTAGCCTGTTGAATGATGCTGTCCCACAAAAAGTCACCTTAGTGGCCTGTTGAATGATGCTGTCCTACAAAAAGTCACCTTAGTGGCCTGTTGAATGATGCTGTGTCTACAAAAGTCACCTTAGTAGCCTGTTGAATGATGCTGTCCTACAAAAAGTCACCTTAGTAGCCTGTTGAATGATGCTGTCCTACAAAAAGTCACCTTAGTGGCCTGTTGAATGATGCTGTCCTACAAAAAGTCACCTTAGTGGCCTGTTGAATGATGCTGCCCTACAAAAAGTCACCTTAGTGGCCTGTTGAATGATGCTGTCCTACAAAAAGTCACCTTAGTAGCCTGTTGAATGATGCTGTCCTACAAAAAGTCACCTTAGTAGCCTGTTGAATGATGCTGTCCTACAAAAAGTCTCCTTAGTAGCCTGTTGAATGATGCTGTCCTACAAAAAGTCGCCTTAGTGGCCTGTTGAATAGTGGCCTGTTGAATGATGCTGCCCTACAAAAACTCACCTTAGTGGCCTGTTGAATGATGCTGTCCTACAAAAAGTCACCTTAGTGGCCTGTTGAATGATGCTGTCCTACAAAAAGTCACCTTAGTGGCCTGTTGAATGATGCTGTCCTACAAAAACTCACCTTAGTGGCCTGTTGAATGATGCTGTCCTACAAAAAGTCACCTTAGTAGCCTGTTGAATGATGCTGTCCTACAAAAAGTCACCTTAGTGGCCTGTTGAATGATGCTGTCCTACAAAAAGTCACCTTAGTGGCCTGTTGAATGATGCTGTCCTACAGAAGGTCACCTTAGTAGCCTGTTGAATGATGCTGTCCTACAAAAACTCACCTTAGTGGCCTGTTGAATGATGCTGTCCCACACCTGGTTCGGCAGTAGCATGTACTTCTCTATCAGGTGCTCCTGCACGGCCTGGTCCGTCTGGGCCCCAATCATGTAGCCCACCGCCTCATAGAAGGTGTGCACCTGCAGACAGACCAGCACTGAGTCTCTGGAGGAGGGAGCCGTGTGTCCCGGGGTCAAAGGTTAGGGCTGAAGGGCGGGGCTGGCTCACCTGCTGAGGCTGCAGGTCACAGATGATGGTGTTGATGTTGTTCAGGATTTCGTCGATGAAGGGCATGACCTCGCCCACCTGCACCTGCACGAAATGCCTCCTGCACTTCTGCGCGATCTTAATAAACGTGTCGCAGGCCATGTCCTGCACGCCGTCGTGCGTCTCTGCGGAGAGAATCACAGGAGGCCACAGCGCTTCATGCGCCGAACTGCACGAGTCCACAACAAACACGCGCACTCACTGCTGTGCTGAACATACAAAACACAGACTGCTTTTCAACGGGAGATGGATTCCTGCTGCCATTTCTAATGCTACCTGCATGTCAGCTGTGTTTGAACTCACTCACATCACAAATATCATAAAGCTTCAATCACAGATAAGTGCGATCTGTAGATAACCTGAGGTCCACGGAGTAGATCTCCAGCAGATTAAGCCACTGTTTTGCTTCAGACTCCCCACTCAGCGACCCATCTACATTACGGTTAGTTACTGTAAATCCCATCTTATCCCACAGTGGTATCAGAAACTAAGTTCACCACAGCGCAGTATAGAAACACCAGAGCACATTTCCCAGCTTTAACGCAGTAAGCACTCACATGAGCGAGCACTCAAATCACTGTTACGCATAACAGCAGGGACTCTGACACACACACACACACACACACACACACACACACACACACACACGCTCACACACACACTTAACTGCAGCAGGTCAGTGCTAATGAACGTTCCCCATTTCAAGCCTGGTCCAGCCCCAGTTCACCCGGCTGAGTCGGCTCACCATGCATGAACTCGAAAAGCTTGTTGACCACGGTCTTGAGGAACTTCCAGTGCGCTCGCAGGAAGCGGGGGTACTGGCCCACGATGTACATGATGTTGGAGGCGATGATGGCTTTGTTGTCCTTTCCACGCTTCTGCTCACAAAGACCCAGCAGGTCCTGCAGAGAGAACAGGAGAACAGTGACCCAGCAGGTCCTGCAGAGGGAACAGGAGAACAGTGACCCAGCAGGTCCTGCAGAGGGAACAGGAGAACAGTGACCCAGCAGGTCCTGCAGAGGGAACAGGAGAACAGTGACCCAACAGGTCCTGCAGAGGGAACAGGAGAACAGTGACCCAGCAGGTCCTGCAGAGGGGAACAGGAGAACAGTGACCCAGCAGGTCCTGCAGAGGGAACAGGAGAACAGTGACCCAGCAGGTCCTGCAGAGGGAACAGGAGAACAGTGACCCAGCAGGTCCTGCAGAGGGAACAGGAGAACAGTGACCCAGCAGGTCCTGCAGAGGGAACAGGAGAACAGTGACCCAGCAGGTCCTGCAGAGGGAACAGGAGAACAGTGACCCAGCAGGTCCTGCAGAGAGAACAGGAGAACAGTAGAACAGTGACCCAGCAGGTCCTGCAGAGGGAACAGGAGAACAGTGACCCAACAGGTCCTGCAGAGGGAACAGGAGAACAGTGACCCAGCAGGTCCTGCAGAGGGGAACAGGAGAACAGTGACCCAGCAGGTCCTGCAGAGGGAACAGGAGAACAGTGACCCAGCAGGTCCTGCAGAGGGAACAGGAGAACAGTGACCCAGCAGGTCCTGCAGAGGGAACAGGAGAACAGTGACCCAGTGGCACACGAGGCAACCAGTACAGGGAACATAACATCCCTCTGAAACCAGCAAACACACAGCTTCAGTTTCACTACTCCCGTGGGGACCCAAATCTATTCCCATACACCCGAACTTTAAAATTAACCCTGATATTCACCCCTTCCCCAACCCAAACCCACGTCTTGACCATAACTTACTACCCCCCAAAATTAACCCAACTTTTATCCTCAGTTCATCACCTAAGCTTAAAACAATATTTTCACATTACCTATCAGTAAGGTCATAAATGACACTTTGGTCAAAAATGACTTTTTTTTTTTGGTTGTTTTGGAATAACTGAGACTAGCTCATCTCCTGCCCAAGTCTTGAGTCTCAATTCCTACCTTAAAAGGTGCACAGATTATATTTTTGTCTCAGCAGCGACATCTCTCCACGATCCGTTAGCTGCCTGCCCCTAAATTCACTGTAAAAAAAAAAAAAAAAAAAAAAAAAAAAAAAAACCAGGCTCTGGAGACCGCACAGGCGTCACAAACTGCAAAAACACAAGGGGGCACAGGCTGTGCCCCATAACATAGCAAACCGTCCCGGCCAATCACCGACAAGAGTTGACAGCTATGGAAGCATGGGAAAGGAACTATGGGAGGGAGAGGTGGGCTACCTCTGTTTTGTTTGAGTTCGAATGTCAACAAGTGAAAGTAAACAAACCATAGTGCACCTTTAAAGGGGTTAAAATACCTTTTTAAAAAGTCGTATCTGCAGGCAAATTTTTCAACAGGTGGTGCTGTGGCAGTTTTTTGGCTCTCCTGCAAAACTTGTAAAATGTCACTTGCGCCCTTCTTGCACGAGACCATCGATATAGGATTCAATACACAGTTACCAATGTATACATTATATTTTTTAATTGACCCCCTAAGACTCCATGCCCCTGTGATGTAGATGTTTGACAGAAAGCGTTTACATCCCTCAGGCCATATTTCCCACTAGGAACAGGAAGAGCGAAGGCCCAAAGCGGAAGGCGGCGGTGACGGTGAGTTGGGGAACGCTACCTTGATGACGGTGACCAGGAAGCGCTTCTCGTCCTCCTCGTGCATGGCCCCGCTGATGGAGCCGATGGCCCAGCACAGCGTGTTCAGGTTCTTCCACGACCACTCCGTCCCATTCACCTGCTTATGCAGCTTCTCCGTCATGATCCGCTCCGTGTCGGCGTAGTCCAAGTGCGTCAGGTACACTGCAGACGGGCGACAAACGAACGCTCCAGCAAACCACCGATTCGCCCGATATCGCAACAGGAGAGACGGCCTCACGAGGCTCAGAGACAGTCGAGCCCGGATCGCACTCACCGAGGGTCTCGCGCATGTTCTTGTACAGGTTAATGGAGTCCGTGTCCTTCATGAATTCTCTCACCACCTCTCCCTGGTCGTTCTCCACAACGAGAACTTCCTCCGGCTTGGCCATTCGGCTCACCATCAGCAGGCGGACCTGTCCGGTTAGACAGAATGGGCCGAGAGACTCACTCACACAAACGTTTGGACAGAGGATGGCACTTGTGCACTCACGCTCTCTCTCACACACACACACACGTACACACAGACACTCCCACACTGACACACACACACACACACCTTGGACAGCACGGGCAGGTAGAGCTGTCTCCGGGGCGGGACGTCGAAGTGCTGGCTGCCAGACAGCAGCGGAGAGGTGGAGGTGGAGAAGGGGCTCTCCCTGTACAGCTCGGCCGCCAGGTGGTTCCAGTACTCCAGGCAGATCTTAAAGATCTCCGTCTCCTCCACCTCCGACACCAGCAGCATGTAGTGCAGCGCCTGCGGGACAGGCCAGTCAAACCACCACAGCACCAGTACGGCGAGAGCCCTACCGTCCGGGAGTAAGATTCACCTTCCCATCCTACAGCCCCTGGGCTGCTGGAGTCTGCGCTTCTCCCAGCCGCTCACCTTTACTGCCACATAATCAAGTTCAGCAATAAAGGCTTAATACAATTTTTTTCTAAAAGCGACATCCAGTGTTTCTCCTGTTAATAAAGATGATTCATGACTCCGCTTTAAGTGTAAGTGAGTCAGAATGTAAAGACAGTAGGGGTCATGACCCCAAAATCAAACCAGAGTCCTAAAACTTTTCTTTGTGATATAATGTTGTTTAGCTCTCAGTTTTCTGAGCTTTCTGCGAGAGCACCATAAAAAGTAGCTGACGGGCTGAAACTAGCTAAGGAAGGAGGGGGTCTGGTAAATATTTCACTCCTGGGGATGAGCCAAACCATGCATCA
Organism: Gymnothorax javanicus; assembly: GCA_029692085.1. NCBI lineage: Eukaryota > Metazoa > Chordata > Actinopteri > Anguilliformes > Muraenidae > Gymnothorax > Gymnothorax javanicus. The sequence goes on along the minus strand of CM056208.1, from coordinate 8,092,754 downwards.
GAGTTTGCAGGGCGCGCAGTTCCGCACCTCCATCAGGGTCTCCCGCAGGTTGAGCCTCTTCTCGATGAGCTGGCCGTGCTCCTTCAGGAACGTGCAGAGGAACAGGCTCAGGTTCTGGATGAAATTCTGCTCATCGTCTTTGCCGTTGGAGTACGCCAGCCGGATGTTGGTGTTTAAGGGAAGCATCTGTCCCGAGGCAGGAATTTCAAACTTAAAATGCAACATAATCATACAGCGATGGCGGCATTCAGTTCATGAGAAAGAGAACTTGAGCGCAGAGACGACGGTGGTCTTCGGGTGCAATGAAGAAACTCAAAACCAGCGGAGGAAAGGAGCCGAATCTGTTTTACACTTCAATTCATGGCTTATAGACCCAATGACGATGAAAAAATATCTAGATCAAGATAGATCACACAATGAAGATCAAGTCCACCATCTAACATTCATTTTTTTCCACACAACTACTCTATTCACACCATGAAACCCTGAGGCGTGAAAATTAATGCAGCTGCCCAGTAAAGTTTTGCTCAGAGTTCTTCCCTACACTCATTACATATAAATCATTCAGCACCAACACAGGCGTACTGTCTTTACAGAGGAGCAAGGACCATTCTACTTCAGAAATTAGAAGTCCTCGTTTCACTATTACAATAAACAGGGTTAGCCATTTTGGGGGGAAAATTCACAACATCAGCCCATAGGTTGAAATAATCAGTCCAATCAGCAAGCTGAGCTCACTGGTGCAGTAAAACAAGGCAGGAGTTCTGCTCTCTCACCCCTCGGATGTTCATCTCCAGACGTTTTATGTACAAATCTGCCGACTCGTTTGACAGGGAAATGGTTACCTGTTTGAGCTGCATCATGGTGAGGGTGAAGAGCGTGACGAACTGCTCCTCGTACTGGCTCACGCTGACGCCAGCGATCTCAGTCAGGCACTTCAGAGTCACGTTCCGGAACATCGGGACGTTCAGGAACTGGGGAAAGACCCCGAAGTCACACTTAATGGCATCACTTCCTCCGTTTCCACATGGAGATCTCTCTCAGCTTTGAGGATGCCATTAGTTCACCAATACCCTATTCACACCACTGTCACCAGGCACATTATTCCTGATGATCAAGTGAACCGTGGCTTGAGCCAATATTAGAGGTTCCAGTGTTCATGCTAGAATCCCCCGACCGCAAGTTTGCCCAGTGCACCACCAAATGCACAGCTGATCAGCCGTTACAAGTCATTTCAAAATCTGCCCCCCGACATCACAAAGAGAGAGAATACCCAGAAAAATGAATCAACTGCTTGGCTGAAGTTGACCAGTCCCTCCAGATACCAAGAGCACCTGTAACGAATAGATATTTTCCAAAGGCTGGCTATGTCTGTAGCTTTGTAACATCACACTGCAAACAATGTGATCACTGAAAATACCGCGCTGACTGCATTCATACCAGTCAGGGTGTAGCAACTTTGTCAAACCGCTCCATTGGCTAACAGTACCCAGCAGGAAAATCCCACTAATTTGGCAAAAACCACAACCTGTGAGGGGCAGGAATAGAATGTAAGCACACACACACACACACACACACACACACACACACATGCGTGCATACAGGCACGCAAATACACACACACGTACGCACACATGCCACTGCTTGTGCAACACTGCATGATTATGTGATCGTAATGAATGAGCACACAATCATTTGTATTAAGTTTGGATTTTTGAAATATAAGCATTACCTTATATACAAGTGTGCTGATGAGTTTTGTCTCAAATATGTAGCCCAGAGGAATCCAGTTGAGAAACCTCAGTAACGTCTCCAAAGTGGCATGTACAAGTGGGGCATTCTGGGAGTTTTCCTGGAAAGTGGAGGTAAAAAAAAAAAAAAAAAAGCCATTTAGCTCGCAGAATATGATGATGATGGTGGAAAGATGTTCACTGTAGAAGTGCATCACAAACCAAGGCCTTACTCACCATGACAAACTGGCAGAGCTGAAATATCTGAGAGAACTCATTGCACATGCTGAATAAGAGAAAAGAAAGAGACTTGTTAAATACCAACGTGACCCTGAAAAGTACACAAGCTGCAGCACACACACACACACACACACACACACACACACACACACACACACACCACTTTACCAGTCCAGTAATTGCCGCAATGGTGTTTTATAAGGCTAAAATACACCGTAAATAACCACCAACAAATTAAAATGAATAAGCAGGAAATACGACCACAGGATGGCTGATATCTGGCCAAGAAACAAGAACAGTTGAGCGACGGACAGACGAGGTGAAGGACAGACGGAAGTATGAAAAGGCACACCTACACAATAAGGTCGTCCCATGAATAACAAAAGGTCGCAAGTGACATTCCTGATGAAACCTGTTTTTCTGCACCACGTGGTTATTCATGGGACGAGGTGTAGCCAAATAGAAAATTTTGTTGAGAAACACCGAACTGTTCATGAGTTCTGGCCCAAAATGATAGAGCGGCTGAGATCAAGCCGAAAAACACGATGCAGAGGAGGGAGGGACAGACGGAGAGGACAGACAGAAGTACGAAAAGGCACACCAACTAAATATAATGCATCCAAACATTGATGCGGTTTAGAAGTTCTGGCCCGGAAAAGAAGCGCGACGGACGTACACGCAGACAAACGGTCGGCCAAACAAAAATGTCCGATAGCCTCTTTCACGACAATAAACAGCTTATCGCACAATGCAGTAGGAGCGACCCTTCTCATTACGCTCACACTGTGACAGCTGGCAGTGCACACTCTCGGCCACAAGGGGGCAGTGAACGAGAAGATTCCCTGTAATGCAATGAATACTCTTCACCGCGGGGTTCTCAATGCCCGTCCTGGGGGCACAGTGTTCCATCGCAAAACACTGCAGGAATTTAACAAGCTGTTGGTTTGCAGTGTTAGAAGTTTGGAGCAGTTATTTACTCTCTTCAGTCACATTTTGACTGAAATATCCACGCATGCCGTGAGGAACATGTTATTCCTTTCCCCCCATATTTCAAGTCATTACAGGTGATTACTTTTTAAAAGATCAAATTAGACACTGAGATATTCAGTAGGCACCATCAGCAACTCTCAATGAACACAAGGGTTTTAAGTTCTTTCAAAATACTTTATTTGAACTCAGCCTGCATAAACATGACATAAATCAGGTTTTACCATCATTTACTTGCATAATAAATGGTTAGTTTTGTGGGCATGTGTCAATTACTTTCCACAATCGTCGCCCTCTCTGTGCACTTGTTTCCAATTTACTACAATTCATAGCATGCCAAGACATTTCTGTCAAAATGCTGTTTAATAGGGTACATTATTCCTCTAAGGATGAAATAAGTGTAATTCAGACAAACTAAAGCCCCTTAAAATTCTACAATAGCAATAGTGGTTGAAAAAAATAAACCAAAAAAAAAAAAAAAAAACAGCGAGTCCCCAGTACTGACGCTGAGAGGCACTGCTCAACACCAGGGGTAACCAACCCTGTACCTGGAAATTTACCATCCTGCAGGTTCTCACTCCAGCCCGAATAAAGCACGCCCCCTTCGACAGTCAACTTAGTCTTGCTGAGTCGCAAGTTAGTGGAGTCAGGAGTGGCAAACTGGTTCCAATAGAAACTCAGGATGTAGACCTCCTTGACTGGGGTCGGTAACCGCTTCTCTCACTTTATTATGCCCGAATAAAACACACTCACTCGGACATAATTCAACAGGGTGACATTTATTAGTTCATGACCATCATTTGGAGCATTTTAGCCCATCTTAAATTTGGTTACAAAAGATAAGTGGCGAAATCATTAACAGGAAAGCAAAACTAACAACCCAGTACTCAAATCTGCATTAAAATAATAAAAATGATAGTGCTAAACCCCATTCTATTTAAATTCTACATATTTTCTGACAGCCTTAGTGGATGATCTCTGCTAAAGGCGGCAGTCCTACCTGTCCTTCAGGTGCTTGGCTTTCACCTGCGTCATCTGCCCGCTGGAGAAGTCGAACACCTCCTCGCTCAGGAGCTTCAGGATGATCATGTTGTTCTGACAGAGGCTCTCGCTGGTGCGGCTCGCCCCCACGATGTCACTGATGAAGGTGGGCCAGTGTTTGGGCCATTCCTGCTTCAGAATCTGCCGGCAAATGCAGACAAAAACTCTGCTCTCTGTGGTGCAGCAGTTTCTCATGAGGGAAAATAACCATCTACAGAAGCATTGTGACATAACAGCATCTTCAAAATAAAAGTCCCTTTCCTTGTTAACATAAACCAAATAGGACTTAGTGCTCAGTCCCCCAAAAATCCTTACATCACGGACCACTGAAGATTTGAACTGAGCTAGTTCTTATTAGTCCACCAGTTCATGTACTGTAGTCCACGGGTAACGGACCGGAACCTAAGGCCGCTTATCCACACAAGTACTCGGAGAAGAGCCACTGCCCTCCTCAGTGAATGATGAATTTATTCTTCAGACACTATTCTATGTCATAACTGACATGGACAGTAAAGAGCTGTAGTGATTAAAGCAGTTTTTTTACCTGGACCAGTATCATGTTGAGTTTTCCAATGTACACCTTCTCTTTCTGAAACAGAACAAAAATACCATACGATTAGCATTAAAAAAAAAAAAAAAACACACACACAGGTACTTCCAAGAGCCTCACAACTAAAAGACCAGCAGGATCTGAGGCGCATCTGCGCGAGGCGAAGGACCAGAATGCGAACAGAGCGCGCTCACCTCCACGTTTGTTGCATCAGACGAAGTCTTGATTATGAGACCCACAACATACTTCTTTATTCCTGGGAGAGAAGAAACACAACAAGGTTACCTTACTGCGCTGGAGGAGAACAGCACCCGAGTCCAGATTCAAAAGTCAACCACTTAGAATTGAGATGGGAAGTCAGTGGAAATTAAAATGCATCAGAAATCCTCTTCCTTTCCTTGCACCACAATTCACTTTCTGAAGTATGTGCTGATCTGTTCTACGTTGGACCGCTTTTGGTGGGCACGCTCTGCAAGACCAGCCATTTTGGAGATGCTCTGACCCACTCAACAACTGACTGCAGTTTGGCCCAAATCGAAGTCACTCAGATCCCTACACTTGCCCATTATTCCTGCTTCCAGCACATCGACTTCAAGAGCACACCGCTTACTTTCTGCCGACCCCACCCCTGGAGAGATGCCACTTTAACAACATAAGTGAAGCGAAAAACACTGTGCGAGGTTTTAAAGTTGTGGCTCATCAGAGTAAATTTGTCAGTGGGTGGGATAGATTGCTTTTGGTAAATAAAACAGCACTGAATGTGCTAAATGCATGCTCGCTTCACAGTTTAAGTGAAGTCAGTGTAGTTCATGCGATTTACGTTTTATGTAACCTTTGCGAATGGGCTGAGCATTTACACTTGAGCACGATGCACAAGGCTGCACAAGCCACATAATCACATTTCTGGTAAAATGTATATAACATTTCATAATTCATATTTCAGTGTCAAACTTCAATGGCCATTAAATCGCTGTCTTTCTTGTTTAAAATTTTCAATAGAAGTGACCGCCATCTTGTGTCAAATAACCAGACAACCAATCTTCATATGCGCAGAGTACGCGACCACAGGTTGATGGTTACGTGCTTTCACATTTTGGAGTACGGTGCCGACCTAGTTTTCGACCATCAGACACGCTGCACATCCATTGCAACCCCGACAGAGCCATTTTAAATTGGACTATGCAGAAGTCCCTAACAGCCATTACAGACTCATGACAGGAGCAGCAGGCACCCAACCTTCTAGAATTCTCCTCAGGCTCTTCAAACTGGCCAAGAGAAGCACTCGATCTCTGACTGACACACAGTCTATCATCTTCTCTTATTTTGCACTAAACCAGATGCCCTTTTTCACTTATTTTTTTGGAGGCCATTTCAAATTTCTCACAAATTCAAACACAGAACCATCTGTGTCACACAAGAAACTCCATGTTATGATAACTAGGGTTTCCGCTACATGTAATTGATCGTGGCGCACCACCACAGCAAAATAAATTTCACCACGCCTATGTAAAACTAGGCCTACACTGTCAGCGGCCGACAGCAAGGGGTATATCCCCGAAATTCCCCAATCCTCGAAGCCCCCTTTATTAGATTCTCCTTAACTAGACCTACAATATGAGGCAAATTTGAGGTTTGTGTAAGTAATTATATCCCCGAAATACGAGTTTCGGAAATTTGAGGTCTGTGTAAGTAATTATATCCCCGAAATACGAGTTTCGGGGATATCATGGTTTCCCTCCACCCACGCGTCCATGAATTTTTAGCCGTTAGAGCGATAACTCACAAAATACTTTACATTGGCTTCTCATTTTTTGCATATGGGTAAATATGGTAGAGAAGATGAACTGATTAGATTTTGGGCTAGTATGCACTCCTAGGTTTGCCACCAGATGGCGCTATATATTGAAAAAATCTGTTTTTTAACCATATCTCTGGAACAATTACTTACACAGACCTCAAATTTGCCTCATATTGTAGGTCTAGTAAAGGGGAATCTAACAGAGGGGGCTTCGAGAATTGGGGAATTTCGGAAATATACCCCTTGCTGTCGGCCGCCGACAGCGTAGGCCTAGTTGTTCCAGAGATATGGTTAAAAAACTGATTTTTTCAATATATAGCGCCATCTGGTGGCTAACCTAGGAGTGCATAGTTGCCCAAAATCTAATCAGTTCATCCTCTCTACCATTATCTACCCATATGCTAAAAATGAGAAGCCAATGTAAAGTGTTTTGTGAGTTATCGCGCTAACGGCTAAAATCTGCGGCGGCGGCGGGTGTGGCGAAACCATGATATCCCCGAAACTCGTACTTCGGGGATATAATGACTTTACATAAACTCCAAAAATCCTAAGGACCATCAGGTGTCGCCAGTTCTCCTTATTAAGTTAAAATGAGCGCTAATAATTCTTCACCTGTTGTCAATCATTTTGCTTGATGAACATGTTTTCCAATGAATAAAAATTAGCCATCGGCAGTAAAACGCACTGCTTTCTTCTCAATGCAATGTGTCCAACGATCAGAGAAAAAATATTTTGTTCATTTTGCAAAACGATAAACTACAATGTTAACTTCTGTGTTTGCTGTGAGCACATCCTGCTCAACCTAACTGTATCTTTATGATTATTTAATTCCAATTCCGGAGTCCGGAGTCATAATCGATTTTCATACTATATGTGAAATCCACCGTCATGCACGTGAAACTGATAAACCTCTGTGCACATATACTTCAATTATTACATCGCCTACGTGCTGATTAATGATAACTGGCCACACCAGATAATTCTGAGTTTTGACCCGACGCTGAAGCCTCTGCCACAGTTTCAAAAAATCCTGGAGGAAACCCTGATAACACCATGTTAGTATCGTCAGTCCTAATACAGTACAATAAAAAGTATTTACACCCTTCCCAAGTTCTTCTTTTTTGGCATATTTGTCATATTTTAATGTTTAAAATCAAACTAATCTTAATAAGACACAAATGACCTGAGTAAACACAATGTTTAGTTTATGAATGATTTCAATGAATGAAAAAAAAGCTATCTAACCCTACCTGGCCCTATGTGAAAAAGTAATTGCCCCAGTGGCTAAATTGACCAATTAAACAAATTTAAGTGAAATGTTTCAATTTCACAAGACACACTAGGTGTGATGACTGCCAGCGCTGTTGAATCTAAACATCACTTACACAGACCTTATCTAGAAATAAGGAGGCAAAAAGCAGCACTTGATGCCACGATCAAGAAATTCAAACACAAATAAGAAACAAAATCGTTGACATCTAGCAGTCCAGAAAGCATTACAAAGCCCAACCAAAATTCCTCCAAGAGGGCATCAAAGACTCAACCATGAGATCACAAAAGAACCCAGACTAACACCTCAGGAACTGCATGCCTCACTAGCTTTGGTTGAGGTCAGAGTTCATCATTCCACAGCAAGTTAGAGACTGGGCAAAAATGGCATCCATGGGGGAGATACAAGGCTAAAGCCACTGCTGTCCAAAAAGAACACAAAGGCTCATCTCACATTTGCCAAAAACATCTTGATGACCCCAAAGACTTATGGGATTATATTCTGTGGAAAGATGAGTCAAAAGTGGAAGACATGGGTCCCATTACATTTGGCGTAAAGCCAACAGAGCATTCCGCAATGAGATAATCATATCAACAGCCAAACAGTGGTAGTGTGATAAGTCTGGGGCTGCTTTGCTGCTTCAGGATTTGAGCAACTTGGCATAATTGATGGAAACACTAATTCTGCTCTCTACGAGAAAATCCAGGAGAATGTCCAACCATTAGTTTGTGACCTAAAGCTCAAGCGCAGCTGGGTTATGCAGCAGGACGACGATCTGAAAAACACAAGCAAGTCTACCTCTGAATGGCTCAAAAGAAACAAAATTAAGGGTTTGGAGTGTCTAGTTTAACCCCTTTGCGCAGAATACAAATAATGCCAATTTTTTCCTGTTATTCATGAGCCTATTTAGGCTTTATAAGCCAGTATTGTCACAGAGACTGGAAAATTATTTCAGTGAAGCAATACATTTTGAAATTCAATTACAGAATTATTTAGGAATTAAATTTTGGAATTTACCGATGCCGGCATCTATATCTGCACTAAGGGTCCTGACTTGAAATGGCATGCTGTGGCATGACCTAAAACAAGCATTTCAAGCCTCCAATGCAGCTGAATTGAAACAATTCTGCAAAAAAAAAAAAAAAAAAAAAAAAAAGAGGGGGGCAAAAATTCCTCCTCACGATTTAAAAGACTCATTGCCATTGATCGCAAACATTTGATTGTGGTCGTTGCCGCAAAGAATGGTAAGACCTGTTGTTAGATTTAAGGGGCAATAATTTTTTTCACATGGATGATACAGCTTTTAACTGTGAACAAGTGTTGCCACATGCTTTGAACATGTATTAAGGGGACTTATAGTTAAGCAAACATTTTTCCAAGATATTCGCTTTTTAAACTAAGAATTATTATCAAAATAATTCTATTAGAAATTGCAACTTAAAACACCGAGTTTCTGTAGCATCGCATCAGTGGTTGCCGTGGCAACGGCTGTTTTAATGAATATATAGATACTTAGAGAAACACAGTTATTGAGATAATTAAACAGTGTTTGGTTATATTTCCAGCTGTAATGTGAAGGAAAAAACATTCCTAATGTCACTAAAGAGCTTTTTTTCCAGGTTTCTATGTTCTAGGATTGATTCTGACCCCCCTAAATCAATTTCGGCAGGAAACAGCTAATTAAATATGCATATTTTGATTTACTCATATCCAGAGGTACATATTGCAATAAGAGCTAAGCACAGACATAGATCATCACAAAATGAAGAAAACTGCCAAATATGAAGTTAATTGGATGTACAGTTGCTGAGAAATCTATATTTTCTTGTTGAAAATCCGTATTTTTAGAAAAACGTGATTTTAGTTCGGCAGTAATAATGTGATCGAAGTTTGACAGTAATGTTCTCAGGAGGAATACATTAAGTATTTTGTTTTTAGTGGTTTTTAGGATTTTTTTTACCTCCTTAAAAGGCACCAGCCTCATAAGTAACTCCCTCTTCTTCAATCTGTGTTTCTTCCCTAGTTTTACGTGCTTGTCGAGCGTCTACTCGTTTCTTTTCTTCAAGCTCTAGTGCGCATTTTTCACTCTTTCACTTGTTTTCTGTCCATTTCGTGATAGCCTTTCATTGAGTGTGCCCCTGCCTTTATGCCAAGTTTCATAAGAATGGAGGAAATTCCTCATTGGCCATCATTGAAAGTCACCACACTCATAGCTGTTCCAGCCTTGAAGACAGTGTTCGTGACGAATGTTTCCTTCGGAACATGACTCCATATTACGGACTATTTGAAGGACCACTTCATGTTCTTACCTAAAAACAAAAATTTTGAACCAAAACTGGCATTTTGCTTAGCTATAGGTCCCCTTAAAATGTAATTTTTTTTCAGGCAAAGATTTTTTCCGGCAATAGTAACAGTGAATATAGCCAAATACGCAAGTTGTATTAGACAAGCCACTTCACTTGCAGTAAAATGACCAAGTCCAGGGATTACAGGTTTTCCTTGCGAAAAGAGAAACATCACACACCACTTTCTGGAACCAGAAATGGTATTTTCTTTGCCTCCCCCTTAAATCTTCACTCCTCCAGCACATCCACTGCCCAATCCAACCAAACTGGGGCACAGTACCACCCAGCCAAGCAGAACAGGGGCCAGCGTGCTTCGCCAAGCTCACGAGGCTTCTAGGCAACAACCGAACGGCTCGGTCACGGCAACAGTGAGCCAAACTCCACTCCAAATTTTCCAGACACTTTGTTGCCTGATACCATCCCCCGCAAGCAAAATCACCAGCAAGCGCATCGAACCTCGTTAGTCCCAACTTAGCTTGCGCTAGTTAATCAGTGCACATGGGGCGGGGCCTCAAGACAAGCTCGTCTTTCCTTGATGAAATGTTTTGGAGAAATAAAGAGGGAAATACATTCAGGAGAGGATGGTTCTGACCCGCGGCTGACAAGTATGTTCTGAAATAAGGGTACGAGGTGCTTACCTTCACACTGGTTTCTAGGAAGTATCTTCCATCTTGTTTTAATAACCGTTTCCAATATCTGCAGCGCATAGTACTGTAATGTATGAGAATAGAGATTCATTAGGCTAAAAGAAGCGAGGCAGAGTAGAGGACACACATTTACACTACTGCTGATTCATACAAACAACAGAAACACATTGCGCTTAATTGTGCCTGCCTGGAACGTGTTCAATTTGAAAATATGTGGAATTTTTCTAAGCCGACAATTGCATCGCATGTCATGCAGTTTCCTATTTGGATGTAATTTTTTTCTCTGCTAATTGCCAATTTTGTTTTTTTTTTTTTTTTTTGATGAAACCCTGCAGAAGTCCTGCTGTCTCTTTCCCCGTGTGACACCAGAAGGTGAAAAACAGAAGAATTTTACGAGCGTCAAAGTCTTTACTCGCTGCTTCAAATCTGACCAGCTAAAAACTAAAAACTAAAAAAAAAAAAAAAAACAGAAGAAATAAGGACGAGGCTAGCTGCTCAGACGTCAGGATAAGACGGACGAAACCTGGAGCCCACTGAAAGATACAGCCTCAAATTTTTCGTAACGTTGTTGTCAAGTTGACGCAGATTGAACGATCAATCTGAGACACCTGAACAATACTTAACACCTGAGCACATGCTCGCACGCAATATGGGTGCAGCACGAAGTTCGAAAGTCAACACTGTTAACCAAGCACAGAAATCCCATTTCATCCAGGGTTGATAAAATATGGAAGGCGGCGTGGTGTGATCACCTTTCTCATGCAAACCAGAGGTGTTCCACCAATCAACAGTTAAAACTAATGAGAAAAGAGCAAATGAAAGAATGACTGCTATGAGCAGTGAATATCTCCTGCCTGCATTGACAGGACACACCATCAGTGGTCCGAGACACACAGACAGAAAGTATCCAATCACCAATGTCGTAGTTCCATGTCTTATTTAATTGGTGGTGGACTTACTCTGAGGTTCCAGTGTCAAATGTGATGACACCAGCATCCTACCTCCATTTTATCATCCCCATTTTCACCTTGATCTGGTGTGGCTTTAAAAGAGCAGCAAGACAAACCACAGGTTCACTTCAATCCTAAGTTTTCATTGTGCACTGCTCTAAGATCAAGTCAAAAAAGAATGGTCACAGAAATTTGCCCATTGGTGCATCTCTATTATTATTATTAACAACAACAAAATTAGGATGAAACGTATTTCAACTGTAGGGATCATTACAAGGTAAGAAAAGAAAAATAAGTGCAAAGAACAAACTCAGGCGGCTTGCATTGCAAGTGTGTTAATATGGAGAAGCAGGGAATCATTCACAATGCAGGGGCCATTAAAGGTGAACGCAACAGGTCGACAGCCCGTACGGTCGCTTACAGGTACCATCGCAGCTGTTCTTTTAACTCATAGAACCCCTTCCACAAGACGGAAATCAAACAAGCACAGAACAGAACTGTTTTTGAATTAAGCACCGATTAAAGTCAGGGGGGGAGGGCAGGAAACGGGAAACAGGAAGAGACACATGATCCCTACAGAGGAAATACCTGCCGCAGACCGGCCTCGCCAACATGAACCTGCAGCCAATCAAAACCCTCCCTCTCCCAATGAAACAAATGCAATAGAAATTGATGAACAGAATTCAGTCAAAGGGAATCAAAAGGGTAGACCTTGTGGAGGCCTGCCGCCAATGCCTAGCTGTGTCAAGGTGCACAGGAAGACACACCCCTTTTCTTCCTATTACAAGCAATCAACATAATGGAACATGATGATTAATATCAAATATTAACAGCCTCAATCAAATTAAGTTTCATGAAAGAAAGAAAAAGAGTAAAAATGCCAAATGTTTAAGTGCTTTAAAATATGCACCATTTCTGCATTATGTATATTTTTCAAAATCTATGCAAATAGAAATTCTGTATGAGAAATTTAGAAAAAAAATATATAAAGTGTTTACCTTTTCAATTTTCTTTCATTTCCACTAAAGATCTCACTTTAGGCAAGTCACAAATGATTACTTAAACACTGCTGATAAATCAACTGAAACATTAGTAATGACGGTCAATGTTAAGCAGTTTTACAGGCAAGCAAAAAAAGGCAAACAGATTTTCCTTTACTTTGAGGAAGTCTTTAAAACTGAGGTAACTACTCAAATTTTGACAGCATTCAAAATGCATATATCGTGCATAAATATGAAATCAGTAAGTGTTCATATTATCCATGAACAGTGCAAGAAATAATATTATCAAACTAGTACTTTTCCCATAGCCCAGCTCAGGACATATTTTCGATATTAACCTCAGTACATGTCACTTTTGCGAAAATTTCATAGGCTTAGAGCGTGGGAATAAAACAGCTTCATGTTACGTCATGCTGTTAATATTTAGCCAAACTGAATATCAAGTGTAATGTCGGTAAAATCAGTCTGGCTCAACACTGTTGCAAGTTAGTCAAATGCCACTCATACAACTAAGTTCACGTTTCTTAGCTAGCATGTGCGCAGTATGTTTTAATAATCATTATGTAACATTAGTTTATTAACCAGTGAGCTAACATTACCCAACTACTCAGTTAACTGAATTTACAGACCGTTGCAGGTTCTGCCGCGAGTGACTGTGACTCAGTGACAAGCTATGTTAGCAGAAAAATGGAGTTAGCACAATGCTAACATAAAATGTGCGAAAATAGAAACTGCATTTGTTTTCTATTAAATTACGTAATATAATGATGTGATAACCAGAATCATATAACCTTGATCATGTCATAAGAAAGTTATGAAACTCAGTAAGTAAATTTTGGGTATGTTGCTTGCAACAAATGCAAAAAATTACTCAACTGGTCTCATAACTTTAATATGACACACCCACTCTTGCAAGATCCTCCATTTAATCACCAGGCAAATTACCAATTTATGGCAGAACCTCACTGTAGAAATTCCAACCAAAATGCTCACATGGGAGTTTTAATTCCAGGTAAAAGGCATTCTGAGACGATTAAGTGAGAAGTACAGTATGGCACAGTCAGTCTTAAAGTACATACAGTCTGTGGACTTGAATTCAGGGCATTAAACTGAAGAGACTCATGAATTTTTGCAACAACACTGGACTGAAACTCCGTGTCGCCATTATTATTAATTAATATCACGAGGAGGACAACAGGGCTGAGCCATTTCATACAGCCTCTGACGTTTGGTTGCTGTTTGTTTAAGACTGCATTAGGTGTGAAGGCATGTTTAAAAAAACAAACAGAAGGCACAAGATCTCCTATACCTCCCATGGTGGCATTCGGTCACACTATGCTAATGAAGTAATACCAAGTAAATATCGCTCAGCCCAAAATTAATGGAAATGGAGTAAAGGATAAGCTAAGTATTTGTGACAAAGGGCGAAAAACAGGGCTTGCTGCTCACATCCACCAATGGCCGCACTGATTTGATTTTCTGCCAGATTGCAAGGGTCTACAGAGCTTCCTCAAAGTACAAGAGCCCATCCGGCCTCCACTCTAGGGCTGGCTTACTTTGGTGTTCATGTTTTGTGAAAACTCCAGTATGGTGTCCACTCTAGTCCAGGCATCCGGATGCTCTTTCAGATGCGTCAGTACTTCCTGTGCCATCCTTTGCTGTAAGAGAAGCAAATGCATACAGATTTACCACTGATTTCAGAGAGAACGCGAGGGGGGGACATGTTCTGAAGCCGAGATGGCTTCAGGCTGACATCCCGTTCAATCACTTTGTCAGGAGGACTTTGTCCCAAAAAAAAAAAAAAAAAAAAAAGATGACCACGGACACCAGCCACCTGCGACTGCATGTTGCAGCCCCTGAGTTCCCACTAGTGATATCTTGAAAACGGCGACATCTAGAGCATTCGCAAGCCATACACTGAAACGGGCACGTTTTCAAAATGATGTGCTTTATTTGGCCGAATTGATTGCCATGGCAACCAAAAAACGAAAGGTGTTCTGACCTAATCATAAGCTATGCCCACAGTAAATATCAAAGGAATCGGTCGAAATTTGTGGCCTGTAGAGGGTCCACAAGAAAATCTTAACAGATGCAACGGCAGGGGAGGCGACGATCATGAATCCATAGTAGCCGTTTGACTTAGTCTGGACGTTACAATTAATAAACCAGACATTCCTGTCGCCCGTGACCGCATGGGTGTAGCCCCCGAAAGCCTGCTTCTCCAGCTTGTACTGCGTCCGCAACGAAATCTCTATCTTTCAGCACAAAGTTGCTCATTATTCGACCAATACTGTCGCCATGGCAACCAAAACCGATAGGTATCATACGTGAAGTATAACACACGTCCATACCAAATATGAAAGTAATCAGTCAATAATTACTGCCTTTACAGCGTCCACAAGGAAGCGTCTATATTTCAGCACAAAAGTACGCATTATTCAGCCAATACTGTTGCCATGGCAACCAAAATCAATAGGAGTCGCAAGTGAAGTATAACATGACCGTACCAAATATGAAAGTAATCGGTCAAAAATTGCAGCCTATACTGCGTCCCTTAAGGAAATCTACATGTTTTAGCATAGATTTGTGCATTCTTCAGCCAATACTGTCAAGCACGACTTTGTCCGGGGGCTACAATAACAATTATAACTTTGTTGTGCAGGCAGTAGATAGTCTTTGTTTTTCATCTTCATAGTGGCTGCAACAGCCACCCGCCCCGTCCCCCAAAGCATTTGCAGGTGGTATCATTGCTTGCGCTGTTGTCACAAAGACGACCAGATCGCTGTCAGTTTTCCTCAGACCTTGCTGCCCCTAGCAGGCTGACTACTGTCCAAAGCAAGAAACAACTGTAAGAGCCCCAGCTCGGACCAGAAACCCCTATCTACGTGCTACGATAAAAGCAGAGTAAAACATCCGATAGTTTCACCTGCTGTTTTACCCGTTTCTCTCTCTTGTTCTCATTCTTATTTCACCGGTTCTCTCTCTCTACCTCCCGTCTTCCTTGCCTCCTCCGTCAACAGGGTTACTGTAGTTTCCACCGTCACTTCAGTTGTTCCACAGTCCGCCATTTCCATCACTACGGATAGGCTTGTGGCTAGAAGGGATTCTACTTCTGTCAAACGTGACACACTTCTTGCAAGAATGAAACAAGAGTATGACTGATGATGCAGTGTTCCCCATGTCTTCAAAAATCTGAGGGTGATCATAAGCCCCAAGTAAAATTTTTGGGAGTCATTTTCAAAATTTTGAGGGTGATTTGCTGTATGCCTTTTAAAAAAAAATATACCGTGTATGTATCATGTTGCCACACTAAAAAGAGAGGTGAGGCTACCAGCTTCAGACATAAACAAAAAAAATGATTGAAAACATTGAATTGGCGACACTAGTTTAATGTTTGCAAGCTCTTTATTCTACTTTGCACTTGGCAATTTGTCCATGTTTGCCTCTTAAAAATGTAAATCCAAATAAAAGAAGAGCAATGATCTCATTTCATTTCATTTATTTTGTCAAATAAATATAAATAACATGGAGACAAAGATATCAACAATATCAATGAAAACACAAACACGACTAAAGAAAAAAAATGAAGCCTCAAACAGCATGACTAGATGACCAAAACATGAACTAAATTACTAAATAAAATTATTCAAACTAACAGCTTAACCTCTTCCTTTCCTTTCCTTTCCTTTCCTTTCCTTTCGATAAATGGAAATTGACTCACAACGATTGCCAGCTAGGCCAAGTAACTGATACAATAAATTTTCAAATCAGATTTATGTTACAATTTAGGTCAAACTAAAAGCTCCAGAAACCCTGATCAAAAAAATGCTCCAAGTCAATTTTAGATCATGACAAAATTGTCTGAAAATAAATAGTCAAACTACACTCAAAAACAGACTGAAAAAACAGAAAGGAAAAAAATGTTCTAAACATTCACTTTAGCTTGAGCCTTTCGATTCCGTACAACATTAGAACAAACAATTATAAGATAATCAAGGTCACCAAATCATATAGACACGATAGGGATAATTAACTAACAATTTCAAATCAGATTTCATAGACCACCCAAGATTTGAGTGGTTATCTCCGGCCGGCTGCAAGAACCCCTGACGACTGGCACAGCAAAATTTTGAACGGATACACACGCCATCTCCGATTTTTATACTGTCCAAACAACAAATCAGAATCATGAATGCCTTTGTGAGGCACAGAACGCACTACATGGGCAAACTATATAAACGCAATTTCTGATTTCAAAACACACAGAACACAACCACCCGAATGGGATGGCAGAGCAACAATTTAGGTGGGCGATAGAACCGGCCCTGCTGGTCACAAAAGTAAATGTGTGTTATTCTATTGAGTGGCGGAAGCAGAGAAACACATGACACAGCCATTGTTTCCGGTGGACGTTTGCAAGGCAGCCATCGCTACCAACAGCAGGTCCACCTCCTCTGAGCAGCGGCGAATGAAGCACTCTATGCTCTTACCGAGCCTGTAGAGTCGCATCAAAAATAGCCAGGCACTGGACCAAACCACTGTGAGGCAGAGGGGGGTGGCATCTTTCAAAACTTAAGAACCCATCATTCTGCATTTATAATTTGCACAAGTGTATTCAAGACGGTTTTTTATTTTTTTTTTTAAATTACGTTAGGTCTACACAGATATATATTTAGGGGGACAATCTGCTGGAGGGGGGGGTCCTGATCCCCCGCCCAAGATTTCCGACCATGCATACAATGCTGCTCGCTTTCTTCGGCCACTCCCATTGCCATAGCAATCATAATCTATGTGACCTAACCATAACCTATGCCCACACCAAATATCAAAGGAATCGGTCGAAATTTGTGGCCAGTAGGGCGTTTGCAACAAAATCTCTACGGACGCGGCTGCGATGACCATGACTATGAATCCATAGTAGCCGCCGGACTTCGTCCGAGGACAACGATGTCTACGCAGTGATACTCTGCATGCATATTAATCGCAGTATAACCAAATAATGAGTGCATCAATGGCATCTAACCAATGCAAACTTAAGCACTATGGCTTTTCCTTCTCTCCCGCACATCTCTTTCCATCAAAGCTTTTCCTTCCTCATTTCCGCTACCACAGAAATCAAATGTGCCATCCTCTTCCTCTTTCGGCTGTGCAATGGCTGATGCATTTCCTCTGAACCATAAATCAAGCCTCAACTTTCCCACCAGATCATTCTCATCGCAGACAGAACCGCAGTGAAAGCAACAGGGAACCAATCAAAACACCAGTGTAGTCACTACTCCATAGCCAATACAAAGTGTGATTACCATCTATTTCGTGAAGATAGGTTAAAGTAAAAAACTGTCTATTGCCACCAAGTCAAATCTTGAATGATATTCTGTCGCCCATCTTCACAAGGATGACGAAATTAACCATGACATTCGGTATAGAAGTATGCAACTTAATTTGACGTCACTCCGAATTTGACAGTTTCGCCTTATAAAGCCTGAAACTACCCGAGTGCGGTGTGTGTTTCGATCCTCTACAGACTGGCGCAGATAGGCTTTGCATCATCCAACTCAAACGGGCCCCCTTAACCTCATGGTTCCAATTTTACCCTTCATTCCAACCATGTAACCAGCCGACAGGCCGGTCTGTGGGATACAGGCAGCCCAGGTGAATGGAGGAGGCCATTTCAAATGCAGTTTGCGAAATGAAACACACCAATATCATTCACATGATGGCAAGTGCTGAATCACATGGTACAGCAGCCCTCACCAGGCCGAAAACCCCCACAGCAGTGTAACAGCAGGAAGCAGGGCGGAGCCAGGGCCTGCGCTTACCTGTGGTCCTTCACCATGGTACAAACAATTCACCACATTATCCAACAGGTTAATATCCAGCTTCTGACTGAAGTCCAGCAGTTGCCGAGCTGCATGGTCCGCTAACATGGTCATAATTGCTGGCATAGAGCTCTGCATGGGCAAGAGAGGAGAAAACAACCAACTGCCACAGTCATGTGAATGTAAGAGGGATTTGGGTACACAACTCTCAACAGCTGACACCAACTCTCATTCCAGTACATATCACAACAAGCCTCACAAAGGCCAGCTCTTTGTGCAGTGAACCATTAACTCATTCACACAGGACCACAGCACAAACTGGACTAAACTGAAATGTGCAAGACAAGAACTCAGAGTCGGGACATCAAAGCCCCAGCTTAAATTTCATATAATGGCAGGAAACCATGGAATGGGTCCAACACACACTAAATCAGTAGACTACCAAAACCTGAACTAAAGGCCAATGAGACCAAAAAGTTGGTTTCCGACCAACCCATTAAATTTGGTACGACCGCTCGTTGACCCCATCCGCAAGGTTTTTTTTTTTTTTTTTTTACTCCATATTAATCAGCTATTTACAAAGCCACAAGCAGTTCATACTTCATTACATTTCAGGTCGTCATGGTCATCAACCAGAAGTACCTCAAACTTAATTTAAAAAAATCATGAAATCACCATTACTAAACCCATAATCACAGCCCTCACGTACAGGTCATTATGCCCGAGTTTTTAAAAGTCCCTGTTAAATGCACTCACATGATTTCTAAAGCATGAGCTAAACCTCGTAACCAACTAAGAGTTACATAAACAAAACCACGTGGGTATGGCGTATTCTCCAAGTGCAGCGCTCCTACGTCACACTGTTTACATCTGCGACTGACAGCACGACACTCTCCCGGTTGCCTGATAATTTTTTTTCATATCCAAGTTAGGGAAAAGTTCCAGTTATGTACAATCTGATTGGTTTACAATTCCAGTTAGGCACAATCGAATTGGCTGAAGTGTGGCTCAGAGCGGAAGCGGTACCACAACTTGGTTAGGGAAAAAAAAAAAAAAAAAAGAGCACGCCTCCTGGTTGGGACGCTAGCTTTCCACTTCAGAATAACTGTCGTGACCAGGCCAGTGCTTATCAACGTGTAACGTTATTCAGAAATGTTACACCACTGTTAGCAGTATTACTCTTAGGTTAAAAAGCCATTTACCCTCCATAATCATAAAAAAAAATAAAATGGTACGGAAATATTGCCAGTTCCCCTTCAGAACTGGGCGCAAATACGTCTAACTATAAAGGATTTCTAAAATAACACCTGATCCAATCCGCTTCAGAAGACCGGTTGATCGATCACTAGGCTAGAGGTGCAAGACTAACTATGTGGCTTTTACCACTGTACAGAACGATAAACGTCAGCTAATTTAGCCATTAGACCAACTGATGGCAAATGTTACCGTGAATCGTCAGCTATTTGCCCTTTTTAAGACCCAGAACAAACTTCATAACCTTAATATCTAACGCTAGCTGGCCAACGTTAGCCAAATTTACACTGAATTAGATTAGGTCAGATAACGGTGTTCGGAAATCACTGATGCACTTGTTCCAGGAGTTTCGCACCGCCAGCTGCAGCAGCAGCATCAGACCAGAATACAATAAGGTTATTTAGCAGGAAATCTGCATTCTGATTTAAACAACGCATGTAAGTCTACCTCCAATCAGGCAAGTTGGCTGTGGCGAAGTTTAAGGTAACGTTAGTGAACATTCGTGGCTAGCAAAATAACTTTTATATGGCAAATGCAAGTCTTTTCTTAACGTCAAGACAGATCAGGCGCAACGATGACAACCACAACGCTACATTTATAGGGTTGACCTGCTAGCTAGTTGGTAAATTTCATATTCATAAATGCAAATGGTTTGATTCAAAAACCCTAGTATTCACCTATTTAAGTTTGAAATTAAGGCATACTAGGAAACACTAAAAGGACTAGCAAACAAGAAAGCTGTGAGGACTTCAAACAAGTACAATGCCTTAAAAACCTCTTTGTCATATAAGATAGAAGGGAGAGAGGGGTACAAACTGTTTTTTCATCTTTTGCCAATTATTATAATTGTTCTATTTTTGTAATTTGTACCATTGTATTTCTGGAGAATTTGCATTGTATTATTGATTTGCAATAATAAAAAAAACACCTGCTAGCTAGTTAAGGTTAGCCATCAGCAATTCTATGCAGGTGGTCCAAGTTAGCTAGCTAGCTAACTGCCGATGTAGCTACATAACGAACTTGGCTAACATTCCAGAACTTGGCCGTCCCGTTAGCTAACGATAATCCCTGTGTATAACTGACCGTTTTATCACGTCATCTGTCCACCTCGCAAAACTGAGCTGCGATCCACATTAACACTGAATAAATAAAATAAAATAAAATAAAATAAAATATTGCACTGCAAAGTGACCACAAGGCAGCCCCTCCAGCGCAGCCAGTGACCACTGTTGCAGGCTTTAGGTGAATTTAAGCACCCCTGGTGAGCTAGTTAGCTGGCTAACAAACTGGGTTATGATTCCGCAAGACTAGCTCGCTAGCGAGCTAAATGAACGCTTAACTCAACTTAATTTAGTATGAAACATTAGCCAGCGCAGAGCAAGAATAAAAGAAATTAAATAGCAACGTATTTCGATATAATTAGCGAGTTCATCACACAGCCAACCGGCCAGCTCGCTGTCTAAAGCCACTTCCACACCGGACGCGAAACGAATTTTTCGCACAACAGATTACATTCAAAGTCAATGCAAAGACGCGAATACACGCGTTTCGCGTGTATTACATTCAAAGTCAATGCAAAGACTCGAATACACGCGGAAACGCATGTATTCGCGTCTTTGCATTGACTGAATATAATCTGTCGTGCGAAAAAAATTCCGTTTCGCGTCCGGTGTGAAAGCGGCTTTACTATCTCAGGTCACTTCACAGGAGATCACCCTCAGTCATCGCTCGTATTCCTCTTAAAAACCTAAGGTTGCGCAAACGGTACCAACTAATAATGTACTTACCTACGTTAAATCACTGTTCCTCTCCTTTGGATTTTAATGCAAACAGTAAATCTTAAGTTAAATAGATCTAATGCTGGTTACACTATTAGCTGGCGACCAAATGATCCCTTTGAATCCTGCAATAGTTAATTCAGTCCAATGCTCAATGACTGCTTCACAACCCCAAATTACCTGCGAAAATCCAGGCCCTCTCATCTAAGGATTTAAGCTCCTGACAACAGAACAGCAAGCCAGCAATCTAGCTAATGCAATTCTAGTTGTGAGTATCGCAGCTAGTCACGAACGTCAATTAACTAAACTAACGTTGACTTACATCCATGAACTGACTAATGCAATAGAAGACCAATGTTAATAATAGGATGGCTGGCTATGATATTCCACCAGAATGAACACTGATCACAGGCTAACGTTACTCTAACGGTCTGATAAGGACCACAGAGTGGATTCCCCAACAGTAGTCACGGCACGCTGTGAAATTTACTGATCCGATTCATTTTACGAAATAAATTAACCTTCATTTACAATTGAATTCGACGCTGCAATATTTCTTGCAGCGGGACAGCGTGACACTCTGTGCGCCTGCCTGCGATTCTACTCTCCAGAAGCCTCCCCACAACCGGTTGAAACCGGTTCAGACTGGGAGATTCCATCTCGGTTTAGTTTTCAGCCGATGGCGCCGCGGAAAGTTTGGATTTGCGTCACGCCCATTGCACGCTGCGATTGGCTCCATTGCTGTTGCCGACTTCCTCGACGGAAGTCTAGAAGGCGGCCTCTCTGTCAATCAATTTTAATTCTTGCAGGCGCGCACCGCCCACGCGACTGCACCGCCCTTGGTGAGAAATAGAAGGCGGGTACCGGGGGATGTATAATTTGCCTCCCATTGACTGTGTACATACAGTCTGCAATGCCATCCGTACCGTGAGTGGCGATGTCATGGTAATACTATTGACGTGCGTGTGTAGTTGCAGTGTCTGTCGGCTACATGTGCAAGTGACTGAAGGTCTCTGCTGTCGGGAAAAGACTCTTGATGCTTTGATGAGCATATGCTAAGTTTTGTAATTACAATGAAAAATAATATTTTACAGCCATCCCATGCTCTGGAATAGCCTACTGGCGCTTACACATGGTGATACTGAAAGCCTGCTGGGAACAAAGGGAAAAAGGATTTGATTCTCGTGCCTGATTCGTTTCTCTGTGGCTCCTGTAATCTTGTAATTTTCCACTGGCCACAGAGAGTGGTTCTGATTGACGTGTGGGACATGGTAGAAGGACGATTCAAAGGCGAACTAAGTAATTTTCGTGAATCATCAAAACGGAGTTGCATACCCCGATCAGCCATCGTACTAGCTGATAATGCATTGGTTATACATTTTGACCTAAATAGCGATGGACCACGGGGATCCAGAAATATGCGTGTTTTTTTTTAACAGGTCACATGATGCAGTACATCTCTTGATGGAAAAATACTAGACTTAGGAGACGCTAGCAAGCAAGAATGTTTGATTCGGCGCTACGGCAGAAAACACTTACCGCGGACGATGGAAACCTATTGCTATAACGGCATAGTGTACCGTAGCCCAACCGTATTCATTTTCTTGGCTGTGATGTCCTTGACGGGAAAATAAATTTTATATTGGTAAAAATAAACGTTTGTGTACTTTTTATGTTATCCTCATTATTTGGCAATCTTTTCATTAAAATTTGTTTTCAAATCCTGGTAATCTGTTTTTATCCTGGTAATATTGCATGCATTTCAACCTGTGACATATTTTTCGTTCGAGGTAGCAACTTCGTTCAATCAGCAAATACATGCAAAATTCCAGTGGGGACAGCCTCGTTAGTATTTTCAACAGGAGAAAAATGAAGATTGTGTTAAATTTTGGTTGAGTGGGATTACATGTTTTGAATCACACCAGCTGTAATCATGATGCATTGCTTATAAATAATACTGACTTGATTTGGCGAGCGTACTTTTTCCCTTTACGGAAAGAAATAGTAACTGCAGACTCTTAATACCAGTTAGGCTATTTAAAATTATATAAATGTATTGATTTCTTGATTGATGCTAAAACATTAAATTTAGAATAAATTGGTCGAATATCTTTCCTAATTAAGCAGCTGGGTTTGAGTTTTAGTTTGGACCCAGTGACATATCTGATTCTGGATTTAAGACCTGCTTTCTATGCGGGAAAACACAGTGCCTAACACATAAAGTTAACTTTTTGTTGTGGTAGGTTATTGTGGTGGGGAAAATATCCAAAAATATTCTAAATTCAAAGTGCAACCATAATCACAGTCCAACAGAAAGAACTGAGCCAGGTTCATGGGCATTTTAAACTGCAGTAAGAGCATGGAGCTAAGAAGAGGCAAAAATAAAAAAAAAAAACAAGTCAAGAAACCCAGATAGCAGAACCCTTGAGCGGCCTGCTGATGAGCTAATCTTCCGGAATGACCTTATCGGTAGTCAACCAATAAGGTGCCCCTTATATGAGCCAGCGCTCTCCAGTTTATTCTGGAAATATCCAGGAATCCAACCAACTTAGCGATCCAAACTGACCCTCAGGTGAACCCTAGGTTTTGGAGGAACGGGTGCAGTGCTCGATCGTCCCTGGAGGCCTAAAATGAATTTACACCATTACATAATAAGGTAATTCCGGCAAACTTGAAACTAAGGGTGGAGTGTTACTATGTGATAATGTACCAATCAGAAATCAGTAATGTTTGATAAGGTAGAAAGTGTCACGTTTAACCACACCTAAAGTGGCGCCAGAAAGCCGTCTAAAAACAGCAGTTCGGACAATCGGTGGTCAGTCTATGTTGAGCAATTGATGAAGAATGAATGCTTCCTGCTTTGCGCAGACCAGCCTGGGTTTTTGTATTTCACTTTGAGCTACTTACAATAAACCCAATCGCATCAGACTCTGGAGAATGTGTCCATTCCTTGAGGATAGATTTACAAGGGTGAGGGGAACGCTTGGTCCACTTCCCTGGACTAAGTCTATTTCCTGCCATATAATGGTGACACACCCATCAAGCACCCATGTGGCAATTTTGTCATGGCCCACGTAGGTTCTGCCATCTTGACCTTCTCTGTTCCAGGCACAACCCTCCATTTTTCAGCAAGATAATGCCACACTACGTTCTGCATATATTGCAAGTGCACGTCTATGTAAGCAGAGAGTGCGGGTGCTAAATTGGCCTGCCTGCAGTCCCGATCTGTCTCTGATATAGAATGTAAATCACATTATGGAGGAAAATATACAGCAACAAAGGCTCCATACAATTGTGCAACTGAAGACTGGATGATGGAGGAATGGGGGAAAACTTGACCAGTTGGTGTCCTCAATACCCAAATAATTAAAGAGTGTGACTGAAAGACATGGTGATGACACACAGTGGGAAACAGTTGACTGGGTCAACTATTTTGGACTATGCTGAAGTCATCACATTGTATATTTTCCTCAAGCATTTAAATTCATATTAGAACACTGAATAATAAGTTATTTTACCTTTTTCAATGTAGAAGAGGGTGAATAAACCTTTCAGATCAGTCCTTTTTGATTTCACATGCATTTTCCTTATTTTGCCTGATTACAGTGGGTTCTAAAATTACCGGCATCCCTGTCTGACAATGTACAAACAAGACAAAAAATATAAACAATGTAATTATAGAGAAACAGAATATACCAACATACAAAATACTTTATTCATGTTTCGATGGAAATAATCAAAATCATAATCATTTCATACAAAATAAAATTCTACAAAATGAAGGATTCATAATAATTGGCACAGTTCATTTAGTACTTCATGCAACCACCTCTGGCAAGGAAAATAGCCTGGAGTGTATTTACAGTTTCCTGTAATTATTAACAAGGTTACAGCACACATTTGGGGAGATTTTGGACCATTCTTCTAAGCACATCCTTTCAAGACCCTTCACATTTTTGGTTTCGTGATTTATCTGTCCTCTTCGACTCAGCCTGCAGGTTTAAAATTGGATTGAGGTCTGGCGACTGAGATGTCCATTGCAGAATGTTGATTTTGTTATCACGGAACCATTTCTGTGTGGATCTTGAGGTATGCTTTGGGTCTTTGTCTTGTCGGAAAGTCCACCTACGGCAAGTCCCAGTCTTCTGGTGCAACCAGATTGTCAGCTAAAATATCTTGATACTTTGTGGAATTCATTATGCTGCTAATCTACACCAGTGCTCCTGGACCTTTTGAATGAAAACAGCCCCAAAACATGACTCATCCACCTTTGTGTTTCATCATGGGTATGAGGTGCTTCTTCTAGTACGCATCTCTGTTTTGACCCCAAACATGCTGATGCTGCATCTGACAAAGCAACCTGTTCCATTCATGATTTAAATGACATTCAGCAAACTCCAAGCACCCAAAGCAGCATTCTATCAAAGTTTGAAGAAAATCCATGACTATGTCCATGGGAACCCTTGTTGATTTCATATGGAATGACCTGGCTGCAACATCATTGCAAGCTGTTCCAATGTGCACACGCTTCCAACTTCTAACGAAAAATGCTGCCTTCATCTTGCCCGATATTGGGAGGACTTGTCGACATGGAAACGGAGTGTTAACGAGCTGACAATATTGTCTGATATCAGGCAAGATGAAGGCTGCATTTCATGGCTGTATTCGAAAGCGCGTTCACAACGGAACAGCCCGCGATGACGCAGCAGCCAAATGCAACCTTAAAAGGATGCTACTTTCGCTTCGAGAAACGGCCATGGATGTGTCTTCCTTTGGCGTGCTCCAGTGGCTCGTGGAGGTATTGCAGTGTATTAAACTGATGCTATAAAGCAGATTTCTCACTGAAGTTCATTCAAAACTGAGACTTCACTCGCGGCAAAATTTTTAAATCTTGCCTGTATTTCTGAGTCCTAAAATGTCTTAGCTCTGCATTTATTATCCTTCTGGGAGCAATTTTATTCTTGAGCCACACTGATTTTTACTAAATTTTGTAACTACACATCTCCACCATTTAGGCCCCCAAACATATGCTCAGCTGCAAAATTAGCCCTCAGTGCTCATGCTCTGGTGCTAAAAGCTCCATAATCATCTATGGCAACCTCCAAAAATTAGCATCTTGTGCCACTGTGCTGGTCCCTCTGGTATCTATGCAACCAATTCGTGGAAGCTGTCTCTTTCGCTTTATAGTGAACATTTTGATATTTGCAACTGATAACATGCAAAAAATACTCAGTGCTTTCTTGTATTATTCTGTTTTGATTTGCTGTTTATTTTGTCATATTTTTCCACGCAAATGTACTGTAACTCAATGGGCTGAAATTTCTAAAGTTAAAACTAGTCACAACGGTGCAATGATTGTGCTAATGAGCTCCCTGAATGCTCCCTGATGGGCAGTGGCTGAGATTGGAGCTTGCTGTCCTGGAGTGTTTCCATTCTTTGTCGCACTTATATGAGACGGGAAGCCATGTACACCGGATCTGGTTTGTAAAATCCTGCTCTGTCCAGCCCTTGCCAGCTATTTTCTGCAGTCATGGCATTGTCCCTGAGGTGACCTGAGCATGCCAGTTCAAAGCTTCATTTTGCAACTTGTAAAATGTGTATTCTTTGCCTGACTGTGTGAGAGGTACCGCTGGTACTGCTACAGTGAAGATCCCTTCAATATGTTACAACTTTTGGTGGGATTTGCAAAGTCTAAAAATGAGGCTTTGCATTAGTGAATTTTAATACTGACTTTTCTGAACAGTGAATGAGCCTCATTTGTTGCATTGCCATTTTTATTTTACTGCTTTTGCAGACAGTGCAATCTCAAAGGACTTGGCTCTTTGAATATGACAGAAAAGCTCTTGTCTCGCAAATAATTGTCCAAGTGACTAAAGGTGACTGTGAGCATAGTTTGAACACTTTGTAACAAATAAGTAAATTAATGAATGAATAAGCATTTTATATATATATACACACACTGAGCAACAAAAGAAACACAAGTTAATTAAAGGCAGACAGGAAAATAAGTTTGAGCATAATTATTTCAGAAAATTTTATTTTTTACTAGCGCGTTCACATTTACACTCGTTTCATCAAACTTTTCTTTGTTTTGCGGTCACTTTGACTGAGTAACCATAAGAGTACATTAACTAACTTGCTAACTTGCGTTTCTTTTGTTGCTCACTATATATATATATATATATATATATATATATATATATATATATAACAAATAACTACAATGAAATAAAAGTGTATAGTTTTTGAAAGGACATTGCCTTGTGTCCGAAAGCATACTGTTCCTTCCCAGGTCCTTGGGGGTCTCTCATTAATGGTGGCCCTGATGAGCCAAGGGTTCTGCTGGAGGACATTTATAATCTACATCTAATGCTTTATTAAAGCTGATAAATTCACAGTTTACTCCCTTGAGCTAGTTAATTTGTCCTAACGTTATCTATTGTTACCTACCATTTTGGCCGCTGAAACTTCTAGTCAGCGAAGACAATGGGTAGACTGAAGCTGCTTTAGCAAGCAGCTCCCCCTGTTGGTCAAAGCAAAAAAAACAGAAGATTGACGGTGCAAATTATTACCTACGCTAAAGCTGCGTTTCCACCAAACGCGAAAAGAATTATTCGCGCGGCCAGATTGCATTCATAGTCAATGCGAAGACGCAAATAGACGCGAGTTCGCGCCTTCTCGCGATTGGTCAGACATCTGGTCACCCTAAAGAAATTAATAAAATAAATTAATAAATAAAAGTGTTTTGTGTGAGCTATTCTCTTGTGAGTACACCACAGGCCCGGCAATGGGTAGAAGTATTGCTATTGTATTTTACCCAGCCACTATAGATGGATTACCACTGTTTTTAACTAGGCTACCTGCAGTTATTGCATGGCATGTGCATGTCTTTAAGCGTACACCCCGGAACCACTCTCATTGAATGATTGTGGAGGAAGTTGTGATAGTCCTTGCGTGAGTCACTTATAATGGGGGAAATCAGGCCCTAGGTTTTGCTGCAGACAGTCTATGCCAGGGGTGGGGAACCTTATCCGGAAAGGGCCGGTGTGGGTGCAGGCTTTCATTTCAACCAAGCAGCTACACACCTGATTCAACTAATCAACCTCTGGGATCTTTGCTAAGGACCTTGATTAGTAGAATCAGGTGTGTAATTACCTAGTTGGAATGAAAGCCTGCACCCACACCGGCCCTTTCTGGAAAAGGTTCCCCACCCCTGGTCTATGCAGTCTAAAGCTGCTTTCACACCGGACGCGAAACGAATTTTTCGCATGACAGATTAGCCTAGATTCAAAGTCAATCCAAAGACGCGTCTTTGCATTGACTTTGAATGTAATCTGTCGTGCGAAAAAATCGTTTCGCGTCCGGTGTGATAGCAGTTTAACAGTCTGTTGGGACAGAAGGCTAACCTTGTTTCAAGCCTACGAAGTATGAAGATGTAAAATTATACTATAGTACCATTCTGTTTTCTCCAGTAGCTTGCGGACACATAAGCTGGATTTACACTGCGGGTTAAATGTGACACGAATGTGGCACGAATCGGATCTTTTGCTCAAATGCGGCCAATATCCGATCTGTCACATGGCTGTGTAAACAGGGAAAAAAAAAAAAAAAAAAAAAAACACATTGATTCCGCCCTCGATCGGATCCGTCAGATCGAATCCAGGCCTCATTCAAATGTGGTTTTTGTTCGGATATGTATCTGATATGTATCGGATATGTGCCAATGTGCCCGTTGCGTAAATGCATATCAACATGCAGATCGAATATTTTGTTCAAAGAAAAAAAAAGGCCTCGCCTAAGGTGGAGTCTGCCTACACATTTGATGCAGGTGATTGGTATAAAGCTGCTTTCACACCAGACGCAAAACGAATTTTTCGCGCGACAGATTACATTCAAAGTCAATGCAAAGACGCGAATACACGCGAAACGCGTATATTCGCATCTTTGCATTGACTTTGAATGTGTTGAGGATTATATTTAAATATTTCTCATCATATTCATCAGTAAATCAGTGACCAAAATAATTCGTTCCGCGTCCAGTGTGAAAGCGGCTTAAAAGGCGTTAACGGGAGAATCAGATGTAGGTTACCCAGTGAAATGTTGCGAGCTTGCTTGATGTTTTGATCATTTCTATGACTATTAAGCCTTCATGCTTTTGCTGCGCTGCACGCGCGTTTACTTTTATTTTCGGTAGCCTTCTCCACTGTGCGCATGTGGATCGCCCAAGACAATGGCCAGGTAGCCTAGTGAGTGGTGTAAACAAACGGAATCGAAACGAAACCGATATCATTCAGGCTCAAAACAAGATGTAAACACACAGTTGAACAAATCGGATATGGGCCTCAAAATCCGATCCATATACGATCTGGGCAACAAGACTTGCAGTGTAAATCCAGCCATAGGGTCCTGCAATGCGTTTCTTCCATTCATGAACTCAGCTTGTTGACCTCTTCAGCTAGTCTTACCCCCTGGCTGATGAGTGGTGCTGCGTAGCCAGTCTAGAGCAGGGGTTCCCAAACTCTGTCCGTGGGATCCACTATGTATGCTGGGTTACATGCCAACCACAATTACAGTCCCAGAATTAACATGCCGTTAATTTTTTAATTAATTGCTTTTCAGACCAGAGAGATGTTTCACCCTCTTCCACTTTGACAAAAATGACTGTGCATTCCATGATGTTTAAAAGCCCAGCGTCAATATAGTGCTTATTTTGTGACATTCCTTGTGAGGAGGCCAAGCCACGGTGGCAATAAGTTTTACATGATCAAAATCAAGACTGTGGTGAATCAATAAGCTGCTATTTGGGCTACTGAACACAGGTGTTCAAGTTCCTTCCAAATGGTTTTCCTAAAACCAATCACAAAAATAACACCAAACAGGTTTGACTCATCATAATTTGCTTTTTCTTTAAAATCTTAATGATCTAATAAATTATTAGTTTTATTGACCACATGTCTGCAGTTTGCCAACTGATTCTACAATTTCAAGTCACAATTTTCCTCTCTTTTGATGCAATAAAGTAATTTGTAATATAGTCCAATTGGAATATGCAGCTCTCCAGTTCTTCAGCAATTGCCCAAATAGCTATTTCTGTCAAAGCATGGCTTAAAAAAGTGTAAATAACCCAGATGAGTATAGATGCGCAGTTGAGGAAAATTAGCAACTCATTGAAATTCTGGGATTGCAATTGTGACCGGTACAAAAACCGGCAGACGCAGTGGGTCCCCAGGAACAAGTTTGGGAACCCCTGATCTAGAGGATGGGACCAAAATACAGAGAGGACTCGTACTTCCTGATTCTGGATTGACTGAAACTGTGTGACACTTCATACTACATCACTTGACTTCCAAAGCCATACCTGACAGAAAGACTTTCTGGTCAATAGCCCTGAGGCCAGACTGCTCCCTGCAATGAGCAGTTCCAAACCACTGTTGGGAGAACTAATCCCTGAAGCCTTTAGGGAGTCAGGTGACATAGTATAAAGTGCCTCACGGTCATTGTAGAAAGCAAATTTTGGTATATGCATTGGTTAAGCAAGGGCCTTTTGTGAGGATGAACAAGATTCATATCCCTAGTGAAACCATTTATTACTTTTAGAACAATAGTTGACATTGTTTTCAGTTTTATTAATAATTTTTAATTCTCACGCAGTTTGGAGAAGTTTAGGTAACATGCCTATTTCGTGAGGTTTAGGGAAAAAAAGTCTTAATTCGGTGTAGGCACCAAAACTATTTGGTTAGGTTTAGGAGAAGATCGTGGTTTTGGTTACAGTTGGCCCTTTCACAATGTTAACCGCATCCTCGAAAGGTTTTCTAGCAGACTGCCATCAGGGTTTACTTCTCTTGTGTACTTCCAAACACACATTGTTTACGCTCACACACTCGCAGGGCACGCATATCAGTTTGAGTAGCCATTAGAAACCAATGCAAACTATGGGAGAACATGCAAACTCCACGCTCAGCAGTCCCAGGCCACAAACCCACGACCCACTGCACCACCATGCCAACATCTGCCGTTATCCTCAAACCACAAATGATCCAACTCGACTTGGGATAACGGTGACCTGTGTGGGGTGTGAAATAAAATGCAAGTTTGATGGTGCGCTGTTTGTCAGATTGACAGGCATTTAAAAGAGGATTGATGAGATGAAAAAAAAGAATATCTGTCTCCTCTTGGGCGCATTTCGTCTGTTCAAACTCAAGATGACCGCTAATATTGCTGATGTCAAAAAGCCACCCTGAATACGTGCACCGGTAAAATGTACTTTAAATGAACATTACTGCTTATATCTATGTTTCTATGTCAGCTTTGATTCTCTTTTGTCACTGTTTTTGATTTCAAAGAAAGAATCAAGTGGATTATCCATACAAAGAAATTTTTATCATTGCTTAAATAATAAAATTATTATTATTACTATTATTATTGTCGTTGTTGTTGTTTTATTATTTGTCTGTTTTTGCTTGAACTCAATCAACTGCTTTTGCCTGCAATTGTCCCCGGTCTTTTCACTCAGCTGAACACACAGTGTTATTTAAACACTGTCCACAGTAATAGCGCACTCAATACATCACCTCTGAGAGGCCCAGCAGGCTCTAAGGCTCAAGCATTTTGCATCATCAGTCACTAGAGCACAGCTTGCTGTGTCGGGTTCAAAATGTCCACTGTGAACTTCAGAGGAATAATGGTGCTCAACAGTCATAATTTAACCTTAGACACATTACTGGGCTCTTTTTAATCGACCTTTGCTTTTATTCTCTTCTCTTTTTGGGACATTATTCTCTCTCTCTCTCTCTGCCTCTCTCCAGCTTTTGCTTACTGTCTGCAGCATGTATAGAGGGATGCATCATAATTGTGAAAGTGACAAATGGCCCGTATGATCCAGAGATCTCTTTCGCCGGGGACCCAATAAAATTAAACGGTGTATAGCACAGCTCAGGGATCAAAGAGCAGGACTGTGTAGCTCTCAATGACCAGCATTCCTGTCTGACACCGGGGCAACCGGGCGTAAATAATTTTATACGATGTCCGTGGCAAGGTAGCATGAGGATGGGGAGACATCAGGGGTTTTCTCTGCCTTCACTTACGTCCGCATCCCTTTACATTGCGGTCTGAGGATTATTACCCCAGCGCAGTTCGGTATATTTTGTCGCTTCACCTGCTTCTCAACGAGATACTCAGAATGCAAGTTTGAAGATTCTCCATACATGCAATGGATGTAATTTTGAAAAGTTCTTGAGACTTTTCGGCAGCCTTGAAGAATATTTATACGTGTGACATTTTTACCCTGCAATTATTTTTAAATGACGACTTCACT